>JAFCMP010000066.1:0-351478 GCA_017506865.1 Tribonema minus
ACGAGGTCCTGCCGCCTCCGGCGCAGCTGATGCCTCAGTTCCGCCAGTCCGAGAGTCTGAAGCCACGCCGCTAGCAGTGAGCGCTGCCGCAGCTCTGGGAAGGAGGCCAAGGGATGGAAGGCACTGATATTGATATGCACTTTGCCCTGCAATCCATGATCTACCCGCAACAAAGCCACTGCGTTTCCTGCCGCCCTGCAAGCATATTTAAATGACACTCTGGCACTTTCACTGCCCAGAGCGAGCACAGGTGAGACCGAAGGGTGGCAAGCCAGGCGATGGATGGTACGACAACCAGGGGACCGGAACACTGCAAAAGGCAACGTGGGCTCCAACACGCATCTTGAACGAAGCGAATTTGTGTCAGGAAAAATGCTTTGTTGAAAATTGAGCCTTGGAGAAAGCTCACCTACGCCTCTTGCGCCGGCTTAGCCCTGCCGTTCATCACACTGCCAAGTGCGCTGGCCGCTGTGACACTGCCCTTCACGCACTCCCAACACCTTCCGACTGCGGCTTGGGTTTATTCTCAAAAATTTTATTCATTACAAAGCACCTCAAAAGAAGGAGGAGATAGATTGCCAGGGCCATCTGCCATACGTGCTACAGTTGCAGCGACATCATAGGGCAGGCGCACACTTGCATGCCGCCAGTGTTTCAAGGCTAAGCGTGTGTTGCCCGCCGCCCACAACTTCAAGTGCCGCGTCCTGAACAGGCGACGCTCCGTTTTTTCCTGAAGGAGGACAGACATACAAGTCCATACGGACAGACATACAGATCAGATGGACGAGGATGTAGTGGGGGCGGGTAGATGCCAATTGATGATGCCGTTAAGAAGTGATGCGCGCTGAGGCACGTTCAAGTTGTCACAAGATGCATGTAAATTCTGGGACATCCACAACGTTTGTGCCCTTTTTTAAAAAAGCGATAGTTTTGACAAAAGTCACACAACGGTGCACTTGCATGGATATGGTTGTCAACGCACGCAGCTGTAGCTGCACCGATGCCTCCATGCATCGCCCAGGCCGGATATTGCATCTACAAAGTCGCGCGTTTCAGTGCACCTTGAAAGTACTGACCACTCTCAAGGGCATCGCCCTGGCGCGCTTACGCTCGGCACTGTCGGCAGCGCTCCACATGGCGTACTCTGGCCGTGTCATGACACACATGGCAGAATCCAGGGGGGGGGGGCATATGGAGGAGGACGTAGGGGAGGCCCCCGAGATGCCATTTGGCGGCGGCGGCGTTTGAGTGGTTGTCGTTGCGACACTTTCAGACTGTCATACGACATGTAGATTCCTTACAGCTAGATGCCAATCATCGGCGTTTTTGCGCCTGAGCGAGATTCATAAAAGTATGACCACGCATTGCCAGCTCCTTGGCCTCGAGGTTGCTGACACGGGCAGCTGTATGTAAAGTAAACTATTTATGTAGCCTTCTGGCTTATGATGTTTCAACTCTATTATATTCGGCCGTTATTAGGGCCCAGGGCAATTGGTTCGAACTAGGGGAACATTGCAGGAAAACCCCTTAACCGGTGAGACCCTTGAGTCTCCCCAGATGAAGGGTTGTGCTTGCAAGGCCTCGGTTCTTGTCAGTCAGCTAGGATACCACGGCTCCAGGATAGAGACAACTGAAGCCAACAACCATCAACCATCATGGACCCTTCTAAATCAGCCCAAGCCAACGCTGCCCCATCTACAAGTAAGACAGGCTTAACATAACAAATATAACCCCAACTTTGTTTCATGGCACTCTTTCATGGCACCTACAGACAGTCCTTACCCACCCCTTGCTTCGCTCTGGCGGGCCCTGACGAACCAAGCTACACGTGCTCACTAAATATCGTATCGTTAGCCCTCGCTTGCCCTCATCAACACGTGCTCTGGAGCGCCAACGTTGCTTTCCCGCTCCTTAACGTAGGCCAATTGACTGAATAGGAAATCGTCCAATCATTCAGTATCGGCCCTTCGCGAGGCGGACGCGCTGAGTGTTGGTTACCGCTCGTACTAACTGGAGGCAGCTACGAGGAGGAATTTAGCGCAGGGGTCGGTGTGCATGCACATTGTAAATATGCGCCTGCATGCCGCATCCTTTGCTTGGTTGTGCCAGCTGTCGCTACCAAGTGAACACTGAGCAGCAGTGCTTTTATGCTGCGTGAGCCGCCCTAGCTCCAGTGCCTGTGTCGGAGGAATCATGCTTAGCAGCGGCTCACACACCCGTAGTTGCTTCGCATGACGTCGGCTGTTAACGCTGTGTAATTGAGATGATGAGGCTGACTGTCGAAAGCTGCGGTACGGGTTCTCCCGTACTGACTTGCACGGGCATTAGTGGGCTTGCGAGGTTACCCATCACCCCCCACCCTTTGTTTCTCGGCACCATCTGATGATGGTGTAATCGAGCTGATGATCACAGTTCGTCTTGCGAATGCGTCGACGCTCGCTTGAAGTTGCTACCCAGAGCAACTTAGGTAACGGTTGCATACCGGAGGTGTTGGATTGGTGCAGGCCACAATCAGCTAGGCAACAGCGTTAACTACGACGATAAACAGGTGTGCATATGGTGCTTGCGCAGCAACAACAGTAACTCTGCTCTGCCGCTGCCGCACTAGAATCAAATGCATTGAGACATAGCATGCCGCGGTTGACACGGTTGCGGGAGCCCGTGGTTCTACTGACTTGCGTGGCTATGATTGGCAACCACATGCATCTCATGGGAGTGCCGGTGTGTTCTGTGCACGTCCCGGGCTGGCTAATTGCACGGGCGAGCGCACAGGGACATCCCATGTTCCAAGAGAGGCTCTCTTGATGAGTACTATAATAATTTTTGTTCTCCCAGGCTGATGGATACTTATTGTTGGATGGTGAGGGGTATATTTGAGAGACTCAACACATGATCCTGTTCCATGTGCAGACTCGGACTCCTCCACGAAAAGAAAGGGGAGTAAGGGCAAGGCTGATGCGGCACCGGCTGACAAGCCGGAGAAGCCCGCGAAGAAGTCCAAGTCGTCAAAGGAGCCCGCAACCCCTCCTGCGCCGGCCGTTGGCGGTAGCGAGCGAGAGGCGGAGCTCGACGACGAGATATGCGCTGGCGCCGGTGACGACGCCAGCTCTGATGCGGGTGAGACTGGTGCCGGTCTAACCGTATCCAGAGCCCGTTATACCCGGCTGCTCGAGCTGTTGGCGGCCTCGCACAAGTCCGGGGCATCTGCCTCGGCGAGACTGTCTGCAGACGAGGTACAGCTGCAAGAACGTTTCCAGGACCTTGACGCCCAGGCTAAGGTGTTGCGTGGCCTGCGCGATGCTAGCAAGGAGGGTTCCCCTGAACGTACAATGTACAAGACGGACCTCTATGCGATCACGTACCAGCTTCCACGTCTTAAGGCGAGCATGGAGCAGGTAGAAGTTGACCGCTGCGCGTACTCACAGAGATTCAGCGCTTTGGAGACTGCTCGCATAGAACTCGACGCAATCATGGATCGCGATCTTGGCGATGCAGATACACTGCGCCGTCTCAAGGCGTTCGAGAAGGTGCAGCTGGTGCAGCACTTGCAGGCAGGGCGTTTGGTCCAGGTTGCCCCGCCCCGCGTTGGCGTGGCGGCCTCGATTCAGATGTCTCATACTGCGCCGTCGAGCACTGGGGTCACCACGACCCCCAGCGACGATGGCAGTGAACCGTCCCGAGCGGACGGCGCTGACGCTGCTAACAGGGGCAAGGGAGACGTCTATGCGAAGGCTGGTAGGATTGCCGGCGTAGCCGACCTCTCTTCTCGCGTAGGTGTATGTGTCACCAGGCTTGACTCACTCACCGCTGCGCTGCGCTCCATGGCAGAGGACGTCAAGGTCCACGCTCTAAGTGTGGCCATAAAGGCGTCGAAGGACAAACCCTTACTTTCAACTGTGCGCCTACTGTCCCTAGAGGTCGGCGGCAAGCGGAAGGGGTGGGAGCAGCTAACGTACGCAGAACGTTGTGCAGCCATAATTGAGCACTTCAACTCTGAAGCTGCCCAAGAGAAGGTGTACAATTCTCTACTTCAAGCCAGGCGTCTCCCGAGCGAGAGCCCTGGGGAGTTGGCTCTCCGCGTGCGGAACATGGTTGTACAGGCAGGTGGTAGCGAAAGTTCTCGTGAGTTTTCTGAAAAGCTTCACTACTTACGCCTCATCTCATCCAAGGAGCGGACGGCCGCTAGGGTTGCACTGGGGAGGGGCTGGCAGGACGCTGGTCTTGCGAGCATTCAGGAGCACATTGAGCGCACCTGGAACGGGAAAGCCCATGCCGCGAGCAAGGGCGGACCCACGTCGCAGGATGGTTCTGACCGCGAGTTTGCGCGACGACGCGTCGCAAGCAAGTGACGCGCCGCGCCAGACGCCCTCTGCCTCGCAGATTGCGCGCAAGGAGAGGGCGCTGGCGGACAAGGAGAGGCGCCTCGCCAAAAAGGAGAAAGCCTTGGAGGTGCGAGCTGCTGCTGTAGCCGCCAAGTCGGCTCCGGCAGCCGCGCCCGCCAGGCGTGGGCCCCCCGCGCCTGAGCATGACAATTCAGGCATGGTGCAGTTCAACCCGCGTTCTCACTGGGTATGCTTTGACTGCCAGACAACGCTGCCGCGCGGTATCGCCGTTGACATGCATCGCAACACGCCCAACTGCCCGGCGTTTGATCCTTCCCGCCGCCCCCGCGCCGCACCGTACGGCGGGCCGCGCGGTGAGCCGCGCGGCGCGCCACCGGCGCATCAGGCGAATCAGTACACGCGGTACGGTCCCCGCCCCCCTTTTCCGCCCCCGGCTGCTATGCCGCAGGCGCCGGTCGTGGCAGCGGCGGCTGCTGCCGCTGCGCCAACGCCAGCGGAGGCGGACGAGTATCACAAGATGATGGCCTTTGTGGCCTGGCAGAGGGCTCAGGGTGAGTCTACTTCGCTCGCGCGCGCGCGTGCGGCCCTCTCAGGGGGTGGCACCAGCGGTGCGCGCGCCGCAGTTGAACTTGAACATGCTTTTGGTCAACGTGATATGTGCGTCTCCGCGTCCATCGCAACCTCACCACGTGAGCGCGCGCCTGGGCACAATGACGCCGTATTGCTGGCTATGTTGCATCCTTCGTTACCCAGCGTACCTTCCCTCGCGGAAGTGTCGCAGTCTACGGCTGATGCTAACATGCAACTTGAAGGTGATAGTGCAAACGATACTCCCCCATCAAACACTGGTTCGCCGCATACGGTTACCATACCTAATGCAAGCGAATCGCCTGTCTGTGCTACCGCTGTGACACAGGACCCTGATGCTGGCATGCCAGTGGCGGGTGCAGCGCGGCATGTGACACACGCCTCCATATGCTGCGGCATTGGTGGCTGGGACGAGGGTTTAAAGCAGGCAAGTGTGGCAGGCCTTGTGGTGGACACTCAACTTGCTGTTGACAAGTGCCCCCGCGTGTGTGAGGCGTACCACGAACTGCACCCTGGCACCCACAAGGTTTTAAACGCGTGCCTGAGCGATGATGCAGTAGCCATAGCACTGGCTGAACTGGATCCTGACCTCACCACAATGTCCCCCCCGTGCACAGATTATGCAAACGGGAGTGGCGTTGAGGGGGCAGCGGCGGAGGTGACGATCATGGCGGTGCGGCTGATTGTGAGGGCGACGCTGCGCTGCTGTGTCATCGAGAATGTGGTATCCATGCTCAGCTCCAAGGCGTGGGCGCGCGCGCAGGCTTTGCTGCTGGCCCACGGCTACTGTCTCTATGTCAGCAAGCTGAAGGGGTCGGATTTTAGCATAGCGTGCCACCGGCGGCGGGTGTATGTGGTGATTGCGCGGGCAGGGGTTGGTGTCACGACCGCTATGGCACGGTTCGGGGCGTTAATTAATGCAATTCAGCGTTCATCATTACCCATGTCCGTACGGCGCGTTCTTCGCTGCCCTGAGCGCTGTTTCTTTTGGAAATCTCGCGTGAAGGGTACCAAGAGTGTGTATGATGCCGATGACTGCATGCCCAGCCCGGTCAGGCGGAACCCTGGAAAACCACCAGTGGATCTGGCTGACTATGTGGCTGATGATGAACATGATGCTGGCCCTGTGCAAAATGCAAGAGTACTGTCATTGCGTGAAATGGCTGTCCTGCTCACCTTTACACGTGACTTGCCATGCAAGGCCACCATTGAGGACATGAAGTTATGGCTTGTAAACTTAGTCATGCCACGCATGGCTTTTCACATTGCCGTTGGGCTTGTGGGATCTGGCATGCTTGATCTTCAAGTAGGCGCCCCTTGTCCCCGGGGTGTCCGCCTGGACCATGACCCTAGTGCACCCCCCCCTGAATGGATGCTGCCAGGGTCTGAAGATTACATGCATGTGGCAGAGACTCCTACTGAGCAAGGCAAGGTGCAGGCTAGGGTTGCGGCCATCACCGCACGATACAGTGCTTGGCAGTATGCAGTCACCCCTGATATGATATGTGCAGAAGGTTTGAACACAGGTCCTTGGTCTTGCACAGCGCTCAATGACTCGTGCAATGACTCAGACTCTGATGTTGATGAAGTTGAGGAAGAGGAACTTGTGCAGTCACACCCTAGCGGCTCCTCACAAGGTGCATACGCCAGTGAAGACGAGCATCACTTTGACGACACGGTGCATGAGGCAACTCGCAGGCGTGGGCTAGGCAACCCTCGCGTGAGCGCTGTGGCTGCCAAGCTACACGATGAAGCGAGCCGCTCACAAGCCGCTGAAGTGGATCCCGCCTCGGTTAGGCCGGGAGAGACAGTTGTGTTGCCAAGTGGCCAGCCCAGCAAGCAGCGGTTTGCCAGGCTGAAGGCACGCGTGCAGCACCAACGTGGGTTCAAAGAACGAGACTTTGTCTCATTGCTGGACCCCGGCGCTGAGGCAGGCATCATGGCAAAAGCAACGGCGGATGAGCTATCTCCAGGGACGACATGCCCTCTTGAGAAGGGGGACCATTCAGTCATAGAACTGGCAGACAGTCGCACACAGGTCAAGATCGTAGGCGCTTTGCACCTCACCTTACGGTTTGGTAACAAGCTGGTGCGGCACAAGTTCTACATTGTGGACTTGGCCATCACCACCATTCTAGGCAGCGACTTCTTTGGCATGTACAAAACCCTCTTTGACTATGAGGATTTGACATACCAGCCGTTAGGTTCGGACGGCCCAAAGTTGAAGATGCTAGGCAGCGAGGCAGCGCATGGGACGGTGTGGCAAGGCGCTAAGACCGCAGGGGCTGTGAAAATTAGCCCCAAAGTACCAGCCCCCCCTGCGCATCGTGCCGTGTGCCTGGTGAATGACATACTCATTCCAGCGCACACCGAGGTGAACGTTGAAGTTGTATTACACCCACCAGTGAAAGGGCTGAGCCCCTACTCGGCAGTAATACAACCCGCAATGTCTCAGACGATGTTGAAGTTGCAAGAAAGGGGCGTAAAGGCCGCCATGTCGGTGGATATTGTTGGCGCGCACAACCCTGTGCGCGCACGCATGGTAAACTTCTCAGACCAGCCGGTGCTTATGGCCAGAAACACCTTCATTGGTGAGGCACGGCCGGCTTCGCCTGAGGATATCATTGAGTTGGAGGACGCATCTGCGACCAAGCTTGAGCAACAGCTCTTGCAGGTGGCTGCAGCTCACCACCCGAACAGCGAGTTCAGCTACGCTGCAACCGCGGCGCTGCGAGCAATTGCATTGGGGAAGGCTGCTGGTACCTATGGTGCTGCTAATGTGTCTGCTGCTACACCAGGCACAGAACGCACTCGTACCACACAGGAACCCTGCACTGAAGCAGAGCTACGCGAGATGCTACCCACCAAAGGTGACCTTCATGATATGAAAGCCCCCGATGGTAGGCCATATGCTGAGCATCTGATGGATGTGTTCAACGAATTCGCGAGCGTGTTTGCAAAGGACCCCAAAAATCCGACAGTGACAAACCTCATGGAGTTTGAGATTGACACTGGTGATGCAATGCCTATCGCTGAAAAGGCTAGGAGGTGGGCGCAAAAGGAGGCAGAGTACATCATGGAACATGTCAAGGCCATGCATGTGCGCAAGCAAGTGGAGCCTAGCAATGGTCCATGGGCATGCAACCCAGTACTAGCAAGGCAAGGTGATAAGATACGATTTTGCGTGGACTTCCGCCGTCTCAACGCTGTCACGAAGCGCGACAGCAGAGGTCTAGGCAACATCGATGATATGGTGCATCAAATGAAGGGCGCCCGGTACGTGTCCTCAGTCGACATGGCCGCGGGCTACCATCAGATACCATTGCGCGAAAGTGACAAGCCTAAAACGGCATTCCGCACACCTGATGGAGGGCTATGGCAGTACACAGTGGCACCTTTTGGGCTTGTGAATTTGCCTGCGCAATTCACACGCTTGATGCACAACACTTTGGGCGCTGCCCTAGGTGCATATGCCATGGTTTACGTCGACGACGTCTTGATATATGATGACTCCATGGAAACGCACCTTGCGCATATCCGTGACGTCCTATCACGCATCAAAGACGCTGGTATAAGTGTGGCGCGGCACAAATGCCAATGGTTCCAAACTGAGATCAAGTTCCTTGGTCACATTGTGGGATCAGGGGGCATTCGTCCGGACCCAGAAAAGGTTCAGGCAATGTCTGACATGAGCGCGCCATTGAATGCCAAAGGGAGAGCTGACAAGGGGCTAGTACGTACAGTACTGGGCTGCTTCAACTATTACCGGCGGTATGTTCAAGATTTTGCGACATTGGCAGCCCCACTTGTGGAGCTGACCAAAAGTGATGCAGAAATGGTATGGGATAGGCGCAGGCGCGATGCCTTTGAGGCATTAAAAAAGGCAATGTGCGAGGCAAAACTGGTGTCACACCCAGACTTCTCACTACCATTTGTGCTGTACACTGATGCATCTCAAACTGCCACTAGTGGCATTTTGACGCAATTTAAACCAGTGCAGGCACTTAGTGGCAAAGAAGCTGCCCCCGCGGCAGGCCGCAGGCGCACAGTAAATGGGAAGGAGGAAATGGAAGTAGTAGTGGGTTACTTCTCAAAAATTAATTCCACACAAGACGCCAAACTTGGCGCTACCGCGCTAGAGTGCCTGGCCGTCGTGCTGTCACTCAACCATCACCGACCTTACGTGTGGGGCAACCCAGTCACAGTGGTTACAGATGCGGCGGCCCTACGATGGCTGCTGACTTTGCAGGACCACAATGGCAAGCTTATGCGGTGGGCTATGAGGTTGCTGGAGTACGACATTACCGTACAACACCGACCAGGCCTGGTGAACTCAAATGCAGACGGCCTGTCCAGGCTCCCTATGCAAAAAGAGTTGGACGCTCCTAGAGAGTATGAGCAAGCAGACGAGCAATGGTCAGACTCAATTCCATGCTTTGCAGCACCACCTTCAGGGGTGAAGTTTGCACATTTTGTGGAAGAGTTTGCGGCGCCCTTAGGGGAGTTTGCTGACCAAGCAAAGGCGACCAACCATGGGTCACATGTTTCTGCAGCGGCAATTAAAATTGCCAACTTCAGGGGTAAACTGGTGAGCAATGAGTGGGGCACTCCCTTCTCGCTCAATGAGCTAGCCATGAAGAATGCAAGTGAGGACTCAAGCATAGCAGCCAGGCTGGCTACGCTTACGGTCCAACAGGTCAATGTTTTGCTATGTGAGCTGGACGAGGAAGACTCTTCGTGGACGGATGGAGAGACTGCGTCGATGTCTTTCAGTCCAGCTACTTTGCATATGTATGCTAATGCATGCATGGATGAGGCGGCAGAGTCTGACTGGGACTCCCCGGCATCTAGCAAGACTGCGAGCATATCTGCCAAGCGCCGCCGGGTCGCTGCCAACACCGCTGTACCGCTACCAGGGGGCGCCATCCCCCCGCAGCGAACAGAGGGGGTGTCGGAGCCACGCCGTAAGCGCACACTCAGCAGGCCCAGCCATGAACTGGTCCCTGAACCAGTTGACGGGACCACGCCTGTGCCGGCAATGCTAAGCCGGGAAGCGTTTATTGAGCTCCAGCAGCGGGACCCCTTGTGTCAGGCAGTGTCACGCACTCTGAGGGACAATATATACCCGCAGGATAGTGAGCTGGCTGCACACTTAATGGTGAACCGTGACTGGTACTGTCACGAGGAGGACGGCCTGCTGGTACATCTGGCCACCAGCCACCCCAAACGCGGGATGGTGCTGCGCCAATGGTTTGTACCCGCCGCGCTGCGCCCTCTGGTTTTGAGGCTGGGGCATGACGACGCCACGGCCGGTCACGCCGGCGCAAGCGCCACGTATGTCCGCCTGTTTGAGCGCTTCTACTGGCCTCGCATCAGCAGTGATGTACACACGTATGTCACTAGTTGCATGTCTTGCCTACAGCGCAAGAAGGCTACGACTGGCAAGGCCAAGATGATGTTAACACTGCCAACTCGCATGTTTCAGCGAGCGCACACTGACATCACCATGACCTCGGTGGTGTCTTCAGAGGGGCACATAGGGCTGCTGACAGTAATTGAGGCACGCTCTGGATTTTGCTGGCTCATGCCAATTAAAAACAAGGACATGCATACGGTTGCAAGGCTCTTGTACAAGGTAATCCTAGAAATGGGATCCATGTTAGAGGAGCTGGTGTCGGACCAAGGCAAGGAGTTTCTGAACATTGTGGTGCGCGATTTGTGCTCAATTTTCAGGATCATGAAAATTGACACAAGTGCATACCACCCACAGGCAAATGGGGTCGCTGAACGGCAAAATGAACGCATCATGGCCATTCTGACTGCCTGGGTTGACAAGACCCAACAGAATTGGCATGAGGGCGTTGAGGCTGTGCAGTTCGCTCTCCGGTCCACCCCCAGAGAAGAAACAGGCCTGAGCCCTTTCTACTGTGTGTATGGCCGCGAGCCGTCCCTGCCATTCGAAACCTTCCCTGATGAAGTGCATGGTGGTGACTTACATTCTGAGATTGAACGCAAGCGCGTCAACCTCAAAATGGCACAGAAGGTTATTGATGAGGCATATGGCATCAAGGCGCGCAGAGTTGACAAGGCTAATGAAGCGGTCAAGCGCGCAATGAAGGTTAAAGTTGGGGACCTGGTCATGATCAAGCAGAAGCCTGCTAAGGGACGCTCCAGGAAGCTGGACCCTAAATTCATTGGACCATGGGTGGTAGCAGAGGAAACTGGCGGATCTGGGCTGTCATTTTCATGCCGCATGATGGGGCGCCGGGTGCGTCGCACGCGGGCACATGTGACCAACATGAAGCCTTTTCATTTAAGGCCAAGTGTCATGGAACTTGACAAGCCCTACGCGGTGCTTAATGAGGAAGACATTAAGCAACTGCCCAAAGATGGCTGGCTAGAGAGGCTGGTAGACCGCCGGTACAACCCCAATGGTTCGTGGGACTACCGTTGGCTGCTCAGAGATGGTACGTTGAGCACATGGAAGACAGAGGACGATGCACTCGAGGTTGCCATGCCTTGGACGCTCGATACTTTTCACGCGCTCTACGAGTTGAAGCATGTGAATGACATGCCTGACTACGCCATGAGGATACCACGGGAGGACCGGCGCGTAGCCACGAAAGAGGCTGCGCTGGCCCTATTCCCGAGAGGTACTAAGGTGGTGCGTGAGGAGCGCGGCGCGCTTAAGCAACAAGTCAAGTACCTATGGGGAACCATCACTGGTTACCTCGCACCGTACTGGCGCGTGCGCTATGAAGATGGTGACTGGGAGGACTTCACAAAGCGGCAGTTGCAATGCGCAATTGCGTTGGCTGAAGCCACTCAGCAGCGCGCAAAGGATCTGGGCGTCACGGTTTCTAGCCCCAAGGTGGTGCAGGAAATGTGCCCTGGGATCCCACCAGACTTTGGTGCGACTTACCATGGTCAGACCGTGAGAGTCAAAAGTGCAACTGGTTGGAGCCGTGCAGTGCTCAAGGAATACTTGCCCCGGGCCGGCAAGTACACATTTCGCGTGCATTACAACGGGCACCCAGTCACGCGTTTAATCACCGTGCGGCTGAGGCCTGACTACTACAGCACCGCAGTTACAAGCGAGCAGGCTGAGGCAGACCCTATGTCCAGTTGGAACCTACTGCTGACCACGGTCGCAGAAGAGGTCCCCTTGGGCCAGGAGTCTGGTCAGGGAGGTTCAGGTTCATACAGTGGCGATGACATGGATTTGAGCGATGGTGATGTGAGGTAGCTACACCACGCATGTGCTCAGTGGCTGGCCGGCGCTGTGACATGAAGCTATCCTCGAGCTGTGCAGCGGCGCCTTAAACGAATATTGCGCTGCACAGTACCTATGTGGATACTCTATACGAGGGTCTGTAAAGGTTGGGTGTGGAGGTGAAGCAAATTGAATTACACATACGCTAACGTAGAACTGTAGCAACGTTGATCCCTGTGGTGCTATGCGTTTCTCTGGGGACAGAGAAATCATGAGAAGGGGGAGTTGACACGGGCAGCTGTATGTAAAGTAAACTATTTATGTAGCCTTCTGGCTTATGATGTTTCAACTCTATTATATTCGGCCGTTATTAGGGCCCAGGGCAATTGGTTCGAACTAGGGGAACATTGCAGGAAAACCCCTTAACCGGTGAGACCCTTGAGTCTCCCCAGATGAAGGGTTGTGCTTGCAAGGCCTCGGTTCTTGTCAGTCAGCTAGGATACCACGGCTCCAGGATAGAGACAACTGAAGCCAACAACCATCAACCATCATGGACCCTTCTAAATCAGCCCAAGCCAACGCTGCCCCATCTACAAGTAAGACAGGCTTAACATAACAAATATAACCCCAACTTTGTTTCATGGCACTCGTTTCATTGCTACATTAGCAGCGCGCCAGTTGAAGGCCCAGTGACACATGGCGCAACTGGCACAACTCACCAGCTGACGATGTTCAACTGGCACAACTCACCAGTTGACTTCCGAGCCGTCTTGTTGACTCACGAAGTCACTCACATCACAAGCCTTAAGCAATTGCCTAGGGCTACATAGGATTTAAACTGGACTTGGTGACACTTTTGCCTAGCCCATGTACGTACAAGCATTACACGGCCATACAATATAGCACCTGGCTCCAAACATCAGCCCAGTTGTGCCAAGGCTCTTGGAGTTGAGGTGCTAGTCCTGACTTTCACAGGCACCGAACACACAACCATGCATGCATGCAGGAAACACCTGAGAAATGCCAAATGCTAAACTGATTCAGAAAGGGGCTTCATGCTGCCTGTGCAATGTGAGGCTGCCTGTGCCCAGCGGTTAAGCGCGTGATCACGTGCAGTGCTGGATGCCTGTCACGCACAGGCAGGCATGCAAGGCAGCACAGCAGTTCGGGCTATCAGTCTTGCATGTGCCATGCACTTTATGCCAAGCAGATATAGAGAGGCAGTTCAGGTATGCGCGCGTGCCTCTTCGGTGGTGCCGCATCGGAGGAATTTAGTTTGTATAATAAACGTTAGGTTTTGCAACCTTGTTGGCGACACAGCAGCACACGCCCCTCCCTCCCTCTTGCAAGCGACGCAACGGACCAGGCCTTCCTGCCTAGGGTGCTGTCGCCGCCGGTTCTCAACTGCTTCGCACACAACGCTCGAAGGCAAGCGCAATGGTGGCTATAAAGTGGGCTGCGGGGATGTGTTGTAGTGCTTGCATGGCGACGACGGCCATGGCTGGCAACTCGGAGCACTTCGGAGATATCAGCCAGCGCCTGCCGCATTCACAAGGCACTGACGGCAGCCGCAGGCTTCAAACTGCGGCGCCGACCGCGGCACCAACCGCAACCCCGTCCGTGGTGAGTAGTACGTTAGCTTGCGTTGGTTCAGAGATGCGTACATCAGGCTGACCTCGTCTGCCACGTGCATGAACTGTCAACTTGTAGAGCTATCCACTTCACGAGATCAGCAGAAAGCGTGTCCGGACTCTTAGAGTTTCCTTAATGGCGTGCCTAACATTTCAAACCCCGGGGCAGGTCCAACTGTCTTACCCAAGTGCTCAAGGTTGATTCCCTTGCGGATAACTTTGGGGTTGTAGCTCTGCATATGCACACAGGGCTTCCAGCGGTGCTCCGCTGCTTGCAAGCACATCAGATTTGCAGGGGCATGTACCCCTAGAATCTCAACGTCCTGTTGTGCCTGCGCTGGATCGGAAACGAAGACGCACTTGCTCATGCTCACAAGACTTTCATCTGCATAAGCGAGCATTCTCTTGGCTTATTACGCCTGGCATCAGTTCAGATAGTGATGTCAGTGAAGGCTGGGTCACGATAGCCAGTTGGTGGTTCATGGGTGTCCGGTACTTGCAGCCGTTGAGATCACTCCACGAGCAGCACACGCTGTGCTGCTGAGTAGGGTGGGCCTTGTTTGAGTGCAGTGGAATCTAGTGCGGTGTTTACCGATTGCTTAGCTGTCTCCAGGGGATTGGCTTACATGCTGCCGGTCGTCAGACTTTCGAAAATTGCACTAAATTTTGTGCACCTGTGCCTGTCATCGGTCCCTGTCACAGGCGCCTACGGCATTTACATCAGCACCATCGTCGGCGCCAACCGCGGTAAGCTCAATTTGCTGTACGTGTTGACGCGCAGGCATTGCAGTAAGTAGTCGGTGATCTCACAGACCACATGCCGCACAAAATTACACTTGGCCAGATGACTGTCCTGAGCACTGCTGCTGGTGCGTTGTGTTGAAGTTGCAGCGTGAAATGTACGTGACAAGCCCCAAGTCATACCTTGGCGACCACCAAATGCCTGTCAACAGGGCTTGCTCCAGCGTTGCCGTGAATCACCGACAATCAACTCGCATGCATGTCACAATCACCCAATGGATCGGGTCCGTGCTGCTGCAATTGCCAGCGCTGTAGCCCGCAAGCAGCATGTGACCGCTGTTCATACCTGCCAACGTGCAGCCCACCGCATTACTGAGCAGCGCTGCCCCCCCCCCCCCCCCACCCCCCTGCCTTCATCGTCTCGCGTCACCGCTCGTCAGACTTGCCCCCCCCCACCCACCCACCCCCCGTGTTGTGCGTCCACGCATCGCCTGCCGCCCCTCTGCACACCCGTCCGCCCTTCCTCACTCCCCCCGCGATGCGTGTGCGCGCATCGTGCTCACGCTCAGCAGACTTGCAGCTGCGTAAGCGAGCATTCTCTTGGCTTGCTACGCCTATCACCAGTGCATATGAAGTGACAGCAGTGAAGGCTGGTTGACGACTGTCAGTGCGTGGTTCATGGGTCCCTGCACTTGCAGCCGTTGAGATCACTCAACGAGCAGCAGACTGTGCCGTGCTGCTGAGCAGGGCGTGCGTTGTTTGAGTGCAGTGGAATCTAATGCAAATGAAGATATTGAGTAGCTTTCTCCGTGGGGTGGCTTACCATGCTGCTGGCCAGCCTTCCCAAAGATTGCCATTGAGCGACACGCACCTGTGCCTCTCATCGGTCCATGTCGCAGGCGCCTACGGCATTTTACACATCAGCACCTTCGTCGGCGCCAACCGCGGTAAGCTGAAGTTGCTGTATGTTTCTACGTGCAGGCATTGCAGTAGGTCAGTGATCTCACAGATTACTCGCAGCAAAAAAATACAGGTGCCTGAGCACTGCTGCTGGTGCGTTGTGTTGATGTTGCAACATCAAACGCAGGTGACAAGCCCCGCATCATACCTTGGCGACGAGCAAACGCTGCTGACTTGCATCAAGCAGGGCTTGTATGTTTCTGCACATGCTCCGTGTTTTGCACTTAGCTAAAGGGAGGCTGGCTGTCGGGTGATGTCATGGCTCAGCACCCGCCAGCCACATCAGTTTCGGGGTGCATGCTACAGGGATGACATTGAGCATTGTTGAGCGCTTCACATTGCATCAATTTGACAGACATCGGACTATCCAGCATGACACAACTCATCCGGTCTCTGCGCGCCCTCAGCGACTATCATCACAAGTACAGCTTGGTGATGACATTCGCTTCCGCAGCACGCTGACTTGGCTGCGCGAGTGTCGTTTGAGGATTTGGCAGACTCAGCATCAAGACAGTCTTGACTCACGAGCTCAGAAGGGCAAGCTCGCTCTCCAGCATTGCCATGAATTATCAACAAGCGACTTGCTTGTATATTATAATCAACCAACGAATCAGGTCTGTGCTGCAGTATTCGCCAGCACTGTAGCAAACAATCACCACGTGTGACCGCTGTACCTATCAGCATGCTGGCCAATGAAATGCTGAGCAGCGCTGCCCCCCCCCCCCCCCTCCCCCCCCATCGCCACTCATGATGCCGCCCCCCCCCACACCCCCCTGTGTTGTGTGTCCACGCAGCGCCTGTTACCCCTCTACGCACCCGTCCGCCCTTCCACACTCCCCCATGATTATGGTTGCACGAAAACGTATTTGACCACACAAGTACGGCGTATTTGGGACGTTTGGCAACCAAGCCTTAGGAATACATCTTGAGCAAACCTTGACATGATAACATGCTGATCGAAGGGCGTATTCGTGGGGTATGTGGTGAGTCTGCTTGATTCCGACCATACAGCCCACCTCGAAAGGGGCACTTAAACTCAGAATTGGATTTCAATACACGATTGTGTGCAGCCTACCCATGATGCATTTGCGCGCATCGTCTGCCTTTTCTAGATCAACCCTAACCCTAGCCCTACTTGTGCCCCCCCAGGCGCCCATCCGCAGGCACCTCGACGACGCGATGGACTACTTTGCAGAAGCCTTGCCTTATTTTGGGCTGCGGCAACTGGACGACGTTGGCACGGCGGCGACGCTCGCGCCGAGCAGCGCGCCCACATCCGTGAGTCTAATAAGTGTGTTCTGGCGTGGACAAACGTCACTGCGGCGCTGAATGGCTCTCTGCTGATGGTTCCTGTCTGTTACTGTTGTTTGAGAGCGCTGTGATGTAATTGCATCCATTACGTCTACATACGTGAGTCTAATAAGCGTGTTCTGGCGTGGACAAGCGTCACGGCGGCGCTGAATGGCTCTCTGCTGATGGTTTCTGTCAGTTGATGTTGTCTGAGAGCGCTGTAACAGAATTTGTTACGTCCGCGTCCATGAGTCGAACAAGCGTGTTCTGGTGTTGACAAGCATCACCGCGCAGTTGAATGGCCCTTTGCTGCTGCTCCCTGTCATTTGGGAATGATCGAAAGCACTACAACTGCATCAGCGATGCGCACTGTATCCGTTGCGTAAGGTCAAGCGATGTGTAACTACTGGTCAGCTACTGTCATTTGCTTGCAACGGTCTAGTAGTTGGCCAATGAGCACAACTGCAACAGGAACATGCGATTGGAACGTATGCGTTTTTCTGGCCAATAGTGTCGCACCCACGGCTGAACACGTGTAACTGCTGAACACGTACAACTGACGTCACTGCCTGCATGTGGTCTGTGTGTGCTGTAACTGACGTAACTGCTCGCATACCATATGTCTGCACGTGCCTCGTCTACAGGCGCCCAGCACGGCACCCACTGCAGCACCCTCCTCTGCGCCAACAGCGGTGAGGCCCCATCACTTTTCGTTGTCCGCAATGCATTTGCAACCCCATCCCTTCTTGATGTCTGCAATGCATTTGCGACGGTGTAAGATGTTGCCATGGCACCCACTTTCGCCTTTTCAGCAGTGCTGCTGCTGGACAAGTGCTGAGCACTGACTGCGTTGACTCGGCAAGTCCGAGCACTGTCGTCTGTCTAAGTGCTGAGCGCTGATTGACCTGCAGCACTTTGCTGCATGCAAAACACTTCCAGACATCATCTGCAGCACAGCACAGATGCCAGCAGCAGTGCCTTGACACGACGTCTGCGAGCGTGTTGCACGCAGCACAACGCACTCACGGACATCAGCGCTGCGCACTGACTGTCTCACTGCTGAGCGCTGCCTGCACAAAAGCTGAGCGCTGTGTGTTTGTTGCACACTGCTGTGCACTGACGTCCTGAGCGCTGCTGTGACCTCATGCCCCCGTTGAGCGCTGTGTCAGGCCCCCATCGCGCGGCGCCTCGACGACGAGGAGGAGGCCTACTTCAGCCTGGAGGGCCGCTACCTTGCCACTCTGGTAAGAGACTCCGATATGAATACTTGAAGTTGCCAGTTGACGTAGTTTGCACTCTGGTAAGAGACTGCCCCAATATAAATACTGTTTGACTCGTGGCCACTGACTGCAACAGCGGCGACCACGGTCACTGGTGGAGAGCACTTGCGGCCAACCACTCCTTGTCACCTAGAGCTCTACGATCTTTTGATGCATTTCCATTCATCCAACAATACTATACTACCTCAGCGATACTGCCACAGTGTCGGTCGATAAATGCGCCTGGCGAGTCGTGCCATCCCTGCAGTCTTGTTGAGCACTGTTGTGCTGAGTCATGTCATCCTCGAGGTCCGGCTAGTTGAGCACTGCTGTGCTGAGGCTGATACTCGCACCCTAGCCCTTTCCCGAGCGTTTGCAGCTGTCGGGTTGCATTCCTACTCTTGCAGCAGGCACAGGCTACTATGCACAACTCACCTCTCCGTCCGTGGTGTTCTTGACGCAAATTGCAGTTGTTAATAATGTTTGGAATCGTTTTTGACTTGAATTTGTAGTTGAGGTGGAGGCTGACAGCGCGACTTTGTGGTATGTCGAAATTGTTTTTGACTTGAATTTGTAGTTGAGGTGGAGGCTGACAGCGCGGCTTTGTGGTATGTGTGTGCCCCCTTCCTTGCTCTCAGGGCCCCTCTTCCGCTCCCACGTCGGCACCTTCATCAGCACCTTCATCGGCACCTACAATGGTGAGAGTCAATGCAATGGATTTATACAATGCGCCGCACGTGTGACTCACCAGTAGGAGTCAACGCACCATGTATGTAGCCTTGCATGACATGCATACAATGTTCATTGATGCGAGTCAGGGCAGCACTTTGGCATAGCGTGCACTGTGGTTCATACGACGCTGTCTCACTTTTGGAGGTCAACGGCACACACCGGCATACACGTACTGTACTTGATGTACTCTTTATTAATTCTCGCTCAGGATGTACTTCCGCATGAGTTCCGCATGAGGGACGGAAACCCCATGGACAATGCAAAACATGTAATTGGTGTACGCATGTGCTTTGTCAGACGTGTAACCCTCTGTGGCATGCGCCATCTACATCAGCAAACGGTCACTGACCGCCAAGCCAACTACAGATGGGCTTCCAGGAGGACTGGGTCCGCCTCAGAACCCCCTCTACTGCCCCCTCTGTACCAATATATGCTGTACCACGCAGCATTGCTCATCGTCAGAGCCAGCGCACGCGTTGCCGCTGCTGCCCATCGCCGCACTGGGCACCAGCACATACGTACTGTACCTCGCAACATTGCCCAACGTCAGAGTCAGCGCCTGCATCGCCGCCAGTGCTGCTCCTGCCATCGTGCTTCACTGACGTCATATCTGCGCTGCGCGTGCCCGTTTCCTTTGCTCCCAGGCCCCGACGGCTGTGCCCTCATCGGTGAGAAGTTGAACTTGAAGTTGCTGTGCTGAGCTGCAAGTGCAGCGCGCTTGCCTTGGCACCTCTCACTGCGCTTTGTGTTGAGAATGTGGTTTTTGTGAGTGTTGAGCACTGGCTTCCTTCTGCTCCCCACCAAACATATCGGGACTGTGCTATGTATGTACTTAGTGTACTTGAAGTCTTTGGCGAGCTTGAAATTGAGCTCATAGGTTGCAAGCTTATGAAGTTGCAAGCAGCGGTATGTTCCAACTTTGCCTGTGCCATCAGAGTCTCAGGCTTAGCCGTCAATTGTGCTGTACTGTTCGTGGCGCATGAGCAAAGCAGAAGAAGCCCGTTGATGGCAGCGGCAGCAGTGCTCATTCACGTGCTACAGTGCTCATCCGCGTGCTACAAGCCAAAGCGTGCACAGCATTCTCCACATGTACCTGCCCCATGTGCAACTGTCACTTCATCTGTACAGTGCATGAGCACGCCTATCACGCTCTGACCCCCCCCCCCCACCCCCACCCCTTTCCCTTTTCAACAGGCGCCCACCGCCGCGCCAGTGCTGCGGCGCTCCATGCTCGGCGGCGACGATTACTTTGAGGACTGATGCGCGTCAGCGCTCTGCGCTGCAGCCGTCAACTTCAACTCCACCAACTTCAATTCCACGCCCATCGGCCAAACAAACCGGGTCTGTCCTCGGCGGTGCAGCGCAGCGCCCGCACAGCTCGCTGCTGCCGTCCCATTGTGCCCTACTTTTCCAGGCACAGCGAGCGTGTTGCATAGCATGGGGAGGAGAGCCTTGTTGCTTCAAAGTTGTGGTCGTGCGCGTTGGCGAGCGGTGGCGCAGAGAGAGAGGGGGGGTGCGTCTGCGTACAAAATTTCGGCGCGCGTGCGCACGCGTCCGTAGCATTGTGTGCACAGTTTTGTTTTAGGCTGCCGGGTGATTCGCCGTATCGGTGCGCGCGTGTGTGTGTGTGCGGAGGATGGCCGCCAGGCGGCGCAGGCGCATCGAAATGCGGCGTCACCTCGGCAGTTTGCGTGCGTCTCTCGTTGGATGTGCCACAGCAACCCGGGGTGCCACAGCAACCCGGGGTGTGTGTGTGTGGGGCGTTGAACAGTGGCGGAGCAACCTCAACGTTGTCATGGAACCTTTTTTGCCGAATTCCCTCATCCACACGCGCGATGTCTCATTTTTGGTTACCGCTCTAGGAGGCTCATAGGTCCACAGCTCAAAGCTAGTGTACTTCAAGTGGCATTCGCCAGTTACAAGTTACGGCCGTCGTTGCATATTCGCCCCTCTCTAGGCAGCGCGTGCATTCGTTTATCATACATGTTACATTCTTATTACCATCGTACTTAGCCGAGCGGGCTTCTTTTGCGCCACTGCATCTGCGCTGACTGCGTGCGTGTGCATGTGGGCATTCTCCAACTTTAAGTTGTGAGACTCAGTCAGGACACAGAAGGTTTGAACTTTGAGGAAGTGTACCTACCATGTGCCCACATAATAATTGCCGGTAAAGGTGCAAGTATTTCCCGCGTCTTGTTGCTAGCTATAGTCTCTCAAGACTGGCCTCTTGGAGAGGACGTGCTTTTTTTCGTGCGTGCAGGGGGGCTAGCCTTCATCTGATTTGCACCATACGGGATGAACTGCAGCACATGAGAGCGTCAGGACTCTCGTTGGGCACCCTTCCCTGTTTCTGACTGCAACTGTCATGCTATGCACCTCAGATCTCAGCGACCCATCTCACATGTGTATTGGAGGGGGGGGGGGGGGGGGGGGGAGAAAGATGACCACGCGCGTCTCTGCGGCTCCGCATATCCAAAGCCGCCAAAGATGTACTGACATCCTCGACCTCACCTCATGAGAGGATGGTGCACACAATCCGGTTAAAGGATGCTCAACCTCATTCAATGATTTATATAAGGGTTCATACGCATTGTGAAATGGCAACTGCCAATATACCTTGAGTAGTTGGACGCCAGTCATCCTGACATTGCTGGCCGCAACATTTGGCCCTGATACGTTGTAAACATCAGCCAGTAAGGCCAGCTCGGCGCAAAGCACGGTGGACGTGTCATCAGCATGGACATGAGCAACGTAGCATGACATCAGAGAACCACATACGTCTCTGCGTCAAGATCGTCCCACTGTCTTGAATTCAGAATTGACCATCCAAATGGTTTTTTTTTTTTAAAAAGCTCGCGATGATCCGCATGTCTCAGCTTTCGTACCCCCAAAGAACTTTCCTTACCTGTCGAAATAATTCTCGGCATAATGAACTGCTTCCCAGCCTTCTGTACAGCAACCTGGCCTGCCGCTGGAGCAGGCGTGGGTGCGGGCACGTAGAGGTGGGGCTACTGGTTGCAAGGCGCTGCGGAGGCAAAGACTGCCGAGCCTACTCAGCTCTCGATCTGGTGCTCGCAGCTCGCATTCCTGAATCCGCAAAGTGACCACCATGGCACCAAGATGTCTGTGCGTACTGGCTGCAGCGTTGTGTAGTCTGGCGGGCGCCAGCGACACGGACTACTTTGGTGGCGCCAGCAGCGCTCACGGACTCGCTTTGCATCGCCTCGCTGAGAGCTTGAGGGATCTAGCGACAACAGAGGCTCCCACTGCGGTGAGTGCAACGTCGGTGGGGCACACGGTAGGCAGCGAGTTTGCAGACACAAGAAGCACGCACATTTGAGTATGCAGTTTGCTGGCGCGTGTTTACCTTAGCTATGCGGTATCCCGCAATTTCATGTCAAGAACACAGCTCTAGCGCGAACTTGCGGAGAGCGGCATTTTTACCGGCAATGGCTTATATCGGCCTTGAAGCTTCGTGCAGCAGCGGCACACGAGCATCTGTGGCTTGTGTCATGATATTGTGTCGATCACGCTGCGTCACAGCTGCTGTAGCCAGCTGACAGCGCAGGTGCCGGCCTGCCGGCAGTCCCTGGATGTTCCGTCTTATCGTGCTCACACACACACGGGTTTTTTGGTGCCCTACTTGGTGCGACAGTGGCTGAAAGGTGCTTGGTGCTAGGGGCTTGATGTTTCACCTCCATGTTCAACAATCATTGTCAAAGCAAAGCAGACAACAACATACTATCCTGCATTTTTTTTTCACGTGAAGCTCTAGCCCTGCAATCTTACCGGGCGAAGTGGATATACAGCAGATTCTGCGCCCGGATTGCATCGGCATCACTGCTCACAAATGTGTGGCATTGTGCCGGCCTACGCAGGCACCGACGGCAGCGCCAACCAGTGCGCCAACCAATGCACCAACCAGCGTACCTACCAGTGCACCCTCAGCGGTAAGCGCCACCGTTACTCGCAGTTTTTTTAATTCGTCAACTCTTCGACCCTGTCACAATCGGCCCAGCCCTTAAACCAGTAAGCGGCGCTGACACGCGCTATTGGTCACGCTAGAGCACACTCACCCGCTTCCATTGATGTGCACAAAACCTGCCAACTCGACTTGGTAACACCAATAAATAACCTGAGCTAACTGCCAGCTTGAGATAGAACTGCTGCCACCGTGTTTTTCGTATGCTTGCACCCACCCCGTTTTTCACACATATGCTTCCACAAGGTGTCCTGCAGGCAGCAATGCTCAGCTGCACGGTGGGACGCTCTCGACACTGACTTCATATCTCGTACCGCATGCAGCTTTTTGTAGCTATCTGAACTCTTGAGCTCATGCTCGTCACATGGATATCAGACAGTGATGTTGCCGATCGCGTTTGCCGACCCTCCTGCCGCTGCAGCATGTCAACCAGCATGCGCCGTGTCAAGCTGTCTTGTCAATGATTGCATACTCATTTTCAAAGTACACTGTGCATGCGAGCTTCACAGTGCGCTGGAGCAAACGCCTGAGAAAGCACACACAGAGTCACTGAAAGAGCCGCTTGGCATGACGTGTACGATCGCATGCGCGGAGGGACAGGCACGGGATGTGACAGTGAGACAAACGGTAATGAATTTGGTATTGAATGACATGCTTCAATGTACACTTGGTAGGCCTGGCACACATGTCGACAAAGGGCTTGATCACTTTGAGCATTGATTCAGGGCAGACAGAAAGACGCAATGCTGTGCAACCTCAGGTGCTTGTGAGCCGAGGGAGCCTAAAAGTCCTACAGCATCGTACGGATTATTCGTTTACAAAGGCGGTGGTGGAGAGGGCGCAAGGCAGTGAGTGAGGCTCAGACAGCGGTCATGAAGGCGGTGATGATCAACAACTGTGAAGGGTATGTATGTAAGCCGTGCGCCGCTGTCCAGCGCAAGCGCGCGCGACTGTCACTGCGTCACCCCAGAAAAGGCTGGTCTCTTGAAGTATCAGAGTGAGAATTAGACTGAAGATGCGGCAAAGGCGGGGCTAAGTGGTGCTGCCAAGCGCAGCAGCGACGGCGCCTACCCACACAGCGCGCTGCAGCCTTGAAGTTGCGGTCTTTCCGCATCAGCAGAACCTCAACTCTAGTTACAACCGGTGACTCACCCCTCACCCCCCCCCCCTCCCCATACTGAGCGCCGCCGCAGGCCCCCGCAGAGCGCCGCCTGGACGTCAACGACACCTACTTTGGGGGGCGCGATGCAGCGGAGCAGCGCGATCTCTGGGACGACGAGCACCCTGAGGATTCTGGCGACTGCGCCCCCACCCCCGAGCCGAGCTGTACCCCCGAGCCGGTCCCCTCGTGCGAACCTACGCCCCCGCCGGAGACGGCCAGCGCTCCCGTGAGTACTTTATTTGCTTCCGCTTGAGGGGCGGACACCCTACAAAACACGCAAAATATGCAACTCGTGTACACATGTGCTGGTATGTTGCAGCTGTACTATTCGTTTCACAGTTCCCGACCCCACTTTTCTGGATTTTGCGCTAAAACACATCAGCGAGCGCGCCACTGTGACCTGATACAGCTTGCGACGCAGGAGCAGTTGATCAGAGCCGTCTTAAGCAATTCCAAGGATGTGCTCATGATTAGTCAGCCTATCAGAGGGCTGCACAGCGCGTGCTGTTTGTGGTGACTTGTGCGCATTCCAGGCGAAAAGTGCCTTCACAAAACGGGGAGAAGCTAATGTCCTCAACCATGCGCTGCCTCCGTGAGCGCTGCTAAGCAAAGTGGTAGCCTGCCAGTGTGAAATCGGGACCATAGAAGCCGATTTTCAATTGGTGCTCATGGTCAAAAGTTATCACTGTCGTCGCCAGCACCTCCGTCTCTGCGCGGTACTAAACGTTCGAAAATGAGCGCAAAAAAAAACAGCCCGAAACGACGCAGGAGGCCTGAGCACAAACAACGACGCAGGAGAATAGGTACACCGCGCGATAACGATGGATCTCTCACGCTCTGCATATCTGTGTCATTAGGCTGAGACGTAGCGGTGGCATCCCTCAAATTTGCGTGGAAATTCACCGAGTCGTTCGCGAGCAATGGCTGCTTAAAAAATGGAGCGACTTTGAGCACAACAATGCAGAAGAATGGAGATACCGCGCGATAGGGATGATCTCGGCACGCTCGCTGTATTTGTATACGTAGGCTGACATGTGGCAATGGCAACCCACGAAATTGCATGCAAAACCATCAGAGCGTTTGCAAGTTACGGCTGGTTGAAAATTGTGGACGGCAAATTTTTAGTATAATGGAATAGTAGCTCACGAGTACCGCGGTTGTGTGATTGGGCCTTTGGTCTGTGTGGTGTATGCTGTCGCTCTAGGCTTCTAGTGGTTTTGTGTTGCGAGACTGCGCGGGTGCTTTCGTGCGCGTGTACAGTTTCAGTGTGCTCGCCGTGCAGCATGAGCCTCACTATGATGACATAGGTAGGTAGGTATCATATCGTGTATGCTGCAGCGTCCTCAACTAGTTGCTCGAAAGGTGCAGTAGTTTGCCTCGATGGTCGCGCATAGTGTGCGGTTGTTGTAGGCGCTGTGATGGTGATAGGGTATGCTTACATCGCCGTTGGAGTATGATGTAGTATGTGTATGTATCATGCTGTGTGTGAGAGTTCTTACCCCCATGCATGGTCGTCCCACTAGGCTGGAAGATCGTGACAGTCGCCATTGAGTGTTGTACGATGAATGGTCTCGTGTGTCAGGCGCTGTCATGGCTATAGGTTGTGCTTACATCGCCGCTTGAGGGAGGTATGTATGGAACAGGTATGTGGGTATCATGCGGTGTGCGAGGACCTACCCCCATGCATGGTCATTCCACCAGGGTTAACCTAGGATGAGGGTTACACGTTCACACTTGGACAAGCAGCTGAGGCCAATGCGCCTTGGCGATGCCTTGATGGAAGCGTGCGCCACTGAACATTAGCGCCGCTTACATTCTACAAACTGCACCCCCCAATCATCGCTGTTAAGTGGTCAGCGCCACTTGCTACGCTCCATGCACAATACCACAAAGGTGGACGAAATACCACCTGCATCAGATGGGGGAGCGGGGCAAGGGCGATGACTTTTGCACAAGGAAAGCGGGTGATATGCCTACATTACATACCCTATACCTGCTGAGCATCATCATAGCGCACGTGATGTGCGTACATACCCTATGCTTGCTGAGCATCATCGTAGTGCGCTCATGCAACAGCGCATCTGCCGCACCGCACGCACCAACGCTGCGTCTCGCGGTTGAAATGGCACTTCTGCCTGCGCCACGCTCCCTGAGCAGCGCTGCACCATGCGCCCTCGCTGAGCGCTGACACATAGTGAACTTCAACGGAGCTTGAATGAAGTGAAGTTGTCCATGGTGTATCGTAGTCCACCATGCCTTCCGCAGTTGATTTGTGCAGCCCACTTGTTTGCTCGTCTTGACACGCGGAAGTGTGTTCGTGCTCACCGAGTGCAGCACCAGCACCAACAGGGTCTGCGGCCGCGGCCCAGTGCAGCAACGGAGGCGACGGCTGCGGTCAAGCGCCGCTGCGGCGGGGACGATTCAACGCCGTGGCGGCCATGTACCTTCAAAAACATGCTTCAGTCTGCCCCCCCCCCCCCCCCCCCCCCCCCCCCTTGCCGCGTGCTCTGTCACCACTGCCTGTCATCTTGGAATTGACCTGATGTCTCACACTCGGACTCTCTTTCCGTTATTTTGCTGCTCCCAGGACGTTACGACTGCACCTACTTCAAGTCCAACTTCAAGTCCGACCGTGGCGCCCACCAGTGCACCCTCCTCTGCGCCCTCTGCGGTGAGCTCCACTTGCGCTTTATGATATCATGAGGTTGTTTGTGTGATGGCTGACATAGCCAATGCACGCGCTCTCAGGGGGACCTCTACGCACAAAGTATAACGAAAGTCGTAAGCAGCTGCAGCGTTGTGTGCATCTGTTCCCCTGCGTGCACCGCCACCTCTGCAATGAAAAGCGTGCCGAACTGACAGATTAAGCCGGCGGCGATCATGATGAGGTTCGCCCGCTCAGCAGTCAGGTGCAGCATTGTTTGCGGAGTTAAGTGCGCTCCACGTTTAGGTGGGCGTAGGGGGAGCTTCACTGCAGAGTTTTGGTGGGGTGAACACTTTCTTTACTAAGCCCCCCCCGCACCCCCTTTCCCCTAGTGTCTACTGGTGTGATCGGCAGCCTACTGTTCTACACGCCTCACCTGCAATGGCCAGCGATCTTATGTGCACTCTGCTGGACTTGCACACACTACCACGGGCATGTGCCCGCCCGCACACAAGCTGTGATGACATGAACGTTTCATATATAGATGCAGAAGTGGCCTTTGCGTGGCAGAGCCACAATGTGCGCTTGGCCTTACGGCCCTGACACCCCATTCATGCTTCTCGCTGGGACACCCGCCGCTGACTTGTACAACGCGCGATTCACAGCAGCAACAGCAGCGCTGCTCGACACAGATGCCGCTGATATCCGCGCATACGCGCTGCAAATCGTCACGCGGGCCCGCCGCTCCGCACACTAAACTTCAAAACCAAAGTTCAACAAAAGTAGCAGCCCCGCTCGATGCAGAAGCACCCCTTGCGTGCCAAGCGCGCCCGCCCCAAGTGCTCACAAATACCCCCCAAATGTGGCAGCCCCGCTCGATGCAGAAGCAATCCTTGCGTGCCAAGCGCCCCCGCCCAGATAGCTCTTTGAAAAAGAAAACCTTTTTTTGTGCTACCCCCCGACTGAGCGCTGCCGCAGGCCCCCGCTGCGCGCCGCCTTGACGATGATGACGGCGAGACCTACTTCAAGACCTACTTCGCAGAGGCTGCCCTAGCGCTAGGGCTAGGCGAACACCGCGATCTCACCGACGACGGGTCTGGTGACTGCACCCCTACCCCCGAACCGGCCCCCTCGTGTGAGCCTACCCCCACTCCAGGGCCCGAGTACAGCCCTGTAAGTGCAAAGAGGGGCACATATTGTGCATCTGGCGTGCTGCAGTGTGTGTGTGTGTCTGTGGCCCTTCTCGCCTGATCTCGAGAGCAGTCGAGTCGATCGTGCGCGAATAAATGGGTGTCAGTTAGCGTTGCTGTGCGCGGCGGGTTTGCGTGTGAGTCTGTGCTGTTGTCCACTTGATCTCAAGAGCAGCCGAGTCGAGCGTGCGGGAACGAAAATGGGGTTGAGTCCGTGCTGCTGTGTCAATCGGACCTCGTGTCCAGTGGCGCAACATGTGTTATAGTCAGCGCTTTCCTCAGCGGGGTCCAGAGTGTGCGTTTGAGTGCGCGAGATGGGCGGCGTGTCCGCCTCGCGATTGAAATTTGCGGTGATGTTGAAGATCGTGGCACATGCGCTTGTGAAGCACACACCGCAGAGCGTTGACATCGTGCCAGGGTAGTGGGCCATGCCATATCCCACCCTCAATGAGTGAATGCAGGGGGTAATAGATCTGCTGAGCACTGCTGCAGGTGACACAACCCCCTGAAGACCTCTGTCCTGCCCCACGACATTTGTTTGTCATAGGTCAAGTGACGGTATCAAATAATGGGTTGGGATTCTGCTGGCGACTTGCACTTCAAAACACGATCGCACCAAAACTCTTTTCATATGCCATGAACTTCCCAAATGGCATGTGCCCCCCACTGCACAGAGCAGCGAGCATCGTGCGGCGCAAGCAGCTTCGGGAGGGGCAGCCAGCATCCGCCCATGTTAATTGATGATAACTCACTTTCAGTGTCACTGAATGAGCTGCCAGGACTTGCAACGCGCTGTCGCTGACATTGCGCGCATTGCTGCTGCGTGTGTGTCCAGGACGCCGTCCCAACTTCAAGTCCTACTTCAAGTCCTACTTCAAGCCCCACCACCGCGCCAACTTCCGCGCCGACCACCGCACCAACGGGATCTCCGACCACGGTACGCCCCTGCTGCCCCCCCCCCCCCCCTCCCCTTGTACCATATGTACACCAACGCTTCCAGGATTTTCATTCTCGATTTCGTGAGAAGGTCATTTGATGCTAACATGGATGACAGAGCAGCATGGCACAGAGCTGCCCGCTTTTAGTGCCCACTGGCTCGCACGTGGCAAATGCCGGCGCGGCGCTTCTGTGCTTTCGTTCGTTGCGATCCAGCCGTTCAGGCACTTGTGTGCTCTTCTTCTTTGGTATATACTATCCAGCCATTCCGGCACGTAGGCAATATACTGAGCTTAAGATCGCGGCTTGAACGCAGCACTGAGGCAAAGCGCCGTTAGACTGATGCACTCATGACCTGAAGCCACAAAGTCATCTCCAGTGTTTTACTACAGTCGCTGCAGACCTTAGGTTTAAAATTAGGGTTAGGGTCCTTTGGTTTGGTTTAGGGCCCTGCACCTCTGTGTTTTGCTGCAGTCCCTGTACCTTAGGGTATAGGCTAGGGTTAAAGTGAGGGCCCTGCACCTTTGACGTTTCATCATCGCCTGCGCCGTGGTCAGATAACAGCGCTGCACTCACCGATGGCTAGGTTTAGGGTTAAGGTCAGGACTACAGTTAGGGTTAGGGTTTACGGTCAGAATTAGGGCAGCAGCGAAGGGTACGGGTTAGGGTTAGGCGACTGTTCAATAACCTCAACTTCATCGCCAGGCCCACCTGATGTCCCTCCTCCTGCCAACCTCCGTGCATGCCTCTTTCACATAGCGCGTGCAGCGGTGGTGAATCATGTAGGAGGGAAATGGTCTTGGAAAAGCCTGTGACACAAAGCAGCACAACAGTTGAACATGGAAACAAATCACAAGATCGTAGAGCTCTAGGTGACAAAGTGTGGTAAGTCGCAAAAGCCTTTCACTTATAAGTGGTCGCCGCTGCTGCGTCAATTGGCCACAAGTCAAACAGTGCCATCATATCCACAGGAGCCAAAAGGCTTCAGTGAGCAAGCTTTTTAGCTTCCGAGTCAGTGAAACTCACGCAGAATGCCTTTGCTGAGCGCTGCAGGCCCCCTTTGCGCGGCGCGCGGAAGAAGAATCGCAAGACTACTTCAAGGAAGTTGCGGGCAGCGAGCGGCGCCGCGCCACAGACTCCGACTCGCACTCAGACTCCCCCTCATGCGAGCCCACCCCCCAGCCCAGCTGCGCCGACCCGATTCCCATAGGGGCAGACGCGACGGGGTCACCCACAGCGGTATGTATGTATAGTGCAATAAGGTTAGGGTTAGGATCGGTAATTAAGTGTTCTCTAGCCCTGGTGTTCGTTTAGCGGTATGGCCCAGTCTATAGACGACTGCCAATTCTTAGTCGGGACGGGGCCTTTGGTCGCATACGGTTGAGGCTGTGTCTCAGTAGGTATTGTGCGATAGGATGAGGGTTAGGGCTGGTGTTGGTGCTTCAATGGTATTGGTGTTTCAGACGGTTGAGGGTTCGGGGCGGGAGCGATTTATGCCTTTGCGGCTGGTGCAACGAAGCGACCGTGATGCGTCGACCGAGCATTCTGCTGCTTTCTGTTGGCGTGCAAGTACGCACCCCTCCGACACACGTGCAGGGACCCCTTTGGTGATGGAGTGCCAGGGTCGCGTGCTGTACTCGTATTGACCTGTACAGTTGTACCTGTAGAATCGTGTGCAGCGTGCACGCGTGGCGGATTGAGTCACCTGCGCATGCGGGCTTGTCACCTTCCTCCGCCCACCGGCCACTGTGTATGTCATTCGTGCGGCCTGTGCCCAAGCAGGGTCGCTACTGTTTCAGACCAAGTTTGCTACTTTAGAACTTGAAGTGCTGCTCTGTCTTGTTTCTTTACCGCACCCATGTGATCAGCGCTGGACGACCTTGCTGCTGCACTGCTCCGAGGTGCCTCGTGCCGCTGAGCTCATGTGTTTGAACTACTGTTGTCAACTACTTCAACTTGAAGTTGAAGTGGTCAGGGTCACTACCCGCTGCGCGGTGCATGCCTGCGTGGCCATTGGAATTAGCTGTATGTGCGCTGCACCGCTCATCTGCGACTGCTTGCGCTGCTGCATGCGTTTGCGTCCCTTCAGAGCCCGACGTCGGCGCCGACCACATCCCCAACTTCAGCGCCCTCCGTGGTAAGATGCCGCGATCTGACTGAGCCACTTGCAACCACTGATTATGTAAACGAGCACCTGGTCTGCTCTTGTAGCATGGCTGCTCTTGTAGCAAGTGTCACTCGGATCATGTGGCTTTCTTTGCAGCTCGAGCGAGCATCACCAGCAAGTGCCTGCAAGCCTGCGCAAGTCTGCAAGAGGACCATGGGTCACGCAAGTACCTGCAAGTCCTCTATATTTGCGTGAAGGACCATGGTGGTCACGCCTTCATGGTTTCTGCACCTGTAAGGATGTGCCCCATTCAACATCATGCTGTAGGGTAAGGGTTAGGGTTAGGGTGTGGTCACCGACTCGTACAGACAATTGGCGTAAGTTGCGTGCGTGTTGTGTAGGTTTTGCATTCCATTTAGCAAATGCTCAATGTGTTTCTAGAGTTTACATCCCATGCAGCAACTGCGCCTGCACTGTGCTTCAAGAGCTTGTCCACTGATACTGCAAACCTTATAATAAATCACGACGTTCACGTATCTGTTTTCTCCCCTCTCCCCCCCCCCCCCAAACAGGCCCCCACAGCCATGCCAGTGCTCCGCCGCGTCCTCACCGGCGATGAGCCCTACTTCAACGACTGATTCCAGAAACTTCAAGACTTGTGGCATCGCGCTTTTCCTACCGCGGAGGTTGCCCTTTCCAACTTCAACACAGTTGTGCCCGTTTGGAGCATTACTCAACGCTCAGCAGTGCACCCCTTCACGCCTACCCCTCGCGTTAAGAACAATGCATGTTCCCGGGGGCTGCACCCCCTCGGTCTGTTTGTGAGAAGCGCTTGCGCTAGGGCTTAACCCCAACCCTGAGGCTAGGGCTTGGGGGGCTGGCAGCGCGCGCTCTGCGGTGTCTGCAACAACCCTAGATTTTTCTGGTTGCCCTACAGGCGGCGGGGGGGGCTGTGAGTTAGGGTTAGCTAGCCCTAATGACGCGTGCGCGCGCCGTGTGAACTTCACAATGTCCGTATGCACGGTTTTGATTGTGACTACGTGGCTGCGACAGCACGGCTAGGCGGCACCGGAGCAGCAGTGTTCAGCAGCAGCAGCAGCAGCGCCTTTGTTGCTGTGTCTCATTGATGACTGTGTTTTGTATGTGTCTTGTTGTGCAGTGTGATCGCGTGGCCTCTGCACGCGTGTCGCCTGCCTACAGACCTACCCTGAATGTTGACCCTGCGCACACACTGCCCTCTGTGCGACAATACAAGATTGTTGGTCCAGGTGATTTGATGTTTTTGGGGTGATTTCTGCCTTTCTGTGCTTGCTTGCCAACACTCACATGTGCCGAACTGTTCAATCGTTGCAGCAAGAAGCTACCTCTGCTTGCTTAATTTCAAGTAGTGCAGCTGATGCATTTGCAATGCGCTGGTCAGTGATGTACTTTCTATTAATTGTCGCTCAGGGCGCGAAGAAGCCCAGATGAATGGTATATAAAGCTTGCAGTGCTGTACGGAATCTACATGTCGTGTGTCAGTGATGTGTACCTGTGGACGGTTCAATGTTATTTGTAGCGCATGCAACCACCACATGTGGTAATGTGCTGATAATGTAAACTGCGGATTCCATTGGCTTCGTTGCACATAGTTCAGCTCAGGCTGGGCAACATAGTCCGTCGGATTCATATGACGGCGTCTCGTAGATAATGTCTGATGCTTGGGAAAACAGCGGCAGAGGGCTGCGTAGGTTTTTCGAGGCCTGACATTTATTTACTTTATAAATAAACTTTGATGGTGCAGAAACAGGATGGCGCTCCGAAGGGCGCATAGAAGCGATTGACACTTCTACGGTCGCCACCGCTCGGCAACTCCCTTGGCATTGCCATTGCCATGGCGTCTCCTCATTCACTCAACAGCAGACGCAACAACGCGCCAAACAGGGGCGCGCCACCATTGCACCAGCATGTGAATGAATTGCGAAACTCAAGTGATCTACCAGCTGCATGGAGGCTCTTGGCCAATGACGAAGCAAAATGCAACTCACTGTCCTTTTTATTAATTCTCGCTCCGGGCGTGAAAAAGCCCAGATGATGGTCGAACTTGATGCTGCTGTACGGAATCTACATGTCGTGTGACTTCTGAAAGTGTCTCAACGACAACCACTCAAACGCCGACGCCGCCAAATGGCATCTCGGGATCCTCCCCTGCGTCCTCCTCCATGTGCCCCCCCCCCCCTGGATTGTGCCATGTGTGTCATGACACGGCCAGAGTACGCCATGTGGGGCGCTGCCGACAGTGCCGAGCGTAAGCGCGCCAGGGCGATGCCCTTAAGAGCTTTAGGGCGCGCTCCTCCGGGCACTAACATCCTCCTGGCATACTCCGTCGCCACAGCCTCCAGCAGCTTCCGCCCCTGCTCCCCGATGTACTATGCTCTGGTGCAGGCATCTCAGAGCTTGTACTTTTTATTAATTCTCGCTCAGGGCGCGAAAAAGCCCAGATGATTGGCATCTAGCTGTAAGGAATCTACATGTCGTATGACAGTCTGAAAGTGTCGCAACGACAACCACTTGTACGTCCGAGTGGCACTGTAGCACCAGCGCTGCAGCGGGCTGAGCCAACTTCTGTCTTCAAAATTGCGACTTTCATGGAAATCAGCCTCAGACAATTCACTCGTGACTGGCATCATGATGGACTGGTCTAGGACTTATGCACAGCAGGCAAACCAGGTCGGAACGCAGTGTGTGTGTGTACTCTCAGCAGCAGAGCCCCTGGACCGCTCCAATGAATAATGCCTTGTTCGGTGCCATGTGTGTAGCAAGGTGGATTAACGGGGTTGGTTTCTGCCACAGTCTGCGTCTGCAGGTGCCAGCAGGTGGTCTCTGGTCCCAGTGGCCATATTAGGAACCAGCTCAATAGGCTATACCAGGAAAGTGAAGCTGTACTGTATGAGATGGTGATGTGAGTACAAATGCAACGTTCATCACACGATGCCATGATTACAGTCAGGCGCCCCCTGAGTAATCATTGCAGTACCACCAAAACGTGTTGGCTGAAGTGCGTGCATTAGCAGGCCTTGACAAGGGTGGCCGCGCATGCACATCGCTTGCAGCAGACAACTTAATCTTGAAGAGTCTGCTGCAGAATGTAGCATTGAGAGACCAAGAATGACATGCACATCACCAAGACAGTAGATGATACAGAACACGACTCTGGGGAAAGAACGGGCACTTACAAGCGCAGTAAGGTACGGGTTACAGGCACTCACAATACAATTGTGCAGCGTGCGCACTGCACAGGCAATTGAAGCATACGCAACAGGCACATGCGTTATTGGATACTCATTGACACAGTCTGTTTCTCGTGCATGTACTGATATGTACAAGAGGCACTCGCGCACCCGCTTGTGGCGTATCTGTCTAGCTCTTGTACACGCTCATGTATGTACTTCTACAAGAGGTGCATGTTATGTTGCACACCCGTCTGTGTATGGGGGAGAGCTGGAGCGTGTGAGCTCAATGTACAAGGGCACTTACTTCCGCACCCTATGGGCATCTACAAACTTCAACATGAAGTTACAGTTGCAGTTGCCTGCCTGCCCGCCTCTCAACGATATCTGCTTCCATCACTGCTGCCGCTGCTCAACAGTTGAAGTTCAAACGCCCCCCCCCTCATCGCTCAGCAAGTCAGTGTCCACAAACCCCCAATCTCCAAGCGAACGTGGTAATGTACCAGTTCAGCCCTAGCGTCGGCTGTATGCTCATGGCGATAAAAGGTCGCCAAACATGGCACTACCGCCGACACTGCGGTGCATATGACTTAATGGCAGTCACATGCACCATTAGACATGAACGATGCACACACGCCAGCGAGACAAAAGGGTGTTGACTCCGGCTTGTCCGTTGGAGTTGGCGGTCCGCCATGAAAGCCTCTTCCGGTGTGTCGCCGCTGCTGTTCCGGATAGCTGTCATGCAGACGTACAGACAAACAAATGGCACAAACGCCAGGGCGGGTTGGATGTATGAGTATGATGCTCGCAGCATTGCTGATTTACGGCAGAAAAAGCAAGAGCTAGTTTATCAAGGCAGCACCGCTATACATGGAAAACCGCTAATAAGACTACTTGAGAAGGCCCTCGTTCATGCTGTGTAAGTTGGCGCGCATACATACAGATGAGTGTACTGACTCAAAGTACCCAACGCTGGCACTGAGCAGCAAGCAGAAAAAGGAATGGGCAACGTATGAATTGCATCAAATGCCCCTGCTGTCAAGCAGGACACACACCATGTGATGACAAATCTGTTGATGCTAAGCATATACATTGACATGAGCCCGCAGTGTGGCATGTTCGACTGGCGTGTTGAAATACAAGTACTTCAAGCAATATTGGTGTCGCCATGTATGTGACCTTTCAAGACCGCCAAGTACATGCCTACACAGAGCTAATTGCAGTGCACAAGCAGATCTACTTGGGGACTGCAATGCTGACCTGATATTGTCAGTCGCCAGCAGACATGGCTCCAGCAGTCGATTTGGGCCAGGAAACCGCATGCCCCTGACCCCCTTTATTAAGGCTGGTTCTTCTGCCAGTACCATGTGGCATCGCTCCGTAAACGTCACACGTGCATTTGTGCATGACGATGCTCTTCGCGCCAGTGTTGCTGTGCGCAGGTGCTGCGGCCGTTGCCACATGCTGAGCACTGTTACAATCGGCGTAGCTGTTGTCGATGCTATCGTGCGCAGTATCGCTGATGCGACGTGTGCCTCCCTGTTGATGTTCCACAGCATCCCCTGCACGATGCAGCACAACAATTGCTCTGGGTGTAAGACATCACTGTGAGAATTTATGGCCAACTCATTCAAGTACTCCAACTCAACAATATTGGGAACTTGTGGCTGACTACATGGCAATCACAGAGACATGTCAGATTGACCACAAATTGACTCCATGGCTGTCACAGGAACACATCGGATTGCGAGTGAGTGGGGGCTCTTGGCAGCGCTCACACGCTGCTGGATGCTTGTGAACAGGTGCAGCTGGAGCGAAAATCTCAGGCAGGTCATTATGACATCTATACGCGAGTAGCCTTCTTGCAACTAGCAGTGTGGACCCATGGAATGACAGATAGCAGTAGCTCACAGGTTGCGATACTGCCTCACCTGTTTCTACTGCGTCCTGTACATCTGTTTGGTGGCACCCCCCCTCGCCAGCTGGCTGCCATCTCCTCATCAGCATGAAATTGCCACGCTTGAATAATTACATTGCCCTCGATTCAGCAGCAGCGGCCGCCGCCACCGTCGCTACCTCCGCTGCCTCCGCTGCTGCCACCGCCGCCGCCGCTGCCGCCGCCGCCGCCGCCGCCGCCGCAGCCGTTGCCGCCGCCGCCGCCGCTGCCGCCGCTAAACAGCAGCATTAAATTGCACCTGAGGTGCCTGTCCCGCCATGGCAGCATCGCCGCTGATGCGCCCTTCTCCCGGTGCGGCAGCAGCAGCGCCAGTGGCACACATCGCACCGCCTGTGCCTGCGCTGGTGCTGCTGCTGCTGCTGCGAGTTGCTATTGCCGCGTGTTCCGCCATACGTGGTGCGGAGCATGGCCATGCAGCAGCGATATGCGCTGTGTGCATCAGCCTGATACTCTAGTCTCCCTTTGCTACCGCCGCTGCTGCTGCTGGTGCTGCCTGCTCCGCTGCGTGCTGACTTCTCCGCTGAATTCCCCCCTTCCCATGGCCTCCTCTGCTGCGACAGGTATACTGAAACAGCTGTTGTCTCCGCTGTCACCTTGCTGCGCCGCTGCATGTAGACACAACCAGCTGCAGCTGCCGCCGCTGCTGCTGCTGCTGCTGCTGATGAGGCTGCTGCTGCTGAGCCGTTGGCAACACCGACAGCGGAGACTCCGCCACTCTCCTGAGCAGCGCAACGGCGGCGGTAGCTGCAGCAACGCCCTGAACGTTGCGTCCGCCATATGGCTTTTGCGCTCTCCGTCGAGGCGGCAGCAGTGCCGCCACCGCCAAATACGCCAGCGCCAGCACTCCCCTGAAATCCGCTCCCTGCCCTCCATGGACCGCCCGGCCCGCTGCTGTCCTAAGCGTTCATGGTGATCAGCGGACGGAACATGCTTGCACCGCCGCCGCTGCCGCTGCCGCTGGCGCTGGTGCCGCTGCTGGCGCCGTCGTCGCCATCGCAGTGCGCAGCTGCCGCCGCCGCCGCCGCCACCGCGGTCGCTGAATGGGATTTCGGTGCTACTACCAAGGGACCTCCTCAATGCGGCGGTGGCGACGTCGGCTCTGAAAGCGGCTCGCTGCTGCCGCGCGGCGCCTACCCGCTGCTGCCATGGAGTCGGGAACCACCACCGCCTCACCGTCGGGCAGCAACGGCTCAGCGGCAGCAGCAGCAGCAGCAGCAGCAGCATGGTCGCTCAAGCTGTGCAGCAGTGACCCCCTGCCCTCCACTCGCCTGTGAGGCACCCGTCGCAGCCTGGAAATGTGAGTGTTTGCCGCCCTCCTTGGCTCAACATGCTGCACCTGATGCACCTGTGCAGGTACGCTGATCGCTGGCACCGGCGGTGCCCAGAAAACAGGCGGCGGCCAGGGATAAGCGTTGTGCTGCAGCAGCAAGGGCGTGAACGACTCCGCAAAGGCACGGAACGCCATGCTGCGCTGGATGTAACCTGTAGCAAGAGCCTGCAGTTCATCTAATGTCTCCTGTGGAACCGGCACCGCGCGGCTGTCGATCGGCTGCCGGCGCACGTTGACGTAGGGCTTCATCCACTGCACCAGTGGCACGCAGCGCGTGTCTCTCACAAACTTTTTCAAGCACACCGCAATGTTTAAGCCAATGATGTGCATCCTCCACGCCCGAGGCACCAGCTCTACGATTGTGGCTACCCTGTCAGGTGCATCCGCAGCGAGGCTGTTCACTGCCGCCATGCAACCCACCGTGATCTCTTCCGTGATGATGAGAGAGTCGCGGATACCCATGATCAGCTCCAGACGCTCTCTGGCTGTTGTCTGGTCCCAGGGTGATGCTTGTAGGGCTGGATAGACCTGCATCACATAGCTCGGTATCCACTCCCAACTGCTCTTGCGGCGTCGGTGAGCCAACGTCGCCTCACGGATCGCCGCCAGCTCTTCCTGAGGTAGGCTGACTGGCTGGACCCGCAGAAAACGGTTCAGGTAGTGGTACGTGTCCTGACACGATTCCAGCAGGTGGTGCACCTCGGCAAGGACTCCTGCTGCCACGCTCTCCAAGTCCGTGTCTGCATGCACCTCTGGCGCCCCGTCGCGTGTCAGGACGTCTCGCACGTACTGGCTGGCGCTGTCAATCACCTCTCCTTGCATGACGCAACGCTGTAACACCAGTTGGATCCACTCTGCGTCGACTGGAGCATCGCAGGCCCATGACGCTGTGCGGGTGCTGGACTTCGTCTTCAACAGCAGCTTGCGTCGCTGACGCTGAGCCAGCCCCCGTTTGATGCGGCGAGGCAGGTACCAGGCTGCGCCCACCAGGCACACTGCCGCGCCGGCGATAGCCGTTCGGCTCACCACCATCGTCTCGCTGTCAGTTGTCTCTGTGTGCGTTTCTCGGCCGTTTCTACTTGAAGTTTGTTTTCTTTTGTTTCAGGGTGACCTCATGTGTGCGCATGAACTTTGCGTCGCTGACGCTGAGCCAGCCCCCGTTTGATGCGGCGAGGCAGGTACCAGGCTGCGCCCACCAGGCACACTGCCGCGCCGGCGATAGCCGTTCGACTCACCACCATCGTCTCGCTGTCAGTTGTCTCTGTGTGCGTTTCTCGGCCGTTTCTACTTGAAGTTTGTTTTCTTTTGTTTCAGGGTGACCTCATGTATGCGCATGAACTTCCCGACGTAACCGTCAGATCCGTTTTCTTTTCATTTTCACAGATCATAGCAATCAGAGGAGTGTTCAAGGAGCCGCGAACTGGAAGCAGCAAGGATGAATGCGCCGCCTCACAGCTCGCTAGTGAAGTATGACACACCAGTGCTCGTGAGCACCACACAGGGGAAGAAGGGCAAAGGAAAAGCGCAACAATCAGGTGACGTGATCTATGCTTGATAGTGGTCTCATAGTACATGCCACGCCATAAGAGTAAGAGTGCCGTCGGTTGCCGCCAACAGCACTAACTATACTCATGTCAGCACAACGGCCAGGAATTCTGGCTGTAGACCGTGGACTTTGTTCAGATACTTCAAATACCAGCCTGATCGATGTCCATGCACGATTGGTGCTGCTTGAGCCAGCATTTGTTGAAAGGCTAGCTTTCTAGACTTGAGTGAGCGAGATGTGCTTGTAGGCACAGTAATAGCCTGATGCTGGTGTAAAGTACACGTGCATGCAGGAGCATTGGCGAACTGACGAACTGGCCAGTTGTGCGGAGAGTCTACACGTTGAGTTTCACTCCAACTCCAGCTTTTATGCGCAGTGCTTGATCCATCTGATTGATGAAGTTTAGTATGAGCCCCCCCACTTTTTTCTGATAAATCTGTATTTGTGCAGTAACAACGACATCATTCCGCACTCAGAAAAGGACAGCTGCGGGCTCGGTCCGCGCTTTGCATTCAGACCTCCCACCGCTTACAACAGACACACCGTTCCTCTAAGGGCTTTCTTCCTTTCACAATGCTCAGCAGTGCATCACAATGTTTCATGCTGCAGCGCATTTTGGCGGCTGTTGGCTGGCTGCCAGCATTCAGTGTGCACAACAGCTTGCTCTGCAGCTACCCCTGACCCCTCACGAAAGCCAGTGCAACTGATGACATCACTTACGCACTGATGAATAGTCGTCTGGCCCGAGCAAGGTGTGGACTTGTACTGAACAAGTGTGCACCTTGTGCTCATGCATTGCTCATGCATGCATTCAAGTCAACAGGAGTGCTTCATGGTCGTTCTGCAGGCGCCAGAACTCCGAAGCACAAACGATCTCGTGCATGTGTAGCTGGAGCAAGATGCACACAGTATGTAGCTTGCCAACATCGTAAAAAGACCGTGCATACGGAAATGGCCATTGACATTCTCCTGTGGTGAGGCGTAGTCTTTGGCAAGCGGCATGCTCTCAATACCTCATTTCATTGCAGTATGCCAGCTGAGGGTTGCCATGCGCAGAATCGCGCCACTGCTGGCAAATTTCAACGAATCTTTTGTCGCAGCCTTTCGGCTTTGCCGCAAGTTTTCACTTCACCATAGCAGCAGTTGATAGCCCTACGCTCTCTGCAGTGTCTGTTGCCAAATCCAGGTCACAAGTCCACGTTCATTCTTTCGAGTATACAATCTCATACTTCAAGTATGCATTTCGAGTTGGAGCACACAGTCGACCTGTCTTGGACGCCGTCACTTGCGCATACTTCGAAGTATGAGTACTACCTGGTACTCACGCGCATGCAAACTCCAGAGTACATAACCCATGAGTACTACCTGGTACTCACGCGCATGCAAACTCCAGAGTACATAACCCTGTGGTACTGTGTGTCAAAGTACCTCTATGGGCAGATCTGGATCTCAGCGTTGTTGCCGTACACCCCGTCATCACATTGAATACACTGTCACGTGCAAGTTGAAGTACCTCTACTAACCCTACGCATGCTCAGTGGGGAGGACAGCTACTGAAATCATGGCACTAGTGCGTGAATTGCACCAGCGCTTCCAAGACATCTACTATCCTGCGGTGTCTCTGTTTCCAGACAGACAAGCAGTCTATATTGCTGCCACACCGCAAACGCTCGTGTGAGTTCAGCAATCACCTGCCCCCTCGTTTTGCATATCTATGAGAAGCAGACGGCGGAGATAGAGGCCATGCGGAACTCAACACTGTGCTTCTTGGAAAATTCTTGCTTTCTTTTGTTTTCCTCGAGGTTAGCTTTCTTGTACATCCTTCCAAAGTTTCATTTGGCAGACGTGACACCCGAGAGGCATGCTCTGCCAGCCACATATGACTAGGTTGTTAGCCCCAAATCAGCCCTAAATGTCGACATGTGTTCTGCTGTTCTCGTCTGGCAGGCCTGGAGAAGCAGACGACGCAGACAGAGGACATACTCAACTCTATACTGCCGCCGCGCGAGTGGACTTCAAACGGGCAGCTGTGGGTGCAGTATGTGTCCAGCACTCCCGCAACGCGGCTTGATATCATCAACCTTCAGGTACATACCTACTCTGTGTGTGCTGAGCACTGCTTACCCGCACTCAACATCATTCATGCTTACGAACGCGTTTTGAGTACTGTTACCGTATACCCGACAACATTCAGCTGTGTGTGCAGTATCACTGTCAGTACGTGTCCAGCACTCCTGCAACGCGGCTTGACATCATCAACCTTCAGGTGCATACCTACGTGTGCTGAGCATTTTGTTCTTGCTCTATACATCACTCATGCTCACGCACACGTTCTGAGCACTACTACCATATACGCATCAATACTCAGCTGTGGGTGCAGTACGTGTCCAGCACTCTTGCAATGCGGCTCGACGTCATCAATCTTCAGGTACCTACGGTGCTGTGCACTTATTAGTAACTCGACTCACTCTACAGCATCAGCATGCGTTGATGCTGAGCGCTGCTTGCCGTATCCCTACATACCACACGCCTCTACATAATACCCTTTAGGCGCCTGTATTGAGCGCTGTTCATAGTACACCAACGAGTATACGCGGCTCGGCGTCATCAAACTTCAAGTACTTGCGCTGAGCGCTGTTGAACTACTAGCGCACCAGCTTCATGCCTCATCGGAGATTTTATTGCTGAGCAGTGTTGCATTGCGCAGCTCGACATCATCGTCCTTCAAGTATCTCTGTGCGCTGTGCGCGGGGCGCTACAAGCAGCGTATCTAATGTATGCCTGCCGCACACTCCTTTACATCATACCGTTTATGATGGCGATTAAGCACCCTTTAGCAATCAAGTACCCTCTAGGTGCGAGTGTTCCGCAAAGTCTGTACGGCTCGAGTACATCAACTTCCAGGCTTTTTTTCGGCTGAGCTGTGGTGTGTCGGCTCGGCATCATCAACTTTCAGGCACCTATGTGCGCTGTGCGGGGGGCGCTACAGCCAGCGTGCCCAACGTATACCGGACACACAGCTCCACACATTCAAACTTTGAATGCTTGCACTTAGCGTTGTTGACACTACATGAGCCACATGCCTCATCATTCGGGTACCTGAGCTGAGCACTGTTTGCAGTACACCGGCCACACAATGTTATAAATAAACATCGATACCCCTCAGGTATCACTGCTAAGCGCTTCACTGTTCGGAAGGGTCCGAGAATCTCATGTGTTCACTCTTGATGTCACTCCCGAGCAGGAGCAGCTGGACCACAAACTGCAGCAGCGGCAGGCGCGCGAGACGGGTATCTGCCCCGTGAGGGAGGAGCTCTATGCGCAGTGCTTCGACGAGCTCATTCGCCAGGTACGTACACTTCAAGTGTATGTTGACTTCAAGCGCGTGACAAGTGTGTTGACGACTTGATTCGCCAGGCGGACATGACAAGGATTGCATCGGAAGCCCCGGTCAGGGGGGAGCTTCACCGGCAATGCTTCGGCGAGCCCATTTGCCAGATGCGCGTACTTCAAGTGTATGCTCTACTTCTTCTGTTGAGCATGACTTCTTGAAATTGAACCCCCCCCCACCTACCCCCACCCACCCTCCCCGCCCCGCAGACACACACACACACCAGGTCACCATCGACTGCGCGGAGCGCGGGCTCCTGCTGCTGTGCATGCGCGACAAGATCCACATGACGGTGGCAGCACTGCCCTATATCATCAGCTGAGCACTGCCACCTAACCCTCACCCTAACCCTAACCTAACCTAATCTTAACTCTAACCCTCGCGCGCGCAGGTCACCATTAACTGCGCGGAGCGCGGCCTGCTGCTGCTGTGCGTGCGCGACAAGATCCACATGACGGTGGCGGCATACCGCGCACTGCCCTATATCATCCGCTGAGCGCTGCCGTAGCCCCCCACACACACACACCCTAACTCCCTCCCTACCCCCTATGCACGCAGGTCACCATCAACTACGCGGAGCTTGGGCTCCTGCTGCTGCGCGTGCGCGACGAAATTCACTTGACAGTGGCGGCGTTGCCCTTGTCATCCGCTGAGCGCTGGCACCTGACCCTACAGTAACCCTAACCCTAACCTAAGCAACCCAAACCCAAACCTAACCCCTCCCTCCCCCACATTCAGGTCACCATAAACTGCGCGGAGCGAGGGCTCCTGCTACTGCGCGTGCGCGACGAGATCCATATGACGGTGGCGGCGTACCAGACGCTGTACGAGAGCAGCATCGCGTTCGGCATGCGCAAGGCGCTCATTGCGGAGCAGCGCAAGGCCGAGATGCATGCGCGCATTCGCCAGCTGCGCGAGGACAGGGATGACCTGGAGGCGAGGGTGGCTGAAATGGCAGACAAGTGAGCCAAATCACCACTTCAAGAAGTATATGTCAAGAATGTAGTAGAGATGCACGCGCGCATTCGCCAGCTGCGCGAGGACAGGGATGATCTCGAGGCACGCGTCGCTGAAATGGCAGACAAGTGAGCATGCAAATCCCTAAATGTATATACAGATGTGAACTACATCAACGAGTAGTGCCTCCGTACAAATATGTATGGCACGTGTGTATGGTGTGGAGGCACGCATCGCGGAGACGGCAGACAAGTGACTTTCAGTATACTCACAATTAGTTAATTAAAAAAAATAGCATTACCATGTAAGCATGAACTGATGTGTTTATCTATGACAGCGACCTGGAGGCGCGCATCCGGTATGGCCGACAAGTGAGCATACACAACAAACAGTATACAAACTCAAGACTAGGAAATGTGGCAAGTAAATGCTTCAAGCATACTCACATGTCTCGGTTCAAACGTACAGTACATGCATGTAATAGTGCATGCATGTATGTACAACCTGGACGACACGGATGACCTGGAGGCACGTTGTTTGCCGAGATGATCGAACATTGTGCAGAGAAACAGGTGCTGGCAGCTATTGACTGCATGTACGCACCGAAGCGGTCAGCCCCCCTTGCAATGTCGGTCGCCACCAGTCCGAGAGACCATGCAACTTCAATAAAAGGTGTATAAATTCCATACGCCTGTGCGTTGCCGTCTGCTGCCACTGCCAGGTGCGAGCAGATACAGAGGAGGGAGGTGGAGCGGCGAGCGGCGGATGAGCGGGCGCACCAGGACGAGGTATGTATGTATGGTATCACATAGCATGGCAGGGTATGTATTGCTGTGGCAAAGCGGTAAATGTACTTCTATGGTATGGTTCTACGTAGTATGGTAGGGTATGTATTGCTGTAGCGGATGAGAGGGCGCACCAGGATGAGGTATGTGTGTATGGTTTGACATAGTATGGTAGGATATGTTGTAGGTATGCTTGATATGCTATGTACAGTAATGGTATGCAAAGGTATGGTACGGTATCATATATATTGACGTATGGTAGCGTATGTACTCTGTGGCAAGCGGCGGATGAGAGGGCACACCAGGACGAGGTATGTATGCATGGTGTCACATAGTATGGTAGGGTATGTATTGCCGTGGCAAGCGGTATGTATGGTATGGTTCGACAAAGGGTATGTATGGTATGGCAAGCGGCGGATGATATGGTATGGTACGGTATGCATGTATACTGTGGCAAGCCTCTGATGAACGGGGCGCACCCGCACGAGGTTTATATCGTGATATGATGTGACGCGGGTTGTATGTTGTAATAGGTAAGGTATGGCATGTTATGGTAGGTATGCTATGGTATGTTGTGACAGAAATAATAAGCACCAAACTTGAGGTATGCTTATATGCTTATTCAAGTGCGCGGAATGTATGCATGCGTGGTTGAGAGATGCTTCGCGTGCTGTCACCTCCTGCTGTCTTTTGAATGGAGCACTTTTCCGCAATGTCGCTCCTGTCTGAGCATGCTGCTGCACTGAAGCCTCACTCGAGACACACCAGACAGGGGCACGAACTGTACAGTTTTTGCGGGCCATGCATGAGACTGTGGTTCACCAACGCGCATTTCACGCAAACAAAGCGATTGCGGTTCATTGGACATTGAGTGCGTCAGAGGCCGCTGACGACGCAGTGCAAATCGCAGCGCCGTATCAGTGTCATGGGCACCAGCTAACCCTAACCCTAAACCTAACCCTAAACCTAATCCTGACCATCGACAGCAGCTGCGACAGCAGCGCAAAGCAGCACGCTCTCCGAGCATACGCCCAGCCCCTAACCCTAACCTTAAGTTCGAGCGCACCATCTAATTGGGTGAAAGCTCGTTCGCACACTCTTCTACCTCACCCCCATGATGTTCCCTTCATCGACCCCCAAAGGCCATAGTGAATGTCAGTGGCCCCATCATGATCGATGCCACCAGTTTCATTATACTTCACATCACTTGGCCGTACGGAGTAACTTCAAAGCCAGATGATGCCAGCACTTAGTAGCGCCACGGTACTTGGCATGCACCAAAAACATCCCCGTTGGGCCTTGAAACTTACATGGAGTCATTGTGAACTGCCGCAAAAGTTATGGTCTACACAGCCGCCGCAGCGTACGTCTATTGCACAATTCAAAACCTGTGCTGTGCCCTGCCCACTTCTGCATGTCATCGTGACTGCTTGTTGTGCGCTGGCGCTCGCTGAGCAGGCAATTCAACAGGCGGCTTCCGATTTGAAAAAAAAACACATGTCCACAGAGGCACGGACGCAGCAGTGCACCAGGCAATTCCTTCCACTTTGCCAAAAGCGCGTGAGGAGCGCTGCAACATTTCAACCTCAACATTCAGCTTCAAATATGTGATACCCGGCGCACAGGTGTTTCTATGTGCAGGGCGTCCGTATAGCAGGGTGGGCACCTCAACCCCGCCCCCCCCCTCTCTCGCGCTGCCAACTTCAATGCACGTGTGCTACTGATCACATGAGCTGCGCGCCCTGACTCGGACTGTGACTCATACTCTGACTCGCAGGTGGAGCACCTGAAGCGCACAAACCTGCAGCTCAGGCAGACGCTGGAGCAGCTCCTGTCGGCACCCAAGAAGTGATGAATGCATGCTCAAGTTCAGCTTGAAGTTCAACTTATAAAGTTCAACTTGAAGTTCATGCTCCTTCGGCGCCCAAGAAGTGACGACGGCACGCAACGTGCAATTGCGTGCAAAAGGTCAACGTGATGTTAATACTACGCCCCCGTCTACTTGTCTGCGCATGACTGCAAGCGATTTGTCACCCTGCCACACAGTGCGCGTTGCGCTTGCAGTTGTCGCACATTGTGGTGCCCCAAGAAGTGACGACGCCACGCGCATGCACAAGTTCAACTTGAAGTTTTTTTGAGGTAGCATCGGCGCCCAAGAAGTGACCGCGGCATGCAGCGCGCATGCACCACAAGTTCAGCTTGAGTTTGTGCATGCGCAAAAGTTCACTTTGGTCTCAACACTACCCGCCCATCTGTACACGGCTGCACGCAGTTATGTCCCCCCTGGCACACCTTGCGCGCTCTGCTTGCAGTTGCCCCCCTCCTGTTGCATGCTGTAGTATTCAGTAGGTGACACGCGCGCAGCGCGCATGCACAAGTTCAATTGAAGTTTATGTTTGAGAAGTTCACCTTGGTGCAAATACTACCCGCCCAATCTGTACACGGCTGCACCCAGTATGTCACCCCTGGCACACTGTGCCACCTTGCGCGCTTCACTTGCAGTTGCCCCCTTGCTGTTGCATGCTGTAATATTCTGCAGTGGGTGATGCGCAGTCGTGCACAGTAGGTGACGCATAGTCGTGAACTTAGGGTTAGGGTTAGGGGTAACCCTAACGCTAACCCTCAGGCGCAGTCGTGCTCCATCTGTGCGCACCCTGGGCGCCAGCATAATCAAAGGCAAGAATTTGCTTTCGTCGGGACTCGGGCGTATGCCAACAACACCTGAAACTCGACTTGCAAGCAACACATTACCTTGACTTGAAAGTGGCTGCTGGCAGCACGAAACCCTCATGGCACAAATCGACGGTTTTTGGGCGCCATGACTGGTATAGCAGTTGAGCACCTGTGCCCCATCACTATGAAACTTTGTTGAACATTGATCGCAGTGCTGCGCCAGCATGGTTTGATGAGAGGAGGTGTCTAGGCCAGCACATCAGAAATGGATGAAACCTTTTTGGACACGAATCGCAGTGCTGCGCCAGCATGGTTTGTTGAGAGGAGGTAGCTAGGCCAGCTTGTCAGAGTTGAAAGCCTTCATCTACAACAGGTTGTCTTTGATGTGACTTGCGCGTAAATGGGTTGGCCGTAGCATTCGGTTACCCTTCACATGGTTCGGCAGTAAGATTCACTGTTCGTTCTTTTTGTTGGTACTGGATGGGCATCAGCGCCTGCTGCATATGGCAGGTCATGCCTTTTCTGTCGCTGCACTGCACGTGTGCATATTTTCCAATGAAAGAGAAAGACAGGCAACAGCACGCAGCAGCAAAACAAGACGCATGCTTGGGCCTAGTACCAAGCCACCGAACGGCAAGCCAGCTAGAGAAACGATGTCATATCGGTGCACTCACAGGGGTGCCCCCGCTAAAATGGAGTCACTAGAGTGTCATTATCGCTGCAGTCATGCAGACTGGGCGCTGAAGGCAAAACGCTGCTCTTGTAGCGACGACGACAAGCAGATCCCAAGTCCCTCAGTGCAGCTTACGGCCAGGGCAGCATCACTGACTTGAGGCAGGCACTAATGCCACTTCTGACCGTGCTGCGGACATATGAGGTTGCCACGATAATCAGGCTGCAACGCCGGGGCCAGGTTCGCGCTAGCATGTCAATGCTGAGCATTTGCCACTCTGCTTGCCAGAGCCGAGCACAGCAGAGTCTACGAGATGACTGCCAGCTCATTGCTGCGCTGCCGCTACATACTAATCAGCCGCACGTTGGCCGGCGACTTGAAGTGTGAGGGTCTGCAGCAGTGCTCGAGAAACGGTCTCCCCCCCCCCCCTGCCAGCGGAACCGCTTGGTTGAAGCAGCAGCAGGGTAATGCCATGCCCCGACCGCAGGGGGTGCACGACACGCTACTGCAGGGTTCACTTGCAGTACACTTCTGGTACACTTCCGGTTCACTTCTTGTTGTTGCCGGTGCGGCTCTGGTAGCCGCGCTTCTCACGGTGCACAACGGCACCGTACTCCTGCACCACAGCCGACTTGGCGTGCGACTTCTTCTTTGACGCCAGCAGCGCCTGTCATCACAGCAGCAGGTGTACAGTGCGCAGGGTGAGAGCAGTACAGTGAACTGTGTGTTGAGCGCTGACTTGGCGTGCGACTTCTTCTTGGACGTCAGCAGCGCCTGTCATCACGGCAGCAGGTGTACAGTGCGCAGGGTAAGAGCACTACAGTGAACTGTGTGTTGAGCACTGACGTGGCGTGCGACATCTATTTTGATGCAGCAGCGCCTGTCATCATGGCAGCAGGTGTACCATATGGCGATGTCGTTGAGAGGTGATCGGCGATGCGCATTGAGACACTGTCAAGGTGTTCACATAAGAGACACATGTAGATTCTGGTTGCAAGTCCATGGACATCCACCATGTGGGCTTGTTCGCGCCCTGAGCGAGCATAAATAAGAAGTACAACGCGCAAAGTAGTGCAGTGAACACCAGAGCAGTACAGTGAACTAGGTGTTGAGCACTGCTGACATTGCAGCGTGCTTGGTCACATAAGCATCTGCCATGCCAGCTGTGAGAAACCCGACACTGCCCGTTTAGGGTTAGGGTTAGGGTTTAGGGTTAGGGTGAAGAGCGATGTCCGCTGGTGCACCTCACAACGCTGGCGCACGCAGACGGCTCTGAACAGACAAGTCGCACAAAATGGTACATGCCTGAGCAGGCTACTGCTGTCAAACTCGGTGTTTCTAACGGCGCTTATGTGGCGTACGATTCTTCAACAGAGCATCTGGAGGCACTTCAAGATGATGACATCCCACACTCTGTGCGGCACTGTTACTGAATATAATACTTCTATATAATTTCTGTGTAAGCTGGTGGGGGATTCCAACACAGCGTCGCACATTTACATCCACCCTAACCCTAGCCCTAAACCTACACAACAAGTCAGCCTGCAGCAGACTGCCAACGCACTGCCCCTTGAAGTACAGTGGCCACTGCACTGGGTGAATCCATTCATGTCATGTACTTTTATCTGCCCTTCCATCTACCCCTCTGGCATCGTTCTCTTAGACTACCAGAGCTTGTCATGCATACTTCAAAGCATCCTTGTGCAAGCCGCTGTGAATCCTGACCGCACCGCCTTTTCGATGTTACGGCTACCGGTAGCCGCTGAGCTCACCTTGGGATCCAGGGGTATGTAGGCATATGGCTCCAGCTTCTGCCCCTTCCGGCGCACGTCACCGCCTGCCTTCTTCGACTTGAACTCCGCACCCGGCCTCGCACCGCCCTGCTTTCCCTTGCCCCAACCCCCTGTGCCACGGGGGAGGGCACCCGCCTGCAGAGGTAAAACGATGAACGGTCAATAGTTGAATGGTGGAGTTGTGCTGACTGTTGGGTGCCATGACGCAAGGTCTAGTGATGCCTCACTTCACGTACAGCTTAAACTGCAACTCCCTGCTTGCCCTTGCCCCAGCCTTGGGGGGCCCCCGCCTGCACAGGTAAAACGACAAACAGGTAACACTCAAGAAGCGTTGTGATTACTGTTGGGGCCCAGTGATGCAAGGTTCAGTGATGCGTCGTTAACATACAGCTTAAACTGAAACTCCCTGCGTGCCCTTGCCTCCTGTACCGCGGGGGGCGCCCACCTGCGAAGGCAAAACGCCGAACTAGAAATAGTTGTATGGCGTTGCGCTTGTGGATGAACGCCATGACTCAAGGTTTGATGATGCCTCAAATGCAACTCTGTGAGGGGCAAAACGACGAGCCAGCAACGGGTTAGGTGTTGTGTTCTTTGTTAGGGCCCGGTGTGACGTGAGGTCTGGCGCCTCACTACACGAACAACTTCAAATGCAACTCTGTGTTTGCCCTTGCCTGAGCGCCTAGATGCCTGTAGAGAGCTGACCACGAGCCAGCATGGTTTGGCCCCCTTCTGATGCGCGGTCTAATGTTACAATGATACTGATGCTTCACTGCAAGTTGAAAATGTAACTTTTGCTCGACGTCTTTTACCACGGTCATTGATACACAAGCACGCACGCAGCACTGCGCAATTGGGCTCTTGCGCGCCCTATGCGACTGTGAACAGGAGGCGCTTTCGCTCCAACCTTTGGGGGGCTGACCTTCACCTTGATTGGCGCCTTTGACAATGCACACTGCCGTTTGCGCGCGCGACGGTTACGGCGGTTACGCTTGCCGGTGAACCGACACAATCACAGTTACGGCAGTTACACATGCTGGTAGACAGACTACAATACATTCATTTCCCGTAGGACGCGACTGGCGTCGGTCTTCTCTTGCATTGGTAATCGTGATGTCTACTTTTGGCGACGTTCGGCACGAGGCTAGCAGGCGACAGCGCGGTGTTAGGGTTAGGGTTTGGCCGCGCAGCGCGTCTGGCGCCGGTCTCCACGCTCACGACAAATAGCACTGAGCCCTCCGTGCAAGCATATGTAGCCCCAATTCTAAACTAGATCTTCCTTGATTGACAATCCTGATCACACGTTCTGAAGCCCTTCCTGCAAGCCTATCGCCAATCCCAATCGCCACCCTTCCTTGATTTACATCCCGAATCCCGCGTTCTGTCTGTTCCTCGAGTTGCCATAACACCTTGACAACGGCGCCACCACCGCTGCCGCCGCCGCTTGTCGCCTTGGCCATGCGCGCAGCAGCGGCGGCGGCGGCGACGAAGCCATCTTGGCCAGCCATTGCATCGTGTGCCCAGCAACAATATGTTGTTGAGTTCTTCCAAAACACCAATTTGAAACTCTGATCCCAACCAACGCTGTGTTCTGCCTGTGCCTCAAGATGACGCCTCACCTTGACAACAGTGCCGCCGCCGCTGCTGCCGCCGCTGGTCGCCTTGGCCTTGCGCGCAGCAGCGGCGGCGGTACCGTCCTTAGCGAGCCGCCGCGCAGTGCGCCTGGTGTCATTGTCGGCGGCATATTCGCCGCCGCTGTCATCGGAGTCTGCAGCCTCGTTGCGGCCGCGCTTGCGCTTCGACGGCGCATATTCGAGGTCACCGTCCGATGCGTCGTCATCATCGCTGCTGTCGCCGCCGTCGTCTGCATTCAGTGAAGATGCAGGCAGTAAGAAAGGGGGGGGGGGGGGGGGGGGCGGCAGTGTCACAACTTTGTCGCGGGCAGGATGAAGGGGGGGGGCGGGAGGGGGGGGGGGGGGCAGTGTCACAGCTTCAATTGTCAGTCGCGCGGTCAACAGGTGACACGGCGTTTCGTTGATATCAGCGTGCTTGCGCTTCGACGGCGCGTATTTTAAATCGCCAACTGATGCGCCATCGCCGTCGCTGGTGTCGCCACCGCCGTCTGCGTTGATGAGGAGCGTGTTACGAAGAGGGAGGGGGGGGGGGGGGGGGGGGGGGCGGCACGCGGAGTTCAACTAAAAGTGCAGTTCAGCAGGCTTGCTTACGGTTGCAGGGAGACAGCGCTGACACCATGATATCCGCAAAGTCCACAAAGGTGTTGCACTGACGATTGGCCCACTGGAGAGTACAAGAACTTGTCTGACAGAGCGAGATATGTCAGAAGTACCTCTTGTCTTCAAGCAGTGTCGCTCTCTTCGCTCAGAGTTTATCCATACTTACATTCTCTTCCATTCATGCTCGTACTCACAGAAATCAGCCCACTGCTGTCGCTGCCCACGCACATTTCGTTGCGGTTCTCTCTCTGTGTTCCTACATGGTTGTTGTGATGCACACACAGACACCTACAGGCATGCACACTATAAATTCGACAAAGTACCTCACGGTTGTGAGTGCAACGACAGGTTGTGTCAGAATCAGCGTGATGCCACCCCTGCTGCTGTTGCATGGTACTATGAGCACGATAAAGGATGAACTGGCCATCGGTAGCGGTGGTAGTACAAACCGCTGCTACATTGCGGTACTTCCATCACACAAGTGCAGTGAATCTGCGTGCCACTTTACCATGCATCAGAGTGCGTAGAGGAATGTACAGAACCGGTACGACAAGCCTGCCATCCTCTCCGGCGCAAACTTCAATATTTTCGCCCCCCATGGCCCAGTCCTCTGATGCAGTGATGGACAACAGTTTCATGGTCCCGTACTACATTGTGCTATTCAGATGAAGAATTACACTCTAGAAGTGTGTGTGCATACCACTTGACGTGTCAGCTGGATGCAACAAAGTACACTTCCAATGATAGTAAGATGCATCCAGAAGCGCATAATATCACTTGAAGTGTCTCTTGAAGTGTTAGTTAAATGCCAAACGAGCACAGACCTGGCCCGACAAGCCCGCCATCGTCAACTTCAATGTCCTCGCCCTCCATGTTGCTGTCCGCTGACGCTATCATGTACAACAGTTTTCGATACCATGGTATATTTGTGCAATGCAGATGATATTGACTACACTTCAGAAGTGTAAACATCACAACTGCAAGTATCAGTCAGAGCAAAAACAACAAACCTGGTATGACGAGCCTGCCGTCCTCTCCGACGCCAAATTCAATCTCCTCGCCCTCCATGTCGCTGTCGTCTGACGCTGACAGTTTTCTGGCACTAGAGTATACTATATGCAATTCAATGGAAAGTTGCACTTGAGAACACAAGTGTACTCATCACTTGAAGTATCACTCAAACAAGGACCAACCTGGTATGACAAGCCTGCCATCCTCTCCGACGCCAACTTCAATCTCCTCGCCCTCCATGTCGCTGTCGTCGGACGCTTCGCCGTCAACCAGCTTGAGGTTGCGCACCATGGCGCCGTCCAACAGATCCACCACGCCGTCTTCTCCCTCGTCCCCCTGCAAGATAAACACACCAATGGGTGGATTGATTGCACTCACACCACGTGATGACGTTGGGCAACAAAAAGTTGAACTTATGCTTGAGGTTCCGCACCATGGCGCCATACAACAGATCCACCACGCCACCATCTCCCTCATCGCCCTGCAAATACGCCGTATTGTTGGGAGACTGAAAACCACATGCGTTCACACCACTACAATCTAGCACAACTGCTGCGCATATGAAGTTCAGCAACAAAAACCATGCGTTGCATGTACGCTGACAACTTGCGGCTTCGACGATACACTTTGAAGTATACTTCGAAGTACCCGTTATGCGATATGACTTCTAAGAAAGCATTTACAGACCTTCAGCAAATCATGAGGTGCGATCACAATACACTTGCTAATAACGTGCTTCTAGATGATGCAGCGTGCAATCACTTACATACATATATGCGTACAAATGTACCCCCGCATTGCACACAACCACTTGCCTTCTCGCGGACCATGAACTTGCCCCCCCCTGCCCCCCCGCGCCGCGCCGCTGTTCTCTCTAACTTGCCCCTCTAATCTGGAATAACTCATTAATACATGTTGTGCTGGCACCAACCTCTGCACTACAAGTACCCCCCTGCATTGAAAACCCACCTTCTCTCGGACCATGAACTCGCCTCCCCTGCCCCCCCGCGCCTTGCCGCCCTTCTCCTTTGCAGAGCGCTGCTGCTGCTGAGCACTGTGACGCGGCTCGTCATCGGAGTCACTGTGCGCTGACGCGTCGCTGTCGCCGTGCATCATGGCGTCGAAGCGGGTGTTGGCGCCTCCACCGCCGCCGCTGCTGCGCTGCGACTTGGCGGCGGCCCTGGCGTCTTCGCGTTTCGCCTGCGTTGGCAAAGCGCATCAGCCGTTTGTATGAGTTCTCGCGAGCACTGCAGTAGAGGTAGCAGAAGTATATAGACTTCTTGACGCGTGTAGTTCAATAGGTGAGTTGTGAAGCAAATACCAATATGGATTCGAGGTGTCTCAAGCACTGCAGTAGTGTAGACTATGGAAGTAGACTTTCTTGGCGTCGGTAGCTTAGTAGGTGAGGTGTGAAGCAAGTACCAATTATAGATAGTGGTGAGCGCGCGAGCGACAGGATTAGCCCTCTGCAACACGTCTCGGCGGCGTTCCTGGCGTCTTCGCGTTTCGCCTGCTTTCACAAAGCGCATCAGCCGTTGTATGAGTTTGCGGTGCTCTCAAGTACATCATTCACGAACGCACCAGCAGAGTGCGTGGGTTCACGCGCTCTCTCAGGTACTTCAAGGGTGAAGTAGTGTACGCACTTGAAGTATGCGCTGCAAGCAGTGCAGGTGCAGTAGTAAGTTTAGCCCTGGCGGTCGCTTGCGCCTGAGGTGCGCAAACATCAGCCAAGTACTTTGCGCTTGGCCTGCTTTGGCACAGTGCAGCAGCCGTTGTACGAGTTCGAGGTGCTCTCAAGTGTTTCAGTAGGGGTACAGACTTCTTGACGCATGTAGGTGTGTTGTGAAGCCATAATGCAAATATAAGGAGCGGCAAACACAAGAAGTGTCCCTCTGCAACACAGGTCAATTATTCACGGTGAGAACACCCCGCAGTCTCAGGCGAGTACTCGTAATGAGTATTCACGATGTAATGCATTGGGCGAACATACATGCTCAGCGATGTAGCATCGCATATCACCAAACCGCATTTCGATGCAGCAGGCGCCCGTGTTTGACCCTTGTCGTGTCTGACCCTGACTTCAATCTTAATCCTAACCCTAACCATAACATTAACCCTAGCGCTGTGTTGGCGCCGACCTGGTCCTTGTTGTAGTTTCACGGTTGAAGTTAGGGTTGGAGTCTTATCAAATAACGAAAATGGGCTGATGAACATGACTGACTCATAAGTCGCGCTGCCTAAACCTTTGAGCCCCTTCTCAGCGAGTCAGAGTTGAGGTCAGAGTTAGCGCAGCGCTGACAGGTAGGGTTAGCTTAAGGCTGAGAGGTAGGGTTAGGGTCAAGACAAAGAACAGGATTAGGGTTTGAAGGCACTCACGTGTCGTGCCGCCTTGGCCTTGAGCTCCTTCTCGGCGGCCTTCTGCATGCCCACAATGAGCTTGCGGTCCTCCTCCGGCACCAGCTCCTGAGCATCATCAGAAAGAAACACGCAACAATGCAGCTTCACCAAAAGGGAGAGAGGGGCGTGGGGGGTGGGGTGTTACAGCAATACTGAGCATCACCCCCAGTACACAGGCGCCCGCGTCTGAGTGTCACGAAGGGGGGGGGGGGCTAAGAATCACCGCATAGTACTAAAATAAAACCGAGCATCACCACAACCGTGCGACGCACACATGGTAGCTGAGCATCAGCACGGCAGAACGCTCAGAGGATGAGCATCCCCACAGCCCCCCCAGTCCTGTGCATCACTTCGAACCACACAGGCAGAATTGGGCTCAAGGAGGCACCCTCAAAGCGTCAGACCCAAAGCGTCACCACAAGCACATAAGAACAAGAGTCAAGAAGAGCGGCACCGGTTGCTAACCCTAACCCTTAGGCGAGCAGCTGTGCAGTAGAGCTGGGGCTGCAGAGCTAGTGCTGCGTGCAGGCACGATAAATGTTATGCTGTTAAAGGCAAAGTGAAATTGAGGATAGGGTTGGGGTTCAGGCTTAAGTGAGCAATGGGGTTACGGCCGAGCCATGATGTGTGTAGTGAGAGCTACAATTATCGCGCACCTTGACACGCTCAAAGCCGAACTTGCGGCACAGCTTGGCGAGCACGACCTTGGTGCGCGCGCGCAGATACATACTTGAAGTTAGGGTTGGTAATTGAAGTTAGCGTTACTGCACCTTGACGCGCTCGAAGCCGAACTTGCGGCACAGCTTGGCGAGCACGACCTTGGTGCGTGCGCGCAGGTACAGGCGCGTCGCGCGCGGCACGCCCGTCATCACGCCCGCCGTGATCTCCAGCAGCAGCGGCTCGAGAACGGCCCTGTCCGCGCCGCCCACGGCCACGCGCAGGAAGCCGAGCACTGCCTTCACGACCTCCCTGCGTGGGGTCGGCAGTGTTTATGGCTGAGTGCGGGAGTCTGTGGCGCCATGCAGAAATGGCTCAAGATTGCCTTCAAAATGGCTCAAAATGAGACAACTGACTACCACGCGCACGAAGCTGAGCGCTGCCTTTGCGACCTCCCCGCGCGGGGTCAGCAGCAACCAAGGGGTCAGGGCAAGTTGTATCAAATGGTGTGGGCTGGAAAGTCGTGGTGGGTGAATGGGTAATTGGCGGTGCGCAGTGGCTTGAGAAGACGCAGCGCGGCATGTACGCACTTCCAGAGAGGCACACCTTGAGGACTTGCACATTTCAAATACTTCAAGCGTGTAATACCTGCTTGGCTCCCTCGCCAGCAGCAGCATGGTGGTGATGAGCTGGGGGGTCATCTGCGCCACGCTCTCCTGGTGACAGTTGAAGAGTGAGTCAAGTGAATGAGTCAATGAGTCTTTGAGTGAAGTCACTGCGACACGCTCTCCCGCTGATGGGTGACGGGTGATTTCATGCAAATGAGTCAATTGTTCAACAAGTCAAAGTCAGCTCTAGCAGCGAACCGTCAAGTACATGAGTCAATGAGTGAATGAGTCACCGAGCCGGGTGTTCATACAGTGATGACAGGGAAGGGGAAACGAGTGCGTAACGCATGCACCTGGGGTGGGGTCATCGGTACATGGAAGGTGGTGTGCGGGTGGTTTCTGCACTACAAGCTACAGAAAAAGAGGCCCCCTGAAAGAGGCCCTATGTGTGCATGTGCACCTTACAGCAGAAGAGGGCGCCGCGCGCTTATGCTCAGTGCTTAGTGTAAGCACTTGAAGTACAGGCAGTGGTGCGCAACCGCCAGTTGCTCGATCGGACATGGCTAAACTCGCAGTGCAGGCAACCACATGCCAACATCCCCACAGATAAGATATACATATATATGCAAAGCGCTGTCAAGTCTGCAGCACTTCACAGTTATACCTCAATTTCTCACTGCCAGTACTTGAAGTGGGGACAGCGGCACAAAACCTGCCAGTTCCCCGACCGGAAGTGGCCAAACTCGTATTGCAGCAGAGTGAGCACGAGCACGCCCGCAGAGCATGTAGATATATACTTGAAGTACATATATGCAAAGGCCTACTTTTTGAATGCATAGCTTACTGCGAGTACTTGAAGTATTGGCACACACCTGCCAGTTCTCCGACCAGAAGTGGCCAAACTCGTACTGCAGTCGACTGAGCGCGAGCACGCAAGCAGACCGTGAATGAATGTATTACGCACGACGCACTCTGAAGTCTACTCTACAAGAGTACGCTTCAATTAGTGACTGTAACTACTTGAAGTGCAGACAGCGGCATAAACCTGCCAGTTTTCCGACCGGAAGTGGCCGAACTCATACTGCAGCCGACTGAGTGCGAGCATCCCCGCGCAGCGTGAACCAACGTATCATGCAGAAAGCACACTAAGGTCTACGCATCCAGGCTACATTCCAGTTAAAACCTGTAAGTTAGTAATCTTGAAGCGCAGATGGCGGCACTAACCTGCCAGTTCTCTGACCGGAAGTGGCCAAACTCGTACTGCAAGCGACTGAGCGCGAGCACGCCTGCAGACCGCATGTGCGGGGTGTGCGCGCCCAGGCAGCCGAGCGTTGCCACGACCATTTCGCTGGGGTCAGCGCACGCGTAGTGCGCCAGCGCCAGCAGCAGCTCATACTGAAGAGCAGGGGAGGCAGGCGTTGGTGCAGAGTTGAGCGGCAATGCGTTAGTTATTAGAAGTACATGCGTATTCAGCAGAGCAATTGAGCGGTGCCTCGACCATATTGCAGGGGTCACTGCACTTGTAGTGCGCCAGCGCCAGCAGCTCGTACTGAAGAGCGGGGGAGGCAGATATTGGGCAGAACCGCAATACGTTAGTTTTTGTATGCTGTGCTTCACAGTATATCAGTATATCAGGAAAGTGCTTCAACTGCGTACTCAACCAGTAGCTGAGCGTTGCCACCACCATATTGCAGGGGTCACTGTACACGTTGTGCGCCAGCGCAAGCAGCAGCTCATACTGAAGGTGAGGGGGGGCAGCCATTGGTGCAGAATTAAATAGGTATGCGTTACTTGCCGTGTGCTGTGCTTCACAATATGTCGAGAGGATAATTCAACAGTGTACTCAGCAAGGCACTTGAGCACCTGAGCGTTGCCACCACCTGTCGCAGGGATCGCCGCACGCATAGTGTGTCAAAGCTAGCAGTAGCTCATATTCGGGGGCGGAGGCAGACACTGGTGTGCAATTGAGCGACAACGTTTCAGGGGCTCTACACTTTACAGTATTCCAAAATAGTAATTCAACAGCAATGCGTTAGTTGGTGTGTGCTGTGCTCCACACTTTTTCTTTTTCTAAAGGCTACTTCAATATCGTACTCAGCAAGGCGCCGATGCACCTAGAACCAAGATGGCAACGAGGAGCCCCGTCAGCGTCGCAAGTCAAGAGTCATGAGTGAAGGTTGCCGCCAGGCCACACCACTACGAAGCAGTGCACTACATTAGACTTGTGCATGTGCCTCGCAGCAGCAGCACTCACTGCACGCCCTCCAGCCTGATCCTAGCCCCGATTGCAATCCTAACCATCCGAGAGGCATGCAGGAATAAAGTGTGTACACATCGATATACTGCTTAGCTAGCCCCCATTGCATATGAATCGTTCGAAAGGCATACAAGAAAAAAGTGTGTACACATCGGAATATTGCAACTTGCAGCAGCAGCAGCAGCAGCAGCGGCGGCAGCAGCAGCACCACCAGCAGCAGCAGCAGCGGCGGCGGCAGCAGCAGCAGCAACGGTAGCAGCAGCAACGCTCACCGCGCTCTCCCGCGTGCGGCCGTTGCTGTCCTTGGTGCTGAGCACTACCTCGCCCAGCAGCGCGGGCACGGCCGCTGCGTGCGCCGGATTTGTCGCATCAAAAGACTGCAGTGGCAGCGGCAGCAGTAGCAGCAGCAGCAGACCAGTGCATGCCGTGATTGAGGTCAGCCCGGCACTGTAACACTCAAGAAATATGTATTCATACTATACTTCGAAGTACGTGCTTGAGCAGCAGCTTGTGCCCTGGGGCATCGCACGCCCCCTCGTCAAGTGATCACAGCGCAGCTCGAGTTTGGAGGCGGCACTGGTTTTGAGTGGCAGTGGCCGCAGACCAGTGTGGCCGTGACTCAGCAATCCGCACTCGCTTTTGAAGGCCCCAGGGCAGTGAGTGCTCCCTCTCGTCGGTCAAAGTGCAGGTCTTCTTTGCAGGCGCTGATGATGTGCAGCCAGCATGGCGCCAGCAGGCTAAAACAAGCAGCACCAGCCGCAGCTGAGAACTTGCAACCTGCTGCAGCCAACTGTGCGCTTTGGTATGTAGGCAGTGGCAGTCATATTTATATACATACCCCAGCCCTTCCACCACAGCAATGCGCGCCTGCGCCAGCGGCGTCAGGCACCGCAGCCGAGCTTGGCCGCGCAGCGGCATGACAGCACACAGGCTGGTGATAACGCCCAAAGGAACTATTATTACTACATATTGAGCGCTGCTGCTTGCACGCAGCGCATGCCAACACAAGCGTTAAGGTGCGCTGCTGATGCCTTCCACTCTTCCGCATCGTAACGCGGCAGCACAAGAGGCTGGTGACAGCGTTCAAGGAACTATCATTATTACAGATTAAGCGCTGCTGCTTCCACGCAGGGCATGCCAACGGTTTCACCCACAGGCGTTGAGGCGCAAATGTATATCTTCTACAGTGACGTACCTGCGCCAGCAGCGTCAGACACCGCAGCCGGCTCTGCCGCGCGGTGACGTGGCAGCACGACAGGCTGGTGACGACGCCCAGAGGGACTGTTATCATTACAGATTTGCTGCTGCTGCTTGCAAGCAGGGCACGTCAACACAGGCAGCGAGGTGCACCGGTGATGCCTTCCACAGAGACGTACCTGCGCCAGCAGCGTCAGGCACCGCAGCCGGCTCTGCCGCGCGGTGACGTGGCAGCATGACAGGCTTGTGACGAATAGCTCCAGCACGTCCGGCAGCCGCTCGGCGGACGCCAGGAGCTTGCCCTGCGGGTTGAAGTTGGGAGGCAGGAATTGAAGTTGGGAGGCAGCAGCGCTTAGAGTTAGTGGCAGCCCTCGGCGGTCGCGAGGCGAGCGCCTTCAAGCTGCTTGCATGTGCTGGCACTGCGCACATCCTTTCCGCGCTGTACGTTAGGGTAACAGTTGGAATTAGGGTTGGCACCGTCTCTGCGCCGCCTGCCGCGCGCAGCGCCAGCTCGTCACCACATGTGAGCTCGGCACCAGTTGTGAGCACAACAAATAGAATACATGAGGTTATTCCACAGAGGCATGGGTTGGGATGGGACAGGGTCGAGGCTAGGTTAACGGTAGAGCTAGGGTTGAAGCAAGGGGTGGAGTCAGCGCCGTGTCCCACCTGCTGCGCGCACAGCGCCAGCTCATCGTTAATTGTCATTTCGCTACTACTTCGGGAAGTACTAAACAGCATAACACTCACATGAGCTCACCATGTGGAGGGGAAAGGTGTCAGGTTCAAGGTTAGGGCAGCGTCTAGGTGTAAGCGCTAGGGTTAGAGCAAGGGCTAGGTCTAGCGGCGCCTCTCGCCTGCGACGCACACAGCGCCAGCTCATTGCTGGATGTGAACTCGCTATGTACCGCAAGAGCGCACAGACACAATGAGCCTACTGCACACAGAGGCGTAGGGTACACTTAGCATTAGGGCTGCAATGAGGTTTACAGCAAGGGCTAGGGTCAGCACAGCCTCACACCTGCGACGCGCACAGCGCCAGCTCATCACCAAATGTGAACTCGCTACTTCTCAAAGGTTATGTAGACGGGGTAAATTTCATGCTCAGAGTTGGGGCAACGTCTAAGTGTAAGGTCAGGGTTAGAGCGGGGTCAGTGCCGCCTCTCACCTGCGATGCGCACAGCGCCAGCAGCATGCGGTACGCGAGTCAAGCATTACATGGTGAGCACGACACACAAAAGCGGTAGAAGGGGGGTTAAAAGTGTTGACCCTTGAGAGTAGAGTGATTGCTAGGGTTTAGAGCAATGGCTGGGAGTAGCGTCAAGTCTCACCTGCGACGCGCACAGCGCCAGCAGCATGCGGTACGCGCGCTTCTGGAGCTGAGCGCTGACATCATCCAGCACCAGCGGCTTGCACGCGCGGTACAGCAGCGCGCTGCACTCCTCCTCCTGTGACAGTTGTGATTGCAGTTGAAGTTGCAGATGAGTGGGCAACAATGCGTCAGTGCGCCTGCGAGCGTTAGCTGAGATGTGATGTTGTTATGGTTGTGACGAGTACTGGAGTACAAGGGCACAAGGCACGTCTTGATGTTTAACCACTCACAACTCAACAAGGGTTAGGGTTAGAGATAGAGCACGCTTACAGCGAGAGCGCTGGCGTTCTACGCAGCAGACGGGTTTGGCTCGAACAACTGGATCAAACATCATCACCAGGGTCTTACTAGAGGCATTGTCGGACTTGACTGGCGCTCTTGCATCGTCTAGCCTCAGGTTCCCGCTGATGTACCACAAAGCATCGCTACACAGCATCCAAGCAGTGGCATCAGGAACCCCGCCAGGCTTGGCACCACAGCGGTGGCCACGGCTGCTGTACCTGAATGATTCACGCCTGCTCCTGTCAACCAACCAGGCAAAACACTACATGCATACCGCTGGTATTTCAAGATGCAGCATGTGTTGGCTCCAGGGCGAAAGCCATACATACCCTTACATGCACATCGTAAGGCGCTTGACACTTGGTGTGTCAGGAGCTTACCAGACTTGGCACTAGGGCAGCGGCCATAGCCATGTAGATCAGCGTTGTGTATAATTCGCAGGGGTTGCTATCAAGGCGCCCATCGATTAGGCAAAATACCACATTCTTTCCGCAAGGCATCTCATACTTAGCAAGAGCCATGGCTGTATACATGCGGCCAGGCACTGTCACGTGGTGTCAGGAGCTTACCAGGCTTGGCACCAGAGCAGCGGCCATCGCCATGTAGTGTAGTAATTACCGTAGATCACGGAGTATAAACCCCCCCCGTTTTAGCAAGTTGCGAGGCCCGTGTTCGGAAGACGGGGGGTCTTATACGGGGGGGGGGTCTTATACAACGTACCCCCCGTCTTGCACGCTCGTGAGTGGCTGCGGTAGCATATATCGCATGATATACACTGTAGCACACAGCGACTGCAAGCAGCAGGCCGCAAATGAACGTTCTGCAGCTCCTACCCTAGCACGCCTGGTTCAAACACGCCCTTGGCACTGCAACACACGGCTGCAGAGACATTGCACAGCAACGCAGCTCGCACCACCTGCTTTTGCGCTGCACACCTTGTCCCCTCGCGCTGAATTATGCCGAAACAACTTGAAGATGGCGTCACTGCCATGTTTCTTTGTCTACAACCCCGGTCTTATACACCACGTGCTTACCCCCGGTCTTATACAGCATACCCCCGGTCTTGCGTACACACACACACCTCCCTATGGAGACGGGGGGTCTTATACTACAGTATACGATGGGGGGGTCTTATACAAGAGGGGGGGTTTATACTCCGTGATCTACGGTATGTATGCAATTTACGTACATATTTATATGTGTCAATAAACTCCAAGAAGTGTACTTGATGCATGGTATCAGGAGCTTACCAGGCTTGGCACCAGGGCAGCGGCCATGGTCATGTAATCCATTGATATGTAGTATATACCTCATAGTTATAATGGTATCAGGAGCTTACCAGGCTTGGCACCAGGGCAGCGGCCATGGCCATGTAGTTCAGCGCGACGCGCGTGCCTTCCTGAGCGGCGGACTGCGCATCCGCCACGTCCATGTCGTCCGACGGAGCGTCACCGCCCTTGTCCCTGCAGCAACCATTGTCAAATACAAGTTGAGTACAAGTCAAGTACAAGTCAAGTACAACGAAAGCGATAATATCTGAACAAGGCGTCCAACGGAGCATCACCACCCTTCTCCCTGCAGCAGCAACCATTGGTCAAGTACAAGTCAAGTACAAGTCAAGTACAAGTCATGTAGAAGTGTTCGGCAATGCGCATTGAGACTCTTTCACGATGTTCACAAAACAGGTGTGTAGATTCTGGTTGCAAGTCCATGGGCGTCCACCATCTGGGGTTTCACGCGCCCTGAGCGAGAATTGATGAAAAGTACAAGTGATTGGTGAACATCTGACAAGGCGTCCGTTGAAATGTCGCCGCCATCTCCCTGCGGCAGAAATGATACGATTTGAGTACAGCACAACAAGAAAGTCAGGAACACATCCATGGAGCGTCACTACTGTACTTTTCGTGCAACAGCGATTGCACGAGTCAAATGCGCGTCAACTTCTGCTCGAGCAGAGTGCAACTTCAAGTCAGTGGCACCTTTCTCCAAATGACTCTTTACCATGCATTATACTCTTAGGTGATGTTGAGTTCATGAGCGTTGCCACCCCTTCTCACTTGGGCAGCAATCACATGAGTCAGGTGTGAGTCAACGCATCAAGTCGAGTACAAGTGATGGTCGCTGCCAAGACCTCCAATAACCTTGATGTTGATGCTTTGCAGCATGACTGATGTGGCTTACGATTGACCATCGCCACCATTATAGTTGAAGCGGTGCTATAAACAAATGGTCAGCGCACCCTTAGTTGCTAGATCACAGTCCTAGATCACAGTACGTGAAGCAATGAAGTGCAACCGCAAAAAAACTCTGTGTAATAAGCACACATACAATCTGTCTGGTAGCTCAACAACCTCAACATCAATCATCTGTACCTTTTTGCGCCCTGAACGGGAGTCAATGAAAAACGCAATTGAAGTATTTATTTGAAGTTGAAGTCGCACCTGGATGCCTGCGCAGCCGCCGTTGCCTCCAGCAGCTTCTGCAGTAGCCTCTTGAACAGCTGGGACAGGAATGGCTTGGGGGACACGCGCGCAAATGCAGCAGCAGCGCCGCACACCGCCAGCACCTGCAATGCGGCCAAGAGCACTAGTTTCAGGCTTGAGGCTTTTCAATAATCTTGGCACTGTGCACGAAGGGCGTGGGCAGACTAGCCGCAGCTTGTATTTTACAAACGCTAGCTCGGCAGTCACGCGCTGCTCATCACAACCCCTACCAAACGCAGCAGCAGCGCCGCACACCGCCAGTACCTACAGCGCACCCAACAGCACAGCACTAGGGGTAAGGTCTGAGGCTTTCGACAATCTTGGCACCCAATACAGCCAGAAAAATAGGAACTAGCAGGAGGCATAGCAACGGGGAGGCAGCTCCGCACACCTACAACACGGCCAAGAGCACTGGGCGTAAGATGTGAGGCTTGCAATAATCTTAGCACGCAACAAGCCAGAAAAACAGGAACTAGCAGGGGCACAGAATGGGGAGACAGCTCTGCACACCACCAACACCTCAAACGCGGCCAAGAGCACTGGGGTTCAGGTTTCAGGCTTTCAATCTTAGCACGCAATGGAGCCAAGAAAGAAGGAAGCAGCAGGGGGCAGCAATGGGGTGATAGTGGTCCGGTTGGCAGACTACATGCAGGGCAGTCTCACAGGGTAGGATTAGGGTTAGGGTGAAGGTTAGCCTAGTCCTAGGGGCAGTCTCACATAGACATGAAGCAGACAACCAATCAACTCCGCAAACGGTGGCACGAGGGCTGTGCTTGAGGGCTGGCACGAGGGCTGGCACGAGGGGACCCTAATCCAATTCTAACATTGCCCCTAACCCTAACCCTCACTACAGCTACCTAATGCGTTTTCCATGACGGCATGTGCATACATGCACCCACTGCAGAAGGGGGGGGAAGTTCTACAAAGTACTGTGTCTGCAGCAGCGTGAGGCAGCGGCGGCTCCGCGCGCTGGCGGCGCCTGATGGGGAGCGACAGTAACCCTAACCCTAACCCTAACCTAACCCTGACCCCAACCTAACCCCAACCCTAAGACGCACAAGACAGGTACATAGTGCCGGTGCTCAAGGACATCAGCAACTAATGCCAGCGAGGGACGGGGGGGGGGGGCGGGGGGGGGATGCAGCGGTGTAGTGATGCAGGGCACTGCAGTACCAGACGTTGAGTGTGCGCATGCGATGCAATGCAAACCCTAGCCGTCGCCTCGCCACTGCATATGTACCTTTAGCCCAAAAGCGGCGCTGCTTTTGTGTTCAGCTGCGCGAAGAGCCCGCGGCAGCCTGGCCTTGGTTCAGAGATCGACAGGATGTACAGTGTATGCCCCTCACCCTGCCCCTTACATGTACACTTTAGCTGAGAGTAGCGCGTCCCGCTTGCCCAGCTGCATGAGGGCCTCAGAAACCCTAGCCCTAGTGAATACTGCACAGACCCTAGCCCTCTCCCTGCCCTGCATAAATGCATACCTTGTCGAATCCAAATAAGGCGCGTCCTTCTTACCCAGTCGTGCAAAGAGCGAGCCGCAGCCTGGCCCAGGTCAACACGTCAAAGAAGATGTACTTTTTATTAATTCTCGCTCAGGGCGCGATGTACTTTGTTGATTCCAGCCCTCTCCCTACCACATAGTTCGAAGTACAAGTACATAAGCGGGGAGGCAGATGGACGAGGACTTCGAGGGGGGGGGGTGGCCATATGGCGATGTCGTTGAGATGATCGCCAATGCGCATTGAGACTTTCAAGGTGTTTACAAAGACACATGTAGATTCTGGTTGCAAGCTGGACCTTCATCATCTGGGCTTTTTTGCGCCCTACGCGAAAATTAACAAGAAGTCAACGTACGTGCGCACCTTGTCATCTGAAAGAGGCGCGTCCTTCTTGTCGAGCTGCGCAAACAGCGCGGGCAGGAACTTGGTGCTGGTTGCCGAAAGCGCGCGCAGCTCCTCCTGTTGAGCGGTGCCACGCGACTCCGCGCCAGCGATCAGCGCCTGCAGCCCGTTGCACACCTGCGAGAACAAGAGCGCGAGGAGCATCCGATTCTTCAATGTTGAACTGTTTGCAGAAGTGAGCTCTGCATGCTAGCGATCAGCGCCTGCAGCCCGTTGCACACCTGCAAGCGCGACGAGCGTCGGTGAAATATACTTTGCAGCACAAACATGAAAGGGCATTGGCCAATGGCGCCACCTGATGCACTCAGTTCGCTCAATGACTCACTTGCAGACTCGCCCCTGGAAGTACGCCGGGGTAGTGCGCATCTTTGTGTGGCGCTGGCCAGCACCGACCCCGTTCGAAGAACTCATTTACTTGATGGCTCAGTCACAGACGCACCTCTGCAACTAGAAGTTACTCGCTTGTTTACTCAGCCGAAGACTCATTCACTCATTTACTCAGTTGCAGACTCACCTCTGTGAGTATGCCGGGATACCTCACGTCCTGCATGACGTTAGCCAGCGCACGGGTGCGGGTAGAACTCATCTACTCATGTACTCAGTCGAAACGTCACCGTTGCGAGAATGCCTGTGTATCTCGCGTCCTGGAGAACACATCAACTCAATGACTCGACTCAGTCACAGGCGCACCTCAGCAGGTAGGACTCATCTACTCATGTACTCAGTTGCAAGACTCACCTCTGCAAGTATGCCGGGATACCTCACATCTTGCATGGCGTTGGCCAGCACCGGCGCGAGCGGGCCGAATGCGCTGGCCACGTCCGTGGGCGCTGCGCAGAAGGCAGGGAACAGGCCCCACACCTAGCAACAAGAGTGGCAGCATACAACATCAGAAGCGAATGCCTCCAGCTGCAAAGTAACAGGAATCTCAGTGTACTTCGAAGTAAACTTGAAAATGTTAACGCATTGTGGGCGCAGAAACAGGCCCCGCACCTACACAACAAAGATAGAACGGCAGCATACAACATCAGAAGCGAATGCAAGGCCTTCCAGCTCCATGGTAACAAAGAATTTCGATGTATACTTCCATCTGTAAGCAAATGTGGGGCGCACAAACAGGCGCCACACCTGGCAACATGATCAAAGAGCAGCAGCGTACAACATCAGAAGCGATAGCAAGGCCTTGCGGCAAGACCTTGCCGCTGCAATGCGTCAAGAAAATCAACAAAATACCTTTACTTGCAGATTGGTGGGTGCAGACTGGTTTCCGCTGCAAAGTGTCAAGCACGATCACACACCATTTTACGTACAAGCTGGTGGGTGCAGACTGTCGCAATGACGTCTCAGTTCGATATGTTCTGTCAATGACTGCCATGAGATTTAGGGCCAGGGTTAGGGTCAGGGTTAGGGTTTGTGATGGTGCACACGAGGTAAGGATCAAACGCAGGCTTCCTCGTGTTGCCTACCAGCCACGGCCCTCTTGCGAGCTACTGCCTCATGTTGTTGGCCAGTGCCTGTCATGCGGACCGTAATGCTAACCCTAACTCGAACTCTAGACCTGACCCTAGCCCCCCATCCCGACCCGCACCTGCAGCTGCTTACCCAAAGTCTCTCCGCAACAACTGCACACATTCTAGTGCATGCGCCTGTTCCCCGTTTCCGCTGCACAGCGTTGTGAATCATGAGCAGCACAGCAATTTGATGCAGAATCCGACAAATGCGTCTGCTGCTTTCGCTTCAGTCTCTTTTCTTCTTCGTTTTTTCAGATGTGCTACCAAGAGCTCTGCAGGCCTTGCGATCGGCAAACGTCGCGGCACGAGCTCCGCTCCAACAGAGTTGAGCGAATCGGTGCTGACACAGGTGATGCACGCTAATTTCTGGCGGTTAGGTTTAGGGTTAGGGTTACGCATCGCGCGACCGCAAGCGTGCCACAGTGTGCGTGTGCGCGAGAAGCAGTCACAGCGACCTGAACCAGGCCACTAGGCAGAACCTGTTCAGCGCAGACTTACGTGTCGATAAACTGTTTGAGATGGTATCTCTCTGACTGTCGTGACGTTAGTGAACAGGCAGGATGTGGCACCGCGACCAGTGCCGCGTTCAACTCACATGAACTCCAAGAAAACACGAATCCTTACGCAATGACTTCAGAGTTGCTGACTTGACTCACTACTTGCAGATAATGGCTGCAGGGATGAGCACTGGCCTGCTCCTCAAGACCTGGTTGAACTTAGCCCTAACAATGGTTGCGACTCGAACTGAAATTATCCCCAACAACTAGGTTTGGGACTAGAGCTAGCCCTAATTCGCACCCAAACCGACGAGCACTGACCTGTTCAACCCTGAGGCTCTGCGTCTTGCCCTCGTTGGCCGTGAGTTTGCCACTCCTTGACACCTGCGCACAGACCGCCGAGAGATATTGTGGCAATTGTGAAAGCAGCATGCATAGCTTGGATTATATTACATTTGGCGCCTGGTGCTGTGGAATGATATTCGTGCTTTGTTTTGCGCAGGTGCAGGGAGCAGCACTAACCCTAACCCTAAGCCGCACCGAGAGACTGAAAAGACTGAGGGTGAGCCTCGAAAGCTGCAGTGCTGGTATTTGACCACAAGTATGATGACGACACGAGAACGATAACTGGTGAGGCGCTTCACGAAAAGTATAAACGTGAAGTACACACCAAGTACGACAACACACAGGCACACAGTCCAACATGTATGCTATAGCAATCTAGACATGCGCCATTGGCGTACGCTAGCATCGTACAGGAACCGGTGAGCACGCGATCACCGTGCAGTACGTAATCATGCTCAACACGTGCGTACGATACTACTGTATGTGGCGTCGCTCGGGCACCAAATCCGTACAGTCATCGGCAACACATGCACGCGCATACAGCGCACATGCGTTTTACCGTACCGGACCGCAGTGTTTGGCCAACACGACCGAGCGTGGTTGAAGTGCGCCTAATTTCTGATGAAATACATTAGCTTGAAGTTTGACGTGAACCCACTAGTGCAGACGCGCGCCTCCGAGCGTGATCGCAGCGTTTGGCCAACGCCACCAGAGTGTGGTGGCAGTGCTCAGTACTTCGGTTCTATTTGGTAATCCAACTTGAAGTGTGACGTCAGCCCACTAGTGCAGACGCACTCCTTCATACCTGATCGTAGTGTTTGGCCAACTCCACCAGGCTGTGGTGGAAGTACGGCAGTGCTCAGTACTTCTTTATGGAGTACTTAAACTTGAAGTGTCACATTACCCCGTACCTGATCGCAGTGTTTGGCCAACTCCACCAGGCTGTGGTGGAAGTACGCGAGACGCGCAGGGGCTGCCCCCCCATGCTCGCGCAGCAGCGGAATCTGAACGATGGGGAGCAGGGGTGAGGACATTGATAGAGTCAGGGTTGGGGAACTGAGCAATGGGGAGGGGAAGGGGGGGGGAACGGGCGAAACGAGTGGCAAGACATAGCTTCATGAGCGAGGCGGTGGTGACTCCTACATTTAATCCTTACCCTAACCGTAACCCTAACCTTGTGCTCCAAGTATCATTCTAGCAGGCGGCCATTGACTTTGACAAGATGAACAAGATGAGTACCTTGGCGTTACCGAAAAATGAGGGATGCACACTTGAAGTGCTCACTTCAGGTCCGACCATCGCACTCGGAGAGCGCATGACACATCAGCTGCGCCCACTTTGCCTCGGCATACGCACAAGACTTGATGCGGCGTACCCGCTTTTCTTCTCTGTTTGCGTACACAACTGCGACCCCCTGTGCCTCCGCCAGCCTGACCTCCGAAACCTGCAACAACATAACGACAGCCCAATCAAGCGCGACATGCAGCCACGACCACTGCGCCTGGGGTACCCGGGGGCCGCAGCTGCTGCGTGCCTCTGCTGCCAAAACACCTGACCCTAACCCTAAGCCTAGCCCTAACCCCTAACCCTAGCCATAGCCATACCTGCCCCTGACTGTCCTAGCGTCACCACACGCTACAGGAGAGTCACCAGCCCTCTTGACTCAGCCACGCCCATGGTGTTAGGGTTAGGGTTAGGGTTAGGGACGCGGACGCCGCGAACCGCAGCATACCACACTAATTATACCTACCCCGTGCCTACCTCCAAATGTATCAACCCTCAATTACAGACACAATGCGACGCACCACACACCAGTCAGGCCGTTTGCTCGGCGGCGCCTACTGCATTGGCGGTGCCGGCGGGACGCAATGGCAGGACGTCCATTCTCTACATACATAAACTAGCATACATACTCTATAGGGCTCACCAGCCAGGCTCTAGACTCAGCGACGCCGACACCCATTTTGTCGGTGGCGGCGGCGGGGCATCTACTCTATACATGCCTCGTTTATACATATGGGGTTCACCAGCCAGGCTCTAGACTCGGCGACACCCATCATGTCGGGTGTCCCTGCGGGGAGCAGCAACAGGACGCCTACTCTAACATACCCACGCTATCCTCGATACATACCCACACATACATGCCCGCACACAAACGGGGCTCACCAGCCAGGCTCTGCTCTCAGCAACGCCCATCGTGTCGGGCGTTCCGGCGGGGCGCAGCGGCAGGACGCCTAGGACGCGCTCCATGCCTACGCCCTCAATGGCCAGGCCCAGCGCCTGCACGTCAGCAGAGGCATAGGAAATGTCATCAAGGCGCCAGAATGCTGTGCAAGAGCAGTGCTTGACAGCTCAAAGATGCATGAGGGCTGCTTTTGAGCTCATGTTGCAGTGAACAAATTGGCGGTATGTGAGGCGTTGAAGGACAATCGAGGCGCCAGAGCACAGTGCGCCGTATGCACGTCAAACTCACCCTACACTGCAATTGAGGAGTGGCAAGGCGCACGAGAGCTTCTTTTAAAGCATGTGCTTCACAGTATGTACTTCGAAATACCTCGGTGCATGTCTGGCCACAACGCGCGCCCGGCTTTGCAATACACATAAGAAAAAATATGCTCCCATGCTTCGCTCTCGCACCGACAAGGCAGGCAGCAAGAGCTTGGTGCCCAGGTCGAAGTGGCGGCTCCCGCTGTGGCGGCACGCATGAATGTCTGCTGCACCAACTTCAACCGCAATTCTGCCAAATTCTGAACCTGACGGCGACCCTGACCACGACATACGGCAACGGGCACATGTCACAAGCAAGAGCACCTTTTTACAGTAAAAGCTCCCAAATGCTGACTTGACTGCTACCTGAAACGGCACTAACTTCAATGACTCAATGACCGAAGCTGTGCTGCACGGCAGTGTTGCTGGCAAGGGCATAGTGACGTACGTCACAGAGTGTCCCACGTGGACTGGCACTGCTGTCATGGCACTGAAGCTACCTTTAAACTGACGCAAGCCCTTCGGATGCGACACACTACCCATGTAAGTGTCGATGCATACATTCATTGAGCGCGTGCAGTAGCTGCAGGTGTTTCGTATGGTGCAACTGTCAGTGCGCACCTCATTGAGTGCTGGCAGGGCTCCCGCTGCTGCTGTAGCTGCTTAGAGTTAGGGTTGGGGTTAACCCAAGCGTAGGGATTAGGTAATTAGGGCTTACCTAATCCTAACCTGATGGCAACCCTTCACAATTTCGACTTTGGTTCGCATAACTATCGATGCATACTGTACCTCATTGAGTGCTGGCAGCACTCCTGGCGCTGCTGCTGCTTGGGGTTACATAGGGTTAATCTAACCCTGATTTTAAGCTGATGGTAACCCTTCAATTTCACTTTGGTTTACGTAACTGTTGATGCATCCCTCATTGACCTCCTGGCGCTGCTGCTGCTTAAAATTAGGGTTCACCTGACCCTAACCCTAACCTCATGGTAACTCGTCAATGTCATATCTGGTTTGTGTAACTGTCAATGCATACCCACCTCATTGAGTGCTGGCAGGACTCTTGGCGCCGCTGCTGCTTAGGAGTAGGGTTCACCTCACCTAACCCTAACCCTAACCCTAACCTGACGGTATCCCTTCAATTTGGACTTTGGTCTGCGCAACTGTCGATTCATACCTACCTCATTGAGTGCTGGCAGGACACCTGGTGCTGCTGCTGCGGCGGGAATGCTGGCAAGCGCGTCGTGCAGGTCCCCCAGGCCCTGCATATAATGGCAAACAACACCATGTAAGGCGGGTACGCAAAGGGATTCACGAAGCAACGGTGTGGTCCGATAGAAAATTAGTTACGCAGACCTGCAAACATGACGCATACGGAAGGTGAGCAAAAGCTTGGCGCTGCTGCTGCGGCGGGGATGCTGGCAAGGGCATCGTGCAGGTCCCCCAGGCCCTGCAAATGATATCGACCAATGACACGTGAGGCGGGTGCACAAAGGGATCCACAATGGTATGGTAAAGTAGCAAGATTAGGCACATAGGCAAAAAAAAAACAACAAGACCTGTAATAAATGTGAGCAAACGGATCTCTAGAGCGACGCTGTGGTCTACCCGTGTGATCAGGCTGGGTCAAGATCAGGATTGTGAGCAACGTCAACCCTCAGTACAGGACGCCATGAGTCTGACAGACACTTCAGAGTATCCGCACACCTTTCATGCATCAGAAGCCCGGCAATTAACCATAAAACCAAAGCCCGCACCTTGAGAGCAGAGTGGCGTTGTGCTATGAATCAGCAAACTACTACTTGGTCCACTTCAAGAAAAAAATGGATAAGGGGAGAGGCTCGCGAAAATCAACAGGCTGTCAGTCAGCAGCGCGGGTCGCGCACCTTGAGAGTGGATGAGAGTATGGGGTAGGACGCGCTGCGCAAGTGCAAGAAGAGGCGCCCCAGCAGTGGCAGTGCCTTGGGCCAGGCCTTCTGGTACCTGAGAAAGGCACACACGGGAGGGCGGACGGGGGGGTAAGCAAGACAGTGTGGGTGTGTTTGCAACTAAGTATGCTCTCGGGGGGGGGGGGGGGGGGGGGGGGGGGAGGGCAGGGTCATGAGAGAGTGCAAGACATCAGCAACAAATACCAGCAAGGGGGGGGGGGAATGGGATGCAAAGGTTTAGTGGTGCAGGGCACTGCAGTGCAAGTCATTAAATGTGGGCGTGCCCGCAAGTGAGACGCTGTGTGCGCGTGCTTTGCAGATGGCATCCGTATACTAAAAACTTGAGGTGTACCTCTTGAACTACATACAACGCATACTTTTTAAAGTGACGCGACAACAGCCAGTTCTAGTGGGAAGGCACAAGTGAGGATGCGTACAAGCCAGTCACGGCTGAAGTCAGGAGGGGGGTTCCGTCGCACATGTGGCCGCAGGGCAGAGTAGCAGGTGTCAGTAAGGGCGGGTGAAACAGTACTCAGGGTGTACACAGCAACCTAGTCTGCACTGCGCCCTAACAGCTTGCACACTGTTGTTGTAACACAGCACAACAGTCGCGCATTACAAATACACTACAGTACAGTACAGTGTGCCCTTGGTGTACTGGAGAGCAGGTTGTTCGTAGTGCTCGTTCATCGCCAAATCGCTTTACTACAAGGTGCATGGAGACTCTGGTAGCTAATAACCTGGGCTTTTTTGTGCCGTATGCAGGTTCAGAAGAGGAGGTGCAATTACCCATGGTTTACTCACTTGTACTGCAGCAGACCCTCCAGTGCACACAAGTACAGTGCACCCAGGGTGTACTCACTGCTACTGCAGCAGACCCTCCAGTTCAAACAAAGAGGTGTAGTATACCCATGGTGTACTCACTTGTACTGCAGCAGCGAGCACACAGGTACAGTGTACCAAGGCTGTACTCACTTGTACTGCAGTAGACCCTTCAGTGAGCACAGGACCGTCTCCAGGGCGGTGGGCTTGCCCTGTGTGCGGCTTGCCACTAATCGGTTGGAATTTTTTGTGCCGTATGCAAATTCAAACGAGGAGGTGCAGTGTACTCATGGTGTACTCACTTGCACTGCAGCAGAATTTGCAGTGAGCAGACGAGTACAGTCTACCCGTTGTGTACTCACTTGTACTGCAGCAGTCCCTCCAGTGAGCACAGGACCGTCTCCAGGGCGGTGGGCTTGCCCTTGCGCGGCTTGCCCAGCGACTCTGCCATCTCAGAGACCATCTCCTGATCCACCACCGTCTGTGATTGTTGGCAAACACGCAGTACACAGCGCGCATGACCCTGTGAGTACACAAACACCGGCGCTAGTGGCTCTGCACCCTTGACACGAGTCATCAAGAAATGGGTCACTTTGATAAAGATGGGTACGCAACAACCTGCGTGAGTTGCTTTGCAGCCTTGACGCGTGTTCACATTAATGTTTACGACGATGAGGAGTATGCGGCGCACTCTGAGTGAGAATCATTCATGTAGTGAACTAGCGTGCCGGATGCACTGATCACACTGCGCGATGGAGTTTGCCAAGCGCCACTTTGCCGCTTTAAAATCGCAGTTTGTGCTACAGCACTAGATTGATGTTTTCAGTAGTAGCCAGCGGCAGACTCCTGTCCGGGGACACTCAGCACAACCAGTCTGCAGTTCAGTAGATGTGCACTGCAGTGATTGCTGACGAGGCAGAACATGGACACGAGAGGGGGGGTTGGCCAAGGTGTGCTTCCATCTCAGAGATCTGTTGGAGGCTCACCAGTGTCTCTCAAAGCAGCTGTGCAACGAAACCTTGGCAACATTCATTCGAGCGCTTACGTCCCCGCAAAGCACACCCCTATTAACAGTCACATGAGGTGACCATCTGCCTGGCACGCGACGAAACAATCTGAAAGTGCACCGTTCTGTGCACCACAAACACAACAATTACTTCAGGTGATGTGATGTACTTCAAGTAAATTGATGGCTGTACTTCAAGTAAATTGATGGCTGTACTCAAACTGACAATACGAACGCCTCCGCCCGTACGGTTCTGTGACAGTTGGCGTGCCCTGGATCTTGCTATGCACTCCACCATCTCGAGTGGCTATACTCCAAAAGTACTGTATTGAGCAGATCGCATATACGCAGTCAACAGCAGGTGCAGACCTCTTTGTAGCGCGAAGCCAATCTCAGCCACGATGCACCAGGTGAAGCACCTTATTAAGCAGGTGTACCGGCAAAAGCAGCCGCAGACTTAATTGTACTGCAGCTCTGATCTCAACTACATCGCACCTGAAACAGAAGGTTGAGGCCGGAAGGGCAGGCGGTTGCATGGAGCGCTGACACCGTTCAATCTCAAGTTAACACTTGAAGTAGTATCAACCACAGACCCAAAATTAAAGCAACAGCTCAGAGAGTCGCCCGCAGACGCATCAGTGCAGTACTATCAGCTAAACTTCAACTGTGCGGCACCTGAAACAACAGGTTGAGGCAGGAGCACGCAGTGCGGTGCAGCGCTGCCGCCGAGCTCCAACATCAACTTCTTCTTGAAGTATTCTAAACCAAGGACAACCAAGGACCCAGTCATTAAATCACAAGATCGGAAACTCGCCCGCAGACACCCCAGTGTCCTAGCTAAAGTTCAAATGTGGCACCTGAAACAACAGGTTGAGGCAGGAGCATGCGGCGCCGTGCAGCGCTGCCGCCGGGCTCTCGCAGTAGCTCACGAGCGCCGCGGCGGCGCGCGGCAGCAGCGAGCGCGCGGCAGCGGCGCCGGCGCTGTCGCCGCCGCTGCCGCGCATGCGCACCAGCGCGCTTGCCAATGCCTGCGCCGAAGCGGGCGCGAGGCAAGAGAAAGGCGGCAACGGAAGGGAGGGGGTGAGATTCACAGGCATGTCTGATCGACAAAAGCTGTTGTGAAGCTGAGGCTGATGCGAACGCATGTTTTCATTGAGGGGCAGCAACAGCAGAGAGGGGTTTGAAGTCACGGGCATCTCTGACCTCACAATGTTGTGATGGTTGCACCGCACCATCAAGCGCCAGAAGCTGCGGCGATGCATGACTTCAACTCAAAGTTCCGGCAAGGCAGTTGGGTACCGTGCTTCGCCTGACTCTAACAAACCATACCCCGTCAAAGTCGGTGGTATCCCTGTACCATATCCCTGTATCATCACATGACAATAACCATACATGCCCTTACCGCAAAAACGTTCCTCACCTGCGCGAATGCTGTTGCGCCAGCTGCGTTGGTGCCGCCCGGCTCGCAACGTTGAGCGTCATCGCAACCAGGCAGTTTTTGTGGGTATACTCTGACCATACATACATACCTCTAGTAGCCAGGAACATTTCTCACCTGACCGATGGCGTGGCGCCAGCTGTGACAAACCGCGGCTTGTGGCGCTGCCGCAGAGTTGAATTTTAGGCAAAGCAGTTGGGTACCGTCGTACTCTGACGATACATACCCCCTGCCCTCGGGGATGTTCCTCATCTGACGATACATACCCCTGCCCTCGGGAATGTTCCTCGCCTGTGCGTTAAACCGCGGCTTGGCGCTGCCGCAGAGTTGAACTCTACGTGCGCCAAGTTGGCATCCCTGTATCATCATTCTGTCCAAAACCATACATGCATTTACCCTAAAGACGTTTCTCACCTGCGCGAATGCCGTGGCGCCGGCTGCGTCGGTGCCGCCCGGCTCGCAACGTTGAGCGTCATCGCGACGGTATACTCTATCGGTATGCTCTGACCATACATACATACCTCTAGTAGCCAGGAACGTTTCTCACCTGCGCGAATGCCGTGGCGCCGGCTGCGTCGGTGCCGCCCGGCTGCACGTCCAGGAGGGCCAGGACCAGGGGGGGGAGCGCGGCGGGGGGGAGGCACGTCGCGTGCGGCGACTGCACTATCGAGCTCAGGCACTGCGCGACACGCAGGCGGAGAGGATGAGGGGAAGGAGTGGGACACGTCAATACTGCTCGTCATCTGAGAAGTGTATGATGATTGTTGAAGAAGGGGAGGCACGTGGCGTGCGGCGACTGCACCATCGCGCTCAGGCACTGCAGCCGGCACGCAGCACGGAGGTGCAAAGGATGAGGGGAGAAGTGGGGCATGCAGGTATCTTTTATTTGCATAGTATATGATGACTTCTAAAGGAGGGCCGGCGTGTCACGTGCACCAACTGCGCCGTCGCTCTCAGGCACTGTGACCAGCGCGTGGCTCACAGGCGCTAAGGATGAGGCGGAGAAGTGGGACATGGCAAAACTGCTCTCAAATTTGGCGTATGAAACACACGGCATGATTATTTCTTCAAAAAGGCATGCACATTGAGCAGCGCATGCCCAGGTTGGGTTTCAGCACGGGACAAGGCAGCCGTCGCCTCCTCCGTTGGTGTGGCTACACACTATTACGGTGAGCCTTGCAGCTGAGCGCGTTGAGCGCATGCGCAGTCTAGGGCTCGGCAGCCCTAACACTAGGGTTTGGCAGCGCTAACTTCAAGCTGGAGCTGACCTACCGAACACGCGAGACCTTTCCATACTGACCACCCATGCCTCGAATGCTAGAAAGCTTGCGCACATAAGTCTTTTGGCTCCTGCGGATAATGGCCGCACTGTTCGAGTCGTGGCCAATTGCTGCAGCAGCGGCGACCACGGTGATTCACGGAAGGCACTGACCACACCTTGTCGCCGACTTAGAGCTCTACGATCTTTTGATTCGTTTCCATCAAGCCACAGGCCAGCCACACCAGGCAGTTCGCGTGTCAGGGCGCTGCACACATACAGTATCTGCTGCCGTCGCGCCAGCGCCTGAGGGCCGGGCTGAGGTGAAACGCGAGGCTTCAGGTGACAGCGCTCTGTCTTGGCATGCAGTTTCACGTATGGGCAGGTATGCATCGCTGATACACTCGATATACCGATACATTGGAAGGGCATACTTGTCATATGCCAATCCATTGAAGTGGTGTAATTGTCACGAGCCCGAGCATGCGTGCAACCTATGGCACTGGCGAGGCACCGCATAGTACTTTTCATTGATTCTCGCTCAGGGCGCGAAAGAGCCTAGATGACTGGTATCAGAGCTTGCAGCACAAATCTACAAGTCATTTGACGATCTGAAAGTGTCTCAACGACAACCGCGTACTTCCAGATATCATCTGCACCACTCTGTTGATGGCTGTACTCATGTTAGACACTTCTGTTGGGTGAAAAGCACTCCCAGAAGTAGTACATCTACAGTATGCAAGTGTGAGATGCGTGGAGGGGTAAGTATGTATATCGCTAAAAGGCAGCAGCGCTCACCTGCATCACCGCGGCGGTCAGCTGCGGTGATGCGCATGCGTGCAATTGATGACTGCCACTGGCGCGGCGCCTCAGAGTATATCAATGTAAACGTGGTGGGACTGCGTGGTGGGGTAGGTATGTACTTCCAAAGTATGTACTTCAGGCAGCAGCGCTCACCTGCATCACGGCGGCGGTCAGCTGCGGGTTGCCGAGCGCGGGCAGCCGCAGCAGCGCCTGGCACAGAGCCGCGCACTCGGCGGCGGGCAGCAGCGGCGCGGCGCGACGCAGCAGCGTCAGCAGGTGCTGCGTGCGGCGCGCGTCCTGCACGGGCGTCGGCGGCAGCAACAGCATCAGCAGCATTAGCGGCGGCAGCAGTGGCGGCGGCAGCAGTGGCGGTGACAGCAGCAGCGGCAGCGGCGGCGGCAGCGGCGGCGTCAGCAGGTGCTGCGTGCGGCGCGCGTCCTGCACGGACGGCAGTAGCAGCATCAGCAGCGTCAGCGGCGGCGGCGACGGCAGCGGCAGCAGCGGCGGTGGCAGCAGCAGCGGCAGCGGCGGCGGCAGCGGTGGCGTCAGCAGGTGCTGTGTGCGGCGCGCGTCCTGCACGAGCGGCAGTAGCAGCATCAGCAGCATCAGCGGCGGCGGCAACGGCAGCGGCAGCAGCGGCGGCGGCAGTAGCGCCAGAACCGGTGGCAGCGGTGGTAGCGGCAGCTAGCGGTGCTGAGCAGAGCTGCGCATTTGCTCGAGTGCCTACTGGAAGGCCCCCGTAGGACTTCAACAAGTGTTGTGCAAGTGACGATGACACACAGAGCGTGTGTGTGGCACACCTTGCAATCACCGTGCGCGAAGAATGGTTGCCCTAGGCCCAGCAGCTGGTGAGAATGTGATGCATACCAAGGAGGCGTTGACGCGATGCGCATAGCACCCTGCTGCAATAATAGTGCCGCTGTAACACAGCAATGCACAAGGGTTTCTTGTGCACGTGATCAGCATTTGACAGTGTTGAGTCAGAGGGGACGAGTTCAGACTGAACTGGGGTTAGGGTTAGGGTTGTACAGCAGCGCTCATCCTTGCAGGCTCCAGCGGCAGTGTGTGTAGCCTCCGCAGCACGGCTGCACGACCAGAAAAATAATGAAAGTCAGTTGATGATTTGAACAAAGAGAAGTGGTCAGCTCAGCAAGTAGCCGGGATGCACACCCGGTGGCACCAGCGGTGCGCCGCTAAACACCCAGGGGATGAAGGACAATGCAGGACACCATGTGGGAACTGTTGTCGTGAACCCATTCCCTCAAAATCATTGGTCCTGCGCCAATGGTTTGCCGTCAGGAACAGCCCCACTGCCGCATAGCCGCGCCACCAGGGTCACCTCCATGTAGGGTATGTATCATCCGCATGGCCATACATACCTGACTCGTGACGCCGCTGAGCACTGCTAGGCAGAAGTCGGTGACCACACGATGCGCGCCCCTGCTCTTCTTGCCCCCCGCCTTGCCCCCTTCTGTCCCCCTGCCCGCCTCCAAGACCTTGGGGGGGGGGGGGGGGGGAATCAAGACGAGCACATAAGGGGCGAACGTGGCACTCAGGTTCAGCAGTGAACTCGTAGAGTAATGCGCATGGGCGACAGTTCAGCGCGGCCTTAGTCGGTATCAGTTCTGATCTTTCAAAAGTGTCGACAGGTGTCTGTTGTCAGCTGAGGTTCTTGAGCCCTGCGCGCAGAAACGCACATGTACGCACAGGTATACACGCATCAGCTGCTCCACATATCAGTCAATTGAATTACCCTGGGAACACTGCAAAGCGGTGGCAAGCAACTTGGCGCCGTCCCTACCCCGCTCACCCGCGCTCAGGTTTAGGGTGAGGGTTACGGAACGCTGTGCGGCACTGCAAATCTCCAACTGCGGCGTGCCACAACGCTCAGCCAGCTGATGCTGCCACGTCACCCGACACGCTGTGCGGCCCTGCAAGCCCCCGACAGCGACGAGCCACACCGCTCAGCCAGCTGACGCTGCCACATCAGCCCAGTACCTCAAGCGCACTGCTGAGAAACGGTCTCAGAAAACCAACATTGCTACGCTGAGGCAGCTGAGCAATGTGCATCCCCGACAGCGGCGCATCACAGCGCTCAGGCAGCGCGGTTAGCGCGTGTGCGCACCCAGGCTAACAGCGCCAGCGCCTTAAAGCCTGCCCAAGCGACAACCAGAAGTTAGGTTTAGGGTTAGGGTTAGGATTAGGGTTAGGGCTAACCCTAACCCTGCACCAACACACATTGAAGTGCTGTACCCACTCGGACCTGAGCGACGGCGGTCTGTGCGGCCCTGCGCGTCCCCGACTGCGGAGCGTCGCAGCGCTCGAGCAGCGCGCTTGGCGCACGTGCCGTTGGTGCTGCTGTGCAAAATGATCAGCACCTATGAAGCCACTGCCGTGAAACACAACGACCATTGAAACGCTTTCCGTCCACATGCTTTCAAGTATTTGCTGGAACCTGAGCGACTGCAGTCTTTGCGGCCCTGCACGTCCCCGACCGCAAAGCGCCACCGCGCTCGAGCAGTGCGGTCAGCGTATGTGCCGCCAGTACTGCTACTATGCAAAGTGACCCAGCACCTCAAAAACATTGCCAGAAGAAGTTGAGCATCCATGTACTTCAAAGATTATATTCGAACCTGAGCGACGGCCGCCTGCGCAGCCCTGCGCGTCCCCGATTGCGGCGCGCCGCAGCGCGCGAGCAGCGCGGTCAGCGCCTGCGCCAATGCTGATATCCCGCCATTCAATATGAGCCAGTCACTTGGAAAAAACTCCTTGAATAACGACCACATAATACTTTTTGACGACATGCTCTCAGGTAATCATCGCACCTGAGCGACGGCGGTCTGCGCGGCCCTGCGCGTCCCCGACTGCGCAGCGCCGCAGCGTTTCAAGCAGCGCGGTCAACGCCTGCGCCGCTAGTACTAGCATTCAAGAAAGCACCGCCAACACAGGAAGGAAGAAGAAGCTTTGTGAACTTCAAGTACATGAACGGACCTGAGCGACGGCGGTCTGTGCGGCCCTGCGCGTCCCCGACTGCGCAGCGCCGCAGCGCTCGAGCAGCGCGGTGAGCGCCTGCGCAGGCGCCGGCGCAGCCCACGCGGGGGGATCCAGCGCAGCGAGCGCCATGCCCACGCACTTGAGGGCAGCGTGGAGCGCTGCCTCCTCTTCAGCGCTGCGCAAGGGGGTTTTGTGATTAGAACTGATGTGAGGGTGAAATAATGCCGTGTGTTGGAAGACGGTTCCCACTCAAAATCCAATGCTTGATGCAGTGTCGGCACTCAGCAGTTGTGTGGTATGTGATGACGTACTCGCGACTACGCGGTGAGAATGGCTGTTACATTACGGTTACGTTCCTCGTAATTCTCCCATCGAATAATACTGTTTTCGTGGTTCCGCGCCTGCATGCTGCCTGCAGCGAGTCTACCTTCATCTCCCTCTGCACTGCGCGTGCGTATCCTCAAGCGTTGTGAACTTCCGTGGGCAAAGTATGCAGCATGCAGGCTGTGCGGCCACAATGAGCAGTTGATTGATGCTGCGCATGGACGCCATGATACCATTGTGCGTGAGAGAGACGGGCAGGGCAGGGATGAGCATTGCGGTGCGACGGGGGCGGGGGGCGGGGGGGGGGGGGGGGGAGGAGGGGGGAGGGGGGCAGAGCACTCCTGTACGTGTTGCTACAGTCACGAGGGCGCCTCTCCTGCATTGAGGTCTGTCGGGATGCGTCCCATGAGCACTGCTGACCTGGCGTCCCCGGGCCGTGCGCAACGCAGCCGCTGACGCCTGCTGGCTGATCCTAACCCTAACTCTGACCGTGTGGCAGTTCTACCTGCCTTAACTTCACCCTAACCTTAACCTTAACCCTAAACCAAAACCGGTCCCTCTGCACACTGCGTGCGTGAACGTGTCCTACGGCTGTGACAATACAGCCGCAATGTGGTACGAGCGCTGCTGCGCAAGCGCCGCTTACATGGATGACTGATGCGTGGACGTACTTCAAAAGCAATGCTGTTATTCGTGTGTTGCTACATTGGTGGTATGAGCACTGCTGCTCACCTGGCATCCTCGGCCTCCTCGCACGCCGCGGCGATGCGCAGCAGCGTGGCGACCACCTGCACGGCGGCGGCATTGAGCAGTAACAGCAGCGTGATGCGTGAGAGTTCATAACGAACGTCAGTCCCTCCAATATGGAAGGCGGCGCGCGGCGCGCAGGGCAGCAGCAGCGGCGGCGATGCGTGAGAGCCTGTGATGAAGGTCGGTCAGTCTTGCCAGATTCGAGCAGATTTGCGCGCAGACCGACAATGTAAAGCGTCTGCTGAGTCGTGTTTGTACAGTCTCCCATGTACACTACATGGCGGCGGCGCGCAGGGCAACAAAGAGCATTTGAGCGTTGACACGTGAGAGTCCGTGATGAAGGTCAGTCGCGCAAGCACAGATTTCTACAGATTCGCGCGCAGCTAATATTTATTTATTCATAAGCGCCTGCTGCTGTGCGGTTTCCCCTGAGCACGACGTGAACATAGTGCGGCTTCGTGAGGTCAGCGACAACGCCTTCCCGCAACGCTGCTTTGTTCAAGATCACCCATGTAGCAGGGTGTCAGTAAGTTGGCAGGCCAGAGTATGCTTATATGTATGTATGTGTGTATGTACGTACGCATGACCCGCAGCAGATGCTCCACGTTTCCGTCACCGCATGATGCACATCGCATCGACGCCGTCGCGTGCACCACAGACGGCAGCGGCGCTCAAGCTGGCATCGGCAGCAGCGCTCAACTGCCATCATCATCAGTGCTCAGATCTTGTGCTGCGCCGGCATCTGCAGCAGCGCGCAGCTTTCGTCAACATCCGCGCCCCCATGTTCCCGCAAAACCGCCAGAGTTTATGTACACTGAGTTGCCCCCCCCCCAACAACTCCCATACCAGCTGCGGCAGCAAGAAGGGCGGCAGCAGGCGGCTGCTGCATGCATGCGCTGTCAGCCCCATGCAGAGCGATGTGCCGTGACCCGCCAACTTCAAACCAGCCTTCTCTACCACTGCTGCTGCGAGCGCGGTGACATTGAGTATTAAACTTGAAGTGCAGACTTGAAGTTAATGTTACCCTACGTGTTTCCAAAGCATACATGTTTCCAGAGCATACACCGTCTCAGGTAAACGCAGGACACCTGCAGCCAGGACATGGCTGCAAGGCGTCACAGGCTTTTACACACACCTGCTCATAGGGGTGGATTCACCCCTCGGTGCTTGTTCGCGTTGGCCCAATCAAAGCCCCAATTCACTGCCATATGATGCTGAGACCTCTCACGTTTGCGTGTGGCAGCAGTCGACTAAAATGCCGGGGCACCTACCAACTTCATCTTTAATATTGAGCTGCACACAACAGCTTTGTGCAACAACGTACCCTCTGGCGCACCTAAGTGAACTTGGCCCTGACAAGTCGCGCATTCACGTGCGGCAGTGCCAACAAACAGCAGCGCCAGCAGCTGTGGTGTGTGCGCCTGGCACGTGCTGTTCGCTGCTTTAACAAACTTCAAACTTGAGACTGCCGGAAACTTAAATATTGACATGAGGTGCACGCCCCGCATACCGCAACACAGCGACATGCGGCGCACCTGAGAAAACTTGGGGCCCTGATGACTCGTGCACTAGCGTGCGGCAGCGCGATTGTCAGCAGCGCCAGCAGCTGCGGCGTGCGCGTCTGGTCCGTGCCGCCGAGCGCGTCGCCATATAATACAACTTCAAATTGAGACTTCAACAGTTGATACTTCAACATAGACGTGAGCTGCAGACCGCAATACAGCGACCATTAGCGCACCTGAGAGAACTTGGCCCTGACAACTCGCGCGTTGGCATGCGGCAGCGCAATCGTCAGCAGCGCCAGCAGCTGCGGCGTGCGCGTCTGGTCTGTGCCGTCGAGCGCCGCCATGATCGCGGCAAAGTACTCCGTCGCGGAGGGCACCGCCTGCAGCAGCGGTGGGGCCATTGGCGTGACGCACACCAGCAGTGATTGTGGGCAGGTAGGTCCTCGGCAGGATCTGATGGCGAGGACGTGCACATCATCTTGGAGCCGCAGTGACTATGGCAACGCTCCTATACGAGCAGCACCACACCTTGATTCTGACATGAAGTTACAATTCTGGTGTGGGACACGAGTTGACGTACTGCGAGTCTTGGCACAGGCGACGACGAGGACGTGCATATTAACATGTTGTGCCGTGGTTCACTCCGTGTGAAAACTGATAGCCTTGCTGTTCTGCAAGGAGAGTATCCTGCTACACACACAGCTGGTGCCGAAGTGACTATGGCAACGCTCCGTTAAGGCGACTACCGCGGCGTTTTGGACGCGGCCGCGCAGCGCGCCGGACGCGCTGGCGGCCCTGCTCCATGTGCGCGAGGCCGTTGGCGCGCTGACAGTTACAGCAGTTGCGTATTTCAAGGTATGAGACTTTAAATCACTCACTGCTGGCCGTACACAACTGGCGGCCACCTTCTGTTGCATCGGTCACCTTGATGTCTACATCTGGCGGTGTTCAGCGACGTGCTGGTGGGCAACACATCATTACGGTGCATAAACCAAAGTGACTGCTAGGGCACAGTTGAACTCACTGCCAACGACCACGGTACCAACAGGGCAGGGCGTCATCGCCGCTGCACGCATGTATGACACAGAGTTTGTATGTATGCATTTTGAGGCTGAACCCAGACAACAACAACAAGGTATCGGCTGCTGCGACACAGCGGTATTTCGCTGCCAGGGAGTGCGTTGCCATCAGGTCAGGGCGCCATCGCCCTGATGGGGTATGTATGTATAAAGCCTGGCCTGATTTGAGGCTCAGCCCCCCCCCCCCCCCCCCCCCCCCGCGCGCTCAAATTGCTGCTGGGCACAGCTGTCTTTCCTGCCAAGAATGAAGTTACCAAACAGGGCAGGATGCGATCGCCGTGATGGGAATGACACCCTCCATGACTGCGACGTGAGTGTCGCGACACCTGCCGCGGTGCGCTGTAGCTGCTTCGCAGCGCACGCTCTATGCCCTGGCACGATGCGTGTCGATTTTTTTGTCAGGCAAGAGGCAACTCGTTTGAAGAATCAGATACACCAGAGAATGTGTTTACGAGTTTTTCACTCATCACTGTGCATGCCCGCATCCTGTGCTAGTGCTATCAAGCCCTCATTTCCGCCGGCATTTTGTGCTTGCAGTGCTGACCGTTGGAGGTCGCAGGTGGGAGAATGGTGTGTTCAACAGGAGAACTAACCACAAAAGTTTGCTTGTGATGGATATGGACTGTGCCAGGGCCTGGCGTGTTCAGTTCATGGAGTGTCCCCGCTGCATGTCACACTGCTCCGCACCACAGCATTACTGTCACAGCGCTGTTGTCTCCGGTTTCCTGTCATCGCCCTGTTGTCTCCGCGCTTGACAGTTCCAACTGTCGCACAGCAGCCGCCAAGCTGTGGGTCAGCCACCCCAGAAAGCTCCACGTGAGGCAACACCTCGACGCCCATGGCAACGCACCACTTGAACTTGCCACTTCAACTTGTGCAATGCTCGGCCACTTGCACTGTTCGAGGAAGTTGCTCCTTCACCAACTTAGCAGGCGAATTGCTGTGCCAGATGGCTAACAGCAGACTGCCGTGAGTTTCACTCTGCAACAAGGACGGCTGCCGCTCCGTCTGATGCGTCTGATGCATTTCGAAGTACACTTTCTGCTGTTGCACGGTCCAGGTGTTGGCGTGTATGAAGTAAATACACTTTGGAAAGACCAATCGAACTGCATGCGCAGGGTGCTATAACCACTGAGTCACCAGGAACCGCACTATGCTGACCAGTGGGCAAGGCTAGATGCCTCAACTCCATGTGTGCACGCTGCACTGCCAATGGGTTGGCAAATAACTTACTTGACCGACACAGAACATGCTTGAGCCTTCAACAAGCATCTGTGGAATCAATCGCTTCATTAGGGACATTGAAAATTTTGAAGTTCCAACAGGACGTTTGTGTCCTAGTCGACATGGCAAGTTCAAGACGTAGTACTGGTGCCTGAATAATGTTGTCTGAACCTGCCGCTGCTGCTAAGAGGATTGTTCCCGTCACCTGCGCAGCTTCATGTTCCAGTGATGTACTATTGCACCAGTATCAGCATCAGCAAGCTAAAGCTCGAGCTTTAGACGCAGCAGCAGCAGGCATTTCGTTTTTTTCGCAACGACACACTGTTCGATCTGTCAGACGATGACCACGACCTCGTACGACTCACCTGTGTCAATTTCACGCCTGCAGCAGCAGCCTGCTGCTGCACAAACTCCGTCAATGCATCCACGATCACAGCCAGTGGCGCGTCGCCAGGTTCCGCCCTGAGCGCCGCAAATACGTCTCCACTGCCGCCGTTACCATTACCGGTATCCTCAGCCATGAGCACTTCCCCCACGTTGTTGACTGCGCTGGCGCTCTGGAATCGCGGTGTCCTCTTTTCCGTTGCCTCCTGCTTTTGCCTCCACCACTCACACTTCAAGCAAAAAGGTTCAACTTGAGTTTGAAGTTGCACGGTTGTGTGTGTGCGTGTGGTGTGGTGTGGAAGTGGTAGTTGTTTTACACAGAGCGCTTTGATTTTTGCCGGGATCTTATGGTCTATTATTTTTTCTCGATCAGCAGATAGTTCAAATAATCCATTACAGTGCACACCCTTCCTGCGCACGACGAGATTCTGCAGGAACATATATCGTGATGACATGAAAGAAATGAGACGAGTGGCGTCTCTAGCGCTCCACGTGGGTGATGCTTGAATGACGCAGCGCGCACATAACATTTGCATGTCATTTTTTCGGGTGCACTTCTGAGAGAGCATAGTGTCCAGATGCAAGCAGTGCACACGAGCGTTCGTTTTTTGGTCGACACCAATCAACAAAGTCCTCACCATTTGCATTGAACTTTCCTTGACACAATATATTGCTGGTATACGTAGGAATTGTGCAGATCCAGGTATCGAACACGCATTTCTTCAACAAATTCGCGCGCATTCATGGCATGCCAGCAGTAATGTACCCACTCCTGAAGGAGACTCAGCAGCCCATTGGCTACATGCCCCAAGCATCCCTTCACGTGACGAATCACGTCTCTATTACTGTGATGTGCTGCCTATAGCCCTACTGAAGTCAGGCAGCCAAAAACACCTTACTAAGTAGCAGGCAAACTGACTGTGAAAGTAAAATCGTGCAAGCTGTATTGCGTGACACAGCTCTTCTTTCAACCCCCAACGACATCAGCGTCAAAGCTGCTGCACCTCCCTGAGCGGCATCGCAGCAGGAGCTCGCGCTACTCGAGGATCTGCGCCAGGCACAGCGAGCCCCTCCAACAAGGTTTTTATCACGCGCCGCTATGGAGCACTACATTGCGGCAGGCACGGAGTCGCTCGTGAAGGTGAGCTGCGCGGATTGACGATCTAGACGCACAAGCTCGATGGTCGTTTCAAAGCTGTCTCTGTTGCCAGCGCACGCTCGGCGCCCCGCACCGCCGCAACGTGTCATGAACGCCGCAATCCTTGGTGCGCGAACCGGTAATTAGCTCCTTGCGCCCAGCCGGCTTGCCACCACTGCAGTGCGTTGCAATGGGAATCACGCTGTGATGCATCATCTGCTGATCTCTCCTTGTGTCGTTTGCTGGTGCTGTGCACAGTTCGCTGACTACGTCCAGGGTCTGGAAGTGCCAGAGGCGCTGGAGCCGATTGCCTCGGCGGGCAAGCAAGCTGTGCACGATTGTGCGCACTTCATACACCATCAGGACCCCACGACCGTGGGCCTGGTTGCGGTGGCTGGGGCTGTTGGTGAGATGAATTGCGTGCTGTACTCCCTCGACGGGATCCGCGGGGGTAGCTCGTTTGCATTCAGCAGAGCTTCAGCTTGTTCGTTTGTGAAACGCAATTGACGCATGCTACACCTTGTCCACTCGAGCATGCCTCTTGTTGTCATGCGAGAATGCGCACAATGCTGTCTTGCAGGTGCAAAGCTGCTCCGAAGTGCCCCAGGCCTCGACAAGATCATCAGATCCTCTGTTCCCAGTCCCTCCTAGGTGCCTCCCTTCTGAAGCTTGGCATCATGTGCGCGCACTGCTTGATCTTGGCCTATCCTGGCCGCTCATCAACTGCGCTGCACACTCCTGCGTGCGCTGCTGCCGTCCCCGCAGCAATAGTAAGCGCCGTCTGCATCAGCTGCCAGGGGCGCAGAGGCGGCGGCAAGGCTTCCAAGCGCGCCAAAAAGAAGGGCACTGGGGCGCGGAAGAAGAGCACGGGGGGTGGCAGTGAGAGCGCGGCTGCTCAGGCGGCGGCGGCGGCGGCGCCGGCCAAACCAAGCAAAAAGAAGAAGGAGCCCGCTGCTGCTAAGAAGACAGGTATGCTCGTAGGTATGTATGCCCAGACAGACGTGTTGTCAGAGCATTGTCACAGGCAGACTAGCACGCAGAGGATCTGCATCTGTCACACACATTCATACTGCTGCCGAGGTTCTGCGTCTCTCACAGACATGCGTACTGCTGCTGAAAAGGCGGATGTGTACGCTGCGTCCTGGTGTTGGAAGATGTCCACAGGCAGACAAACATGCACAAGTTGCAATGTCTCTTTGATGTGCGTTTTGAGTTGGTCAGGCCAGTTGCGACTCAGACTGGGACTCAAGCCGAGGTCACCGCGGGCAGCAATTTGTACAGACTGCCCCCCTACCATCGGCTACCGGCAGTGCCTGATGCAATATTGACATCAATGAACACATGCATACCTGCTTGCTGTTGCACTGTCTGCAGCTTCCGCCGCGAAGGCGCCTGCTGCCGCCGCTGTCGCGGAAGCCAAGCCGCAGCCGCCCGCCGCGGCCGCGCCCAAACCGGCAGCGGCAGCGGCGCCGAAGCCCGCAGCAGCTGCCGCCAAGGCAGCGCCGGCGGCACCCGCGCCCAAAGCAGCGGCACCTGCTGCTGCCGCGGCGCCGGCGCCGGCGGCGGAGCCGGAAGCAGCTCCGCAGGAGAGCGCCGCTGCTACCGACAGCACTGCCGCAGCGGCGGCGGGCGGCGACGATGCTAGCGGTGAGGCGAAGGCGGATAAGAAGCGGACGCGGCGGCGCGCCAGGAAAAGCTCTGGAGCGGGGGACGGCGGCGGCGGCGGTGCTGCTCAGGAGGAGGGGGGCGGCGCGGTGGCGGCGGGAGGGGGGCAGGCGGAGGTCGGCCAGGGGGTCGTAAGGGAGGACGACCTGTACGCGCAGGTGTGTATGGGTGCTTATGTGATGCTGTATGTGGTAGTCTATAGTTTATGTGCTTGTTTGAGGTGTACAGAGCGCCTAAGTGGTGCCAGCTTCACGCTGCGCAAGTGGATGTGCTTCCGAGATATGCACACACAACGCGTGAATGCTGTTGAGTGTGTGTGGGGGGTGGGGGCGGCGGGCTGAGGCTCAAGCGCCTAGGCTCTGGCATTGTTCAGAGGTATAGGTTATTCAGTGAACCAGGTTGACAGTGAACCAGGTTGAGTGTTACACCTCAGCCATTTAGCATGCTGCTTGAGGGTACCTTCCATGGCTCAAAGGGTGGGGCATACAAAATCGCAGTAGGGGCAAGTACTTGCATGTCACTTGTGCCGCCGTCTAGCAGTTTGGGATGGTTGATTGCCACACCGTACCACTGCTTTAGCATGGTGAAGGCATTATGGTCAAAGAGGGCATTCTGGTAACCTGCAGTTTTTCCACAGGGAACATCTACAGGCAGGTGGCATGCAGTTCTGGGTCTGGCCTGTTTGAGCAGCCCCTAATCTAGTGCTTATGCGTTGAAGAAGGTGACACGCCATTGCACCACAACTTCAAATAATGCGGTATCCAATGATCTCTGCCATAGCTGTCAGTCTGCTGCCCCATGAACCGCGTATGCGGTGAGTGATGGAGCGCCAGTAGCACTGCAGGCTGTGTATATACCATGAAGACTCTGATGATCGTCACCAACAGCATAAACGCCGCCAACACACTGTGTCATTGCTTGTAGAGTGCGTGCTCCGCACTTGAGATCTTCTGGTACAGTAGGAGTGCCCGTGACTGTTGCAGTTGGGCAAGGCCGCGCAGGTTCTATGCTAGGTGCGCGTGCTGCTCAAGCTGAGCTTCACCACGTCATGGACAGTTGCCATTCTTAGCGCAAGCAGACGGCACACACATCATCTGCCCTGTTACCGGTCTACGTCCCACTCGCAGCCTGAGCGTACAAACTACGCAGACAGGTTCAACTTCTAGGTACATGGCTCATGGCGCTTTCTCTTCTGCTTGTGCAGGGGCATTCTCGCCGCTCCTTGGCTCCTCAACAACAGTGACTTCACTTTCTCAGACATCGCCAAATGATTCTCTCTCACCCTGTCTTCTATCATCTTGGTGCACCGCGCTGCCCTTTGTTGTTACGGGCTGGCACTTCCGCATGGCACGAAAGACATGGCACATTGTGTATCTTTGTCATACATGTATACGGTATTGCTGGCCCATATCAGGAGCGCTCACCGCTCAGGGGGGGGGGGGCGCAACCCCTTCTGCTGCCCCCATCAGGCGCTGCAGTCGCGGCCACCTCGCCGCCATGATCACGCAATGCTACTCTGTCGGGCCCTCTGATGCCGCTGTCGCGTGACCACGGGCAAGTCGCTGCTCACACCCTCCATCAAAATCATTGTCAAAATGGCGCTCTGCGGCCGCCCTCTGCTGTCACGTGACCGCGGCAACTCGCGCTGTCTGAATCTGCCACATGCGACGCCCTTTCCGCTGTCACGTGACCACTTGCTGCTCAGTACTGCCGCGTGTGACGCTTCCCCTGCGCCGTGCGGTTCCAGGACCGCGCCCTGGCGGAGGCGCTCGCCGCGGAGGAGGCGCAGTCCCCCTCACTGTCCCCTTTGGGGTCCCCACAGCGCGCTCTGTTGCCGCCCTCTGCTGTCACGTGACTGGTATATCCAACTCGCTGCTCAAAACTGCCGCGTGTGACGCTCTCTCTGTGGCGCGCGTTCCAGGACCGCGCCCTGGCGGAGGCGCTCGCCGCGGAGGAGGCGCAGTCCCCCTCGCTGTCCCCCTCGGGGTCCCCGAAGCGCGCCGCCGCGGCGCCCGCCGCGCAGGCCGACTGGGAGGTCGTCAAGCGCAAGCCGCGCAAGCCCAAGGCGGCGGCGGCGCCGCCGGCAGAGGAGGCCGCAGAGGGGGGGGCTGGGGGGGATGTTAAGGAGGATGGCGGCGCCGCTGCGGAGGTTAACGGGGGGGCGCAGGAAGGCGCTGCCACTGCCGCAGATGCCGCAGAGAACGGTGAGAGGGAAAACTTGAAGGTGGAGTTGAAGTCAAACATGAAGTTGAACATGAAGTTGAAAGTTGGGTGTGGCGGAGAGCAGTGCTCTGCGAGGGGGACTCAGCGGCGGTGGTGAGGGCCGGTGGGACGCAGGAAGGCGCCGCTGCACCAGGACTGTGATCACAACTGCAAGCAACGTGAACCTTAAACTCAATTTGTCGTTTGGGCAATCATTGAGTCTGAGTGATGATGGTGGTGCTTAGGGGGGGGGGAAGGGGGGGGGGCGCTGCGGATGCCAAAAGGGGGCGCAGGAGGGCGCGCCACAGCTGCTGCATGATGCAGTGAAGAGCTGGCGCATCGCTACAGACAAGCACTGTACATCGGAACTTGATCAGCTGCTTGCGCTGTTTTTGGTGTGCATGCCACTCACTCTGCGCTATCTGCGATGCCAAAATTGTGACAGGCTCGCATTGATGCTGCCTGAGGTCGCAGCAAGCCTTGTCATACAGCTGCAGAGCGCCACTGCCGTACAGCTAATGAACACACAATCGTGCGTGATCATTGGTCCGGAAATGGCGTGCATTCATGAACTCTCGCGAAGGGCACGAAAAACCCCAGGCCGCTGATGCCCAACTTGCGTGAATCCACGTGTACCTTTCAAGAAAGCGTCGCAAATTGACTGTCAGTGCGCAATGGCAATGAACTTGTGCACCTTCAGGCATGTCACTCACTCTGCCCCGTGTGCGATGCCAAATCCTGCGGCAGGCTCGCCTTGATGCTGCTTGAAGTCGGAGCGCTGCTGCTGCGGAGCCTGCTGGAATGGCGACGGCGGGCATCAGCAGCACGCGGCGGCGGCCGCAGTCGTGCGCGGCGTGATCGGGGGGGGGGGGGGTAGGGGCGTTTTTTGAGGCAGGGGTCTCAGGGGCAATAGTAACACGGGAAGTATGAGCATCAGCAGGAGCGGCGGCGGGGGGGCGTATCACGGGAACAGGGCTGGCTAGAGGTTTGGGGCTGTCAGGTACGGGGGGGGGAGTTTCTGCGCACACAAGGCGCCCCCTACAGAAGCGTGTGGCAGTGCGGTCCCGGTCCCGGCCTTACTCGCGGACGGATTTGGCGGTGATAGTAATGTGTTTGGCCCCCACAGATTTTGGCTGGTAGCACAGAGACAGTGGCCCCGTGGGCTCTGAATGGTACAGCGTATATCTGGACGGAAGGGGGGTTTGAGCCCTGTGTGTCCCCTTCGCGCTTTGCTTCGCTTGCACGCGTCCGGTGCTGAGCGCCCACATTTAGCAGCGGTTTTAGTAGCAGTCGATGGAACTTGATGTTATACTGCAGATTTAGACGCTGTCTCACTGTATGTACACACAGTCTGCTGCATCATTTCTCTGTTTCAAATGGTATTTTGTCCATTTGCGTCAGAAGGCATGGGGGCTCGACCACCCCCCTCTCTCCCAAGATCGTAGCACCTTTTGGTCTGGCACGGCAGACGGGCGTGATGTGCATGCCGCCGCATGGAGACCCGTGCCATGGCATATGCATACTGACAGATATGATACTGTATGCGAAGTGCGTTGCACAGGCCTGCAGGGCTGCCGGCCGGTGCACAACACCAGTGGGCGCTCCAAGTTGTGTGCGTTGGCCTTACCCTCTGACTGTAGGGTCTTGTCGGCGATTGTTCAAAAATCATCCAATGATGACAAGTGCTTGCGGCGCTGCGTATGCGTGTAGTATGGCACGTGTACCAGTGCAACACCTTCCAGGTTCAGCACTTGAAGTAGGCACTCCCTTGAGCCTGGGAGTGGTTTCCAAATGGACTTGTTGTCTTGCGGTGCCTTGCATTTCCTGGCATTGCCTCTGTGTACGATGCATTGTTCACATATTCAAGAATTGGCATTCTGACAATGATTCTGCATGGACTATGCAGCCTAGTTTGAATCAACGTCGCCCAAGTACCGTATGATGATGATTCAACCACCTCCATGTATGCGCCGAGCTACTCATCGAGCAGTTGAATTGAGCCCCCGAAAGATACCCGTTTTTGCTTTGCGCAGAGGCTGTTGCTGTGCGCAAGCAAGCTCAGAAGGCGGCGTGGCGCGACTGCCAGAGCATCGGCTGCTGCTGCGCAGTGGCAGGCGGCCTGAACATGGGCATGGTCTCGGATGCGGCTGAGTTCAGGGAGGCGGTCATTGCACAGCTTGCAGGGGTTTGGCTGCCGATGGTGGTGGCGTCTGCACTGACCCTTGTGCTAGGTAAGCGCTCTACTTCTTTCAGGCCTTGAGACAACTGCAGGTGTTCATTGACAGCTGCCTCACGGTGCCACCAGCAGCATATCCCCAAATATTCAGCGGTTGAGCCGAGCACGCAGAAGATACGATGTGCGCTAGTAACGACAGTTCAGCACCTTAGCAGCAAGTGTTTGGTCACTATCACACATTAATCTGCTCAATTGATATTATTGCTCGCCGTTGAGGCGCTATGCTCCATGTCAAACTTCAACTTCTGGTCCCAGATCTTTGTTTGATATAGTTGACGTGCCCGAGCTGAGGTCAACTAGCCAAAAGTCATTGATGTCTGCTGCGGCTCCACCTTGAACTACAAACATGTATTGCCTGCTGTGCTCGCATTGCAGCACTGCTGGTCGTTCGGGGCCGCAAGCGTGAGGAAACTATGTACCCAGTGATCATCGGCCTGGCGACGGGCAATCCCCCTTACCGGTGCACTCAGGTCAGCAAGAGCTTGCATGACAGTTTAAGGCAGCCCGCGCTTCTGAAGCATCGCAGTTGCTTGTTGCTGCTGTGATGTATGCTGTCCAGCAGCGATACATACATACCTCCCTAGCTGATTTCAGGTGTTATCAACTGGGTCGTCGAAAGTCGATAGTCATGCAGATGTGTGATTATCACAAGGCTGCAACACATGCAGCTGGTGGTTGTTGTGTATGCCATCAACTCTACAACACGATTTTAATCATAACAAACCACTGTGCAAACGCAAGTGTCAGAGCGCGACCACAGATGGCGCCTCGATGCGCGTCATGCTTTTTCAAAAGTCGGGTTGCTCACGCAGACAGGCAGATGTATCGTGCCGAGAAGTACACACTGTTGCTTTCGGCTGTTTGGTCAGCATACTATGCATGAGTGCAAGCGCCCTGCTGCAGTACAAGCTCAACGTGTCTGCTTGAGCGCATGAGTACCTCGTACTTCTGTTTAGGGGTATATACTGATGGGCTACGCATGAATTACTTCAGCGCAGCGCGCGACCGCCATGTAGGGTTAGGTCACAGTGGGGGTTAGGGCTAGCGTCAGAATTGAATTCCGGACTCATGATCAGCGCTCAGCAGCATGCCTCTGCGCTGTCCTCACACACGGCGCACGCGCGCGGGCAACAGGAACGCGCGTCGTCGGCGGGGGGCTGAGCGCTGTTGACCTAACCCTCACCCTAAACCTCTGTCTGCGCGCACACCGCTCGTGTCTGGCAGCGGGCACAGAGGGTCAGGGTCAGGGAAAGGGGTGGGGGTAGGGTTAAGGTTGCGTGTGCCGCCATCGAAGGCGCAAAAACTATCGACATTCTTCCGAATCAGTAGAGTCCTAGACTACTTCTGTCCAGCGTGCCCGTGCATGAGTCCTTGAAGCCCGTGCTGACTTCAATATGCGACGCTCCTCTTGTGTGACCCCAACATGTGACGCTCCTCGTGTGTGTGTGTGCAGAAGCAAGCGCTGGCGATAGCGCAGAAGGTGCCGGGCTGTGAGTCCGTGAAGCCCGTGCTGGAGCGCATCTACGGCAACTCGCGCATTGCAAGCCGCTACTTTGCCGTCCCCGACTTTACACCTGACGTGGTGAGTCTACCATTTGGTGTACTTGACTCAAGAGTACAGTATCTTTGTGCATCATAGCATCAGGCACCATAGCGGGTACGTGAAAGTGTGTGATCATCGTGCATCATAGCAGGTGCTTGACAACACAGCAATATCGTACATTGTAGCAGATACTTGAAAGTACAGTGTTATCGTACGTGATAGCAGAGCTTGCGCGTTGCCAGCCGCTACTTTGCCATCCCCGACTCTGTGCCTGACGTGGTGAGTCTGCCTTAGTATACTTCACTCGAAATTGCAAAATTATCGTGTATCATAGCAGGTGCTTGAAAGTACAGACATAACTATACTTCACTCAAAACTACAGCATGGTCGTGCATCATAGCAGGTACTTGAAAGTGCAGTGTTATCGTGCATCATAGCAGATAATTGAAAGTTCGGCGTTATCGTGCACCATGGCAGAGCTCACGCATTGCAACGCTCTACTTTTGGCGTGCCCGACTTCACGCCCAATGTGGTGAGTCTGCCTTAGTAAACTTCACTCGAAATTGCAAAATTATCGTGTATCATAGCAGGCGCTTGAAAGTACAGGCATAACTACACTTCCCTCGAAAGTACAGCATGGTCGTGTATCATAGCAGGTACTTGAACGTACAGTTTTATCGTGCATCATAGCAGATAATTGAAAGTTCAGTGTTATCGTGCACCATGGCAGAGCTCGCGCATTGCAGGCCTCTACTGTTGGCGTGCCCGACTTCATGCCCGATGTGGTGAGCCTGCCTTCGAAACTTGTGGACGATACGTCACTTGAAGTGCAGTACTATTGTGCATGGTGTACGGGAGCAATGCGGTGCAGCAACCGCCCCCCCAACAAACACCCCCCCCCCCCCCCTCTCAGCTGTTAGGTAGAGAGTTCACACATTCTTGCAATCATTCGCACGCTGTCGCCCCCCCTTGGTAGGCGTCCCCCGAAGACACCCTCTTCTACCCCGCCAATGGCAGCTTCCTTGGTAGGCCAACATCCCCCAGCTGGCAGTGCCCTGTAGCAATACCCCCCCCCCTCCCTCCTTTTAACTGTCAAAGTAGTAGTTTACACACTCCACACCTCACGCTTATTGTTAAACATTCGCACGCTGCCCCCCCCCCCCTGGCAGGCATCCCCTGACGACCCCCTGTTCTACCCCGCGGATGGCAGCTTCCAGGTGCCCGTCAGCGCGCGCCTCGACAAGTTCAGGGAGTGCGCGGTGCCGCTCGTCTGCAGCGTCGCGCGCCGCGCCATCATGGAGGCGGGACTGCATCCGGAGGTGCGCACGCGTGGTGCATTACTTCAAAGTATATAGTTTGTCAATTGTCCGCAAATGTATTCTAGAAAAATACACTGTTGTGACTGCTGCCAAAAACTGCTGAACTGTTATTAATGACTGTTGCAACTGCCATGAATGTTGTAACTAAGGTGTATGCGCGCCGCGCCATCAAGGAGGCAGGGCTGCACCCCGAGGTGCGCACGCGCCGTGCGATTGAAGAAGTAGAAGAACACTGTGGTATTTGTTATACTGTTGTAACCGTTGCAACTGCTGCATATGCAGCCTCCTGTGCGCACACCAGCCGACAGGGGCCGTTCGCGCCTAGTTGCTGCAGCAAACAAATCGTACCCCCCCCCCCCCCTCCCTCCCCCCCGGCCCCTGCTGATGACCCCTTCCTATTGCACGAGGAGGTGGGGGGCTGCACCCTGACGTGCGCGTGCCGCGCTTTGCGGTTCCGTCCAGAGTATGTGTGAAGTCAGGATGCACAAGACCACTGTTTCGCCCCATGTGGCGGTACACGAGTACAGTCGCGTGCGCGCTGGCCTCTATGGGGTCGCTTTGCGGTGCACTTGACAGAGCTGCGCAGGGGTCAGATCTTGCGTCAAAATCATTCAGACATCCCAATCTGACTATGACCCTTGCGCATGGTAAAAGTAGTCGTGCATCAGATTGCTAATGACGCTCCTCAGAACCTGAACAAGCTGGTGGTGGTGTCGAGCACGGGCTACCTAGGCCAGACTTTGCGAGTTTAACTCTCAATTGGTGATGATGATGTCGTTTTTATAACAAAATGTATTATGACGCTGACTGCGACGCTCCTCAGAACCTTACATTCGCTGGTGTCAAGCACTGGCTTCCTGGGCCAGACTTTGCGAGTTCAACTTTGAATTGATGACGATAATGTCATATTTCGAGCAGAACGTATGAAAATTGTGATGTTCCTCAGGACCTGAACAAGCTGGTGGTGGTGTCGAGCACTGGCGTCCTGTGCCCAGTCTTTGCAAGTTCAAATCTCAATCGATGTAGATGAAGATTGCTATTTAAGAACATAAAATATAATGATGATTGTGATGTTCCCCCAGGACCTGGACAAGCTGGTGATGGTGTCAAGCACGGGCTTTCTGAGCCAGACCTTGCAAATTCAAAGTTCAATGAATCATAATGATGTCGGTTTTCAAACGCAATGCAAAAATCATTCTTATGACGCTCCTCAGGACCTGGACAAGCTGGTGGTGGTGTCGAGCACGGGCTTCCTGGGCCCCGGCCTCGACTGCGAGATCATCAAGAGGCTGCGCATGAAGCGCAGCGTCGACAGGTCAGCAGTGCTCAGCAATAACACAACGATGTCTGAATGATTCAAGTTGAAGTGTCACAACGTTCACATGCCCCGATGCGCATGAAGCGCAGCGTCTACTGGTCAGCAGTGCTCGGCAACAACCCCACAAGGCTTTTGTTGGCAACTAAGTTGAAGTATTACAGCGATTGCATGCCCCGATGCTTGTCCTGATGCGGCGACACATGCACTGTTGGTTGGGGGCCCATTGCAAGAGTGGTAGTATGTACATTTGTTGGCAACTCCTGTTCTGACGGAGTCCGTGCTGAGCGCTGCTGTGGAGCATGTGGGGTATGTATCTGTGCTTCTTTTTTGTGTTTTTCTGTTCTGCCTCTGTACATGCGTCTATGTCGCGCACTGCAGGAGCCTGACAGGGCTCAAGACCTGCGCTGCGGTTATCGCAAGTCTACTACCATAAACACTTATGTATCGCGGACCATCTCTCACACGTGTGAAATGCATCTGTTGCGTATCTGCATAAACACTTGTGCCGTTCGGCGCAGGAGCCTGACAGGGTTCAGTGCTGTGCTGCGGCCATGCAGGGTATGTATCTGTACATCTCTAGTGACATTTTGTTCTGTATTTGTACACATGCCTTTGTCACTAACTGCAGGAGCCTGATAGGTTTCATGGGCTGCGCTGCGGCCATGAACGGCTTCCGCATCGCCAACGACTACGTGCGCTGCCACCCCGGGAAGTTCGCACTCATGGTGGGTGCTGAGCGCTGCTGCAACCAGTGTCAGCTTAAAACGTGGGTTTCATTTCACACTTATTTTTGATCAGTGCAGCCAGCGTTCCTCGTCAAGCGCTGCGACCAGTGTCAACTTCAACATGTGGGTTCCAAATTCACCGCTCTTGATCAGTGCAGCGCGTGAGTGCTCTGTGCGATCATCGAGCGCTGCCACCACTGTAAACTTCAACACACGAGTGCAAGCTCTTAAACACTTTGAATCAGTGCGGTATCATGCTCTCAGGAGCAGCAGAGACGCACCAGAATAGCACACATTCCTGCCACACCTGCTTTCGCAAGAGAACTGTTAGCAGCTGCACCTGCGAATTTTGTGTGCGTACGAAGGCAGGACGCTGCCAACTTCAACATGTGTTGAGCTGCTGCTGCTGCCGTACTGCGAAGTCAAACCCGCGGCGAAAGCGAACATGACTCATGTAAGGTCAGAAGCGTCACAACCATCATCATGTTCAGTTTTCCATCTCGCATGGCATCGCCCAAGGTTCATGCGCTCCCTTCCCCCCCCCCCCCCCCAACCCCCCCACCCCGCCCCACCCCCCCCCCCCCCCCCCACAGCTGTGCGTGGATCTCTTGTCCCTGCACACGACACTACCCACAACCTTGTTACATTGCATTTTTTGCCGCCCCTCCCCCCCCCAGCTGTGTGGTTTGATGTGTTCACTGCTCCCCACGCAATCCCCAGTGTAAATTGTATTGTTCACCGCTCCTCCCCCCCCCCCACAGCTGTGTGTGGAGCTCTCGTCCGTGCACACGACGTTTGAGGACAACATCAACGACGCCATCCTGCACGCAATTTTCGCGGATGGCTGCGCGGCATGCGTGCTCTCCGGCGAGACCGCGTCCTCCGCCGCCAAGGTGAGCAATGCTCAGCAGCATGCGGGTTATTGTTTACAATACAATAGGATTAGCTTGAAAGTTAAGGCGCTATCAAAGCGCACGTCTTTATGTCAGTTGGTGCCAGGGCACACTGGCCATCGTTGACGTTCACGCGAATTTCATGCATGGCACGGAGGATGGCATTACGCTCACCCCACCTAACCGTAACCCTACTTTATCAACTTCAACCAGATCAACCAGATGCGCAGTTGTGTGATCAAACGGGCATAACACCGTAAGATGTCAAATGCGTCTTCATTTGTTGTTGTCAGGGCACATTGGCCATCGTCGACGATCACGCAGAGCTCATGGAGGGCACGGAGGACGGCATCACGCTGGACATCAACCCCAACGGCATCTCGTGCACGCTGTCCAAACACCTCCCCTCGTACATCGCCAAGCACATGGGCGGCTACGTCGACTCGTGGCTGCGCAAGCACGGTGAGTGAGTGAGTGAGTGAGTGAGTGAGTGAGTCAATGAGTGACTACAATCAAGCACGTCCCCTTGTACATTGTCCAGCACATGGGCGGCTAGATGGTATCGAGGTGCAAGCATGGTGAGTGAGTGAGCGATTGAGTCAGTGAGTGAGTCAGTGAGTACCTGATTGGGCTGCATTTGCGGGGAAAATTGGATGTGCTGCTGGCGCTGTAGAGCGCCTGAGACAGCTATGTACATATGGATTGTTGGTCATTCAGGTTGAATATCACTTGAAATTGGAGTGTTGTTGTGGCGCTCGTGTTGTGCTGAGTTGGCGTTCTCAACGCCACTGTGTTCTCGCTCGTGGTTGCTTGCAGCACCGCGGTGCAACAGCGGTCACAACTTTTCAATGCTCTTCATGCGTGCCGCCGGCGCTTTCTGTACAGTGTACATGCGCTTACCCGGTATGCTTCCGAGATCTATGACAGCTTTGCCTCTGAGCCGTATGTATGTACCATGCATGCAGCGCATGTACCATGCATGCGGCGCTGAGTCGCATGCACCGACACATGTGCGCCACTGTAACACTGCTTCCTCTTCATGTATGCAGCGCCAAGCCGTGGTGACGTTGGCTTCTGCGCTTTGCACCCCAGGGGCCTCATACCTTGAAACATGCATCGATTATCGTACTTCTATATGCTAATCCCACCCTCTTGTCATGTATGCAGCGTTGAGCCGTGGCGGCGTTGACTCTGGGGGCCTCATTCCTCGAACATTCATCGATTAGTAATCCGATTACTACACGTACCCACTCCCCCCCCTCGCCATGTATGCAGCGTTGAGCCGTAGCAACGTTGACTATGGGCGGTGCACCCCGGGGGCCTCATACGTGGAAAAATGCATTGATATGGCAATCTGATTACTGCGTTGAAAACATGCATCAACCGCTACACTTGTGGGTACTTCTGTATGCTTACCTCACCCCCCTTGCCATTTGTGCAGCGTTGAGCCGTGGCGATGTTGACTTTTGGGCGGCGCACCCGGGGGGCCGCCGCATCATTGAAGTACCTCGAAGAATGCATGGATTACTATACTTCTCCTTCTATATGCTAACCTCACCCCCTCGCCTCGTACATATGCAGCGTTGAGCCGTGGCGATGTTGACTTTTGGGCGGTGCACCCCGGTGGCCGCCGCATCATTGAGGAGGCGCAGAACGGACTGGGCCTCACTGAGGACCAGACGGCTGACTCCTGGGCCGTTCTCAATGAGTATGGTAACATGCTGAGGTGAGAGCTCGAAACAAGGCAATTCAGTACCGTACATGTACTGCATGTCGTTCTACATACCGTATTCATGCGTGTGCTGATTCCTGGGCGTGCCACAACGCAACATGCACGTCGAGTAGCTTTGTACAAGCGGAATCCGTGGTAACGTGTTTGGTGCTTACAATACGTGTTGTGGCCCAAAACCCTAACCCTAACCCTAACTCTTCAAAGTGCGCATGCAGAATTTGCAGCGCGTGCTTCCTTTTTTATTATCCAAAATATGACACTCGTTTCTCTTCGAAGGCAGCGTACGGTGCGCAATCGATGATGCAGTTGAACAACTTTGATTCAGTTGACAGCTCTATGAGGTCGTCATAAAAATGCGTGCGCGCCGTCGCCGCCGTCCAAAGCGCACGCAGGTGGCGCATCCTGTCGCGCCGAACACCGCCCCTGCACCGTCCGCAGCGATCAATGATTCGATGATTCCATCACGTCTTCGGTGATCAGAGTGCTGATCAACATGGAATCCTTTGACGTATGTTGCTCTATGCTGTCGAGCTGTTTCAATTCAATCAAAGCCTCTGGTAGCACCATTGCCGTTGTCTGACTCGCATCTCGTCTTTCGTGAAGTGTGCAGCCCGGCGTACTCCATGCCGCAAAAAGTCGTGTCTTTGCTGGGACTGACTTCCATCAAACCGTCGTGCACCAGGTTTTGATACATTTGAAATAAAAACCTGGACTCGATCGCACAACTGTACAGCAAACCTACTTTGAATTGGCGCACGCCTTGTAGCTTTCCGACTCCCCCCCCCCCCCCCCCCCCTTCCACTGTGCATGCCCCCCCTACCCCTCTTTCCCCCTGCAGCCCTACCCCCCAGAGTTGTTCGTCACGCCCCCCCTGACTCCCTTGCCCCTCTGATTCCCCTTCTACCCCCCCGCTTTCCCTCCTGCAGCCCCAGAATAATGTACGTGCTGTCGCGCGTGTTTGCACGCCACCAGGCCGCGCTACCCCCCACAGAGCTATTCGTCACGCCCCCCCCCCCCGACGCCCCTGACCCCCCCCAATTCCCCTTCTGCCTCCCCCCCCCCCCCCCGCAGCCCCAGCGTAATGTACTTGCTGTTGCGCGTGTTTGCACGCCATTACGCGCCGTTAAGTGGTCTTCAATGACCAGCCGCTAACCCCCCGCCCCTTCCCCTTCATATGCCCCCCCCCCCCCCCCCCCCCCCCCCCTTCCCCCTGCAGCCCCAGCGTGATGTACGTGCTGTCGCGCGTGTTTGCGCGCCACCAGGCCGCGCTTGCCGCCGGCAAGCCCGGCTACGCCATGGGCCTCGCCTTTTCGTTCAGCCCCGCGTTGGCGCAGAGGGCATCATGCTGCGTCGCATCAACTAGAGGAGCGTCACCCCCCGCCCCCCCCCATCCCCTCCTGTAACGGAGTGCTGCGATTGCCCCCCCCTCCCTCCCCCTAATCCCTTCACAATGGTGGGGCAGCGGCGCCGGTAGTGAGATGTGTCAGCGTACGGAGCTGTACCTTTCGTCCCCCCCCATTCGCAATACGTCGTCAACGGAGCAGCACCCCAGGCGATGCGTCGACATACGGAGCACTGCTGCCCCCCCTCCCCCCACCCCCACCCCCCTACTTGGGCCCTAATTGGGGGGGGAGGGGGGGGGGCAGCAGCGAGCGTCGCGTCTACCACGCGCGCGCACTGCCGACTATCGGATTCCTGTGTGGTGTGTGGGTGAGGGGGGGGGGGGGGTTTGGATGACGCAGCGCGGCTTACTCAGGTGGGTGCGTGTGCGTTGATGACCAGTAGTTAGGTCGGTATACACCTTTGATTGCTTGGCAGGTACCCATCAGCATCACATCATGTACGTAGGTGCGCATTTGAAAACGGGTACGTTGGGTATGCATCCATTGGGCAGGTAGATTTCTGCATCAAGACAGAGGGATGCTTGCCTATCAGGTAGTCAGGCGCGTCTATACCCATCGCGTCTATAGCCATCGTTGGCGTCGCTGCTGTTGTCAAGCGGCAATTGAGCCTTAGATGTGTGTAGGCTGCACCGGAAAGCTGCCGCACCACATGCCGCACTGCAAGCGCCAGAGTTCAAGGTCAAAATGTGGCGTTGTGAATTCTCCATATCCTTTAATAACACGACCAGCGCTCTGTATTTCGAGCCACATCATGCACGTACCAAGGATTGTTGTGTGAGAAATGAGCCAGGGTGTCGAATAGCGGACGACAACCCTAAACCCTAACCGTAACCCTAATCCTCACTCACGCAACGCAAACCTGTTTTCTATGCATGCAGTGCACTTCCAATGCAGGTGGCACCAGGAGGTGGAAAGCACTTCAGTCGTGATTTTATTAGACTGCTGTAGAGCATAGTTTGAAGTATACTTGAAGTATATACTGGACCTCTGCTAAGCAGGAATTGACAGATGCACTCAGAGCGGCATGCGACATTGGCAAATGTCTCATGAACGTATGGCATCGCTCGAAGCCATCCGTTGGCCCAGCGAGAACTGCATATTTGAGCAAGCACAGCTCCTTCCGCTGCGTCATCAGTGCCGCAAAGATCTGCTTGAGCGCATGCATGGTGTTGTGCCAATATCCATCGCTGCCATGTTAATCCCAAGGTCCCCAACAGCGTCGCAGCTACGCGTCCCCTCATTCATCTTCCCCCCCTTGCCCCTGCGTTGTTTGTGACCCGTTTGTGCGCGCAGGCACACAGCACCTGGACGCACAATACACGCGTGCCGCCGCAGTCACGTCACGCACCCGCTGCCGCTCGCGAGCACAACTCGGTAGAGCCAGCCTGCGTCATCCTCCAGAAACAATCGTCTTGTGGTCATGTGCGTTATTTGGACTGCGTTTGTGGGTTTCGATCCGAGCGGCGTGCGCGTCCCCCGCGCGTACTCGCCCCCGCGTGTGTGTGTGTTTCGCGCGATGACGTACGTGAAGTAGTAGAGGTGGTACAACTTGAAGTGGAGCGTCACACACGCACTGCAGGCGCGCCCTTCAGTCGGCCACTGCATGGCGGCGTGTGCTGCATCGGCGCTTGCCTATGTGTGTGTACGCATTGCCTAACGCTGAAGTGGGCAACGCGCGGCAATGCGGCAAGTGCGTGCCTTCCAGCAGCAGTTGAACCTCTCAGCGCATAGTCCTTGGCTTGGGGTCAGAGGTGGCTGGAAGTGCATGCAGCCAGTTGCCATTTCAATTGAGCACTGCAAGAGGCACTTTCGCCCTTCCTTTCCGGCGAGGCGGGCTGTTAAGCTGAGTTAGGGATAGCGGGATAATTGCGAGTGTGTCGTGGACAAAACGAGAGGGAGGATTGTGACAGTATCCTCATTGTCGATGCCTGCCTTGCTTGCTTGTTGCTCTGGCGCTATGTGAGAAATTGGTCTGTGGGCCACTGTCATTGGGAGTCTTTGCTTGCAAGCTGCGCATGTTTGCGCATGCTCTCCTCGAATGGCTCCCTGTGGCATGATGATGCATACAACATCGCACCCCTCTTTGGTTTATTGCTTTTTCTTTTTTTGCCTTGGGCCCAATGCACTCATGCAGGAAGAGAATGAAACCAGCGGTTGAAGCCGCCAACGATACCTGCACCACACACGTGTGCACATGCGCAAAACACATTGTCGGATAGGGGGAGGAAAGGCACCTCCTGAACTTTGAGTTGAACTCATCATCTCGAAGGTGTATGTCCAAGTACAAATTTACCTGGGAAAATACTTACCAAGAGCTGCAGGGTGCACTGCTACCATCGCACACACTTGCCAATGTGGTCACACATCAAGTTGTGCTCCACGCAGCTAGTGCCACAGCCATACCAGGGAGCCAGCGATTACCCAATGGCGATGCAACTGGCCCATGACATGCACACGACACGAAATGATGGTGCAGTGGTTCTGCTGTAGAACATCATCTGCGATCGTGAGCAGCAGACTGTTGTCCTCGATGCAATGCACGTGCCATTTGGTGCAGCGTGGCGGAGCGGCTTGTTGAAGTAATTTTCAAGTAGTTTTTTGGTGTCAGTCGAATCTGAAACACACAACAGGTTGGAGCTGCGCATTGGCAGTCGCCGCAAGTGACCTTGGATTGGCGCCAGGCAATATTGAAGCAGTCTGGCGCAATCAAAGGCGCTCTAAAGTACTCCATCTGACCTGCGTTTTTGAACAGCTGTGCAGCCCCTGACACCAGACATGCGCACTATTTGTACAATGCTGAGGGCAGTTGCAGGCACCGTGACAAAATCATTTGCTTTTTCAGGCACACGTCAAGCTACGTGTACGTGCTGTATATTTTGAAATATTTTTTGAGTTGTGAGCCAAATGAAAAAAAAAGACACGTTGTTTCATTATGCGCCAGGGATTGGACCACACGACCTCTACGACGCTAGTCGGAAGTAACGATGTGGCTATCCGTGCCCCGGTGAATTGTTAGGCTTTAAATGAGAATCTGAAGCTTTGTCCTTCTGCTACATTGAACGATCGATTGCAAGGCCGCATGATGCGACAACTCATGTCATCAGGCACGTGTGGACAGCAAGTAGTTGGTCGTAAACTCTGTCGGCAGCTCAACAATGCCTTCGGGCACCCACCCAAGAGGGTTTGTCTGCGCATATAAAAGCACTGCAAGTCATATTCAGTAGCTGAGGGCACGCTTGACCTTGCAGCAGTCAAGGAACGGGCGACCTGTAGCTGTAGCTGCAGCGCAGTCGTCTGCTATAGCAATAGGCCAACAAGAGAGTGCACCTCAAGATGACACTCAGAGTTGCACAATCATGCCCCAGCGTGTGTCGCAACAGCAGCACAAGGCAGACTGAAGAAAAAATTAGGGCTCAAAAGAAGCAGCCACTGCTGCTTGCCTGCACGTTGCGCCACCGTTATTGAGTAACGTGAAGTTACATAAAAGTAATTTGAAGTTGGCCGGATTTTTGAAGTGCATGCCAAAACAAAACTGGCGCGCCCCCATGGCGCTGTTGGTGTGTGTGGATGTGGTTGATCGGTCGGTTTGGTTGCGGTTTTGCTTCATGCAGTGGGCGTAGGCGTGCTACCTCTGAGGCGCTGCGACTGCTTCAGCTGGTGGCAGTGATCGGAACTCAGGACGTCATACGAGATATGGCGTGTGTGAGCGGTGCGCGGCAGGTGAGTCGGTAGCTGATGGAGATGTTGCAGTGGCAAGTGCATCATGCCTATATGGTTTCACATCTGTCCATTGAGTGGTCTCGACTGACAACCACCATGAAAGCCCAATATTGATGGATCATGCGTACGCCGAACCACAAATAGCAGTTCGCACTGTGCTGGCACCAGCCACTCTGCTACAGCAGCGTGTCATTGAGTCTGTCATGTTTGCTCTGTGCTGATCTGTCATCGGATGTCAATGATGACATCAATTCACTACTCAAACACACTTATGCTAAACGCAACGAAAGCGATTGGCAGTTGCCACTGGCAGACAGAAGACGACAAGTTGCGCACACAGGAACATGTATGACTTGCGATATGATCGATTCAATGATGATCGATAGGTTCCGGTTGATCACTGCCTCTGTCAAGGTCAGATTTATGAATGCGCGTGCACATACATGCTTTGTGAAGTTCAAATGTACCACATGGCACACGGCCCAGCTTGGCGTACGTTTCAGGCTCAGCAGCTGGCTCAAATCAATGTTTTCGCCCACTTTGCATTGTATGACCTACATTTCGTCAGCCTCAAGCAGGGCTCCTCAGAATTGAGATGAGATGGTGCACAGAGCAGATGCTGCCTGGCAGCTCCTAATAGCATCACGTTATTAATGTCGGCCTCCGAAATGACTTTAAGAACATCTTTTATCGTTCTGCTCTGGGATTGAATTAATAAGCAGTTGAAGAAGGATTTGAGAGTGCCACAGTGAGGAAAAGTTACTGATCATCACACTGCAAGTGGCCACACACCTTGACAGAGCAGGGGTCTCAAATTACAGATGAACGCCACCAAATGCCTATGCTGTGTAATGTGATATTTCGGCCTCCTGCATGTGCAGTGATTTGCGCGCACCTTTGGTCATATCTGCACTGCAAACCTGCTCATGACTAAGTTCCAGGCCCACTACATGACAAATACCTCTGGTGTTTTTCAACACCGCCAATGCCAGAGAAATTTGCTACTTCGAAAAGTAAGTACATTGGAGGCGATTTGTGCAGTAACTAATGTGACACCACCACATCTGAACGCAGTCGATTGATTGATCAGATGCACTTGGGGAAGCTTGTAATGCTAATTTGACACCGCCAATGCCACAACGGTCCCCTATGCCAGGGAAGTGATATATTGGACTGGTGAATATGAAGACTGTGCGGGGTCCGTGGAAGTAACAGTGGTGAATGCTTGTCATTGCGCTTCCAGTCGGCGTGCACATATTGCATTCAGTGATGGTGACTGAGTTGTATGAGCACGGTCGCGCTGCACGTACAGCAGCCATGCACGCAGCCTGAAGCTCCTGCACTCTCAAACTTTCTGTCATGTCCCACCGCAGCTGACCAGAACGCATTCTGCGATCACCAGCTTCATGGTTGACGTGCAGTTGGGTGCTTGTCAGGACCAACGCAGTAGGGGAGGGGGGCGGGGGTGGAAAAGGGAAGGGAGGGGGCAATGCCATTCAGCGAGGTCACATTGTGTGACTTTGTCAATGAACATAGACACGCTTTGTAACCAGGTACAGGCTGGCAGTCTCTGGTGCAAAACCAAAAACTTGAAGTTGACGCAAGTTTAACATGTGGGCTTCCTGCCTCCTGTACATAAGTGAGTGTGACCTCGCTGCATACAGTGCCTCAATGGGTTCTGCATATGCGTGCTGCTGCTCTGCGGAAACACATTGTCAAGTGTGCATTTACACACCAACAAGTGCACATTGTTGTGGAGGTCACATGACCGCTGGGTGTGGACCTGTGAGGGCAGTGCCCTGTGCACCATGGGTGTGTGTGGGGGGTAGGGAGGTGGGGTGCGAGTTGGGGGGGTGGGGGGGTGCGGGTGGGGGTGGGGTGTTGGCCCTCCCTGATCCTGGGGCGCAACTGCGATTGCCCCCGCCCACCCCTGCGTCCGCTTCGCCTCCCGTGTCCACAGTCACTGTTGACCGAAGAGAGGGCATGGATGAGTGGGTATATTCCTTGCTCTTTGGCTTCCTTTTACAATATCCTCTGTTGGCTTGCTGCCGGCAGGGGCAACGATTCTGCATGTACACCCCATGATGCGTAGCTATAGCTAGGATTCATCATTTCCCACAACATGTAGGCAACGTCCAGCAGTGATTGTCGCCGTCATCAGTCAGCAAATTGATGCCAGTGCGCGAAGGCAATGTGTTTCTTCAAAGGTTAGCATTGCAATGACCCATTTATCGCAATGGTACCAGATGATTTGATGGCGCTGCTGCAGTAGGATCGGCCGACGGTGACATGACCATCAGCACACCGCAGTCGTTCAAGTAGCTGGCTTTTGTGCGCAATGTTGACATGAGAATCTCCCTGCAATGCTTGCACTAGTGTGCACTTCTGGCTGCGGTGCTATAATGAAAGTATGGTGCAAGCATCAGCTCATGGGAAGCACAGTAAGGAACAGGACGCAATGCATTTCCAACACATGTGCTTGAAATCGTTCGCTGCCTCAGTCTGTCAAACCCCTCAATTGCTGCAACACTGCCAGTGCCATCATGCTGGTGATCACATTCGAGCAAACACGCAGCACACAATGTGAGGCTCCGAGCTTCACGTCACATCATGGCGTTGCTATTTGTACCAATGGTACTTGCCCATGCAAACATTTGGTATTCCTCCCAGTGGGGTGTAGAATCGGGGGGCCTGGGTCCCCGCTTGAGCTATACCTAGGTATGTTCGAGCTACACGCTGCCAGTAGCATGCTGTAGCCTGGACATGCAGCGCCTACGCACTCAAGGTATGGCATTTGCCTGATCATTGCGGCATTGTCAACACAATATTGTACAAACCATACTGTTTACGACTTCTATAGTACAGGGCTCTGATGCAGGCCGTTCTCAAAACTGCAAGCGATGGCTGTGTGAGCTATGCTCCCTAGCTTGTGTACCTCACAGTATACTTCGAACTATGATCAATTGAATTTGTTTTCCTAGCGATACTGCCATCGTGGAGCGGCTTGAGCCCATTCTTACGCTTCAGTAGCTGTCATGCTGCAATGAGAGGGAAACGAGAATTTAAAAGCTGCAAACTGTGCTTGTCCCGTGGCAAGCGCAGCCCACTTCCCATCCCTATGCGCTGCCAAAACCCTCACAGTCGTGGCGTCTTGAAGGCACTCCCAATCAGCCCTTATTCCAAAACCCTAAGGGCAACTGCCGCAATTCGGAATTGACAGCGCTGCCCTGCCCTTGTGTCTCCGGCCGACCATCCTCATGTATAAGTCGTAACGCGCTGCCACGACAGTAGTGCGTACGCAGCGACGTCAAGTTACAGCTGCTCCATCCAGATCCTGCAGAAGAAGCGTGCAGTCATGGTGTGCTCAGGTGAGATGGCCCGTCATATATGTGATAGAGAAGTCACACGCTGCAAGTTTGCTGTGTAATCATGATGGCAACACTGCCTGTCTTCTTTCATAACATGAGCAACATCAGGTTTGCGGCACACCGGTAAGGTGACACCACCTGCCTTACAGCATAATGAAAGTGCATATTGCAGATGATGTGTATGCCAGGGGCGCAGAATTGCTGGGTACTACCGCAGAGCACCCAGTATCAGTGGTCTGGGGCCCGGCATGCACTGAGCAGCATAGCTCATACATATATGTATATATCTCTGAGTATCACTTGCCACAGTGTGCGCACCAAAACCAGCGGCCATTGACGTTGTCAGAATGACACTGTTAGTATGACAGGACTAGCACTGATGTATGCGAGGGGAGTCTAGGCAATGCTGTGCCACACAAAGGCAATGCCTCGGAGGCATTGCAGCTTGACTGCATATTGCGACAGTAAGGCCTGAAAGCAGAACAGAGTGCTAGATGCATATTGCCATGCTTCTATATATTCAATCTATATAATGAATGCCGGCCTCTAAGACAAGCTTTTATTGCACACTTGGTGCAAGTACATTGTATGGCACCTGGGCTACACATGATCAAGGACGAGGTGTGAGTCATAAGTCCGAGTTGTTGCTTTGCCTCATGACTGTCAGACATGACGGGTACTCCACATCACAGTGCAAATATGCACAGGCGTGTGCATTCCTAGACCAAATACTTTCAGTATGATTGACATTGAGCTATGGTTTTCAGAGCACCATTTCTCGCACCCTACCCCTCAAATGGGGGCGGACGGCAGCTCTGAACGGACTCGCTGGTTCCACAGCAGCGCAGCTCAACCCTCAATGGCTATTGAGAGTGCACCAGCAGCTTGGTGAGGGAGTGCCAGGCCTTTGACTCAACTTGACGCTGAGGAAGCAACTTAGCACATGCACGGGGAGGCTTGTGCACTCAATTCGTCTCTGACCTGGCCTTGTGGCGGCGAAACAGCCACCGCACAAACTCGCGAAAATCCACCCGCCTGTGGGGGACGCAGCGACCAGCACGAGTAGCAACATCATGATGTCAAGTGGATATACTAGTACTTCTGAAGTATACTATAGTTGACACATGCACAAGGCCAGCAGCCTTCAAGACAGACCATGAGCTGGCAAAGGTGCTGGGCTTCAACAACAGCACCAAGGTGTGCCTGCGACCACAACATTTTACAGAGTCCATGCAAAACCCAAAACACCTCGTGTATGAATTCATTCAAACCTACAGTGGAAACAAGCTATTCTACAAAGTCCATCAACAAACCGAAATACCTCGTGTACGCGTATGAGTATAATCCCACCATGAACATGTGCCATTGTCCATAGATGCGCACGAACATGAACGCGCTGCCCCTAAATACCTGAAATATCCTGCACACGCGCTATTTGCAATGGTCAGCACCTGTGTGTACTCATGGACTTGTATGCCAAAACTGGTGTTCACCGGTTCTTGCACTTAGAGTTGTAATTCTATGCCTGAAGCATGGGCTGCATTGACCAATTGGCATCAAATGCACCCGCATGGGCAGGTTGCATTGTGTGCAGTTCAAAGTTTAAAGGGTGCATTCCAAAGTTTAAAGGGTGCTGCTTGGCCCTGAAACCAATTGATTGAAGTGCGCATTCTCATTCACCGCTGTTGCTGCTGCGCATATACAATGTACTTGGACGTTTCACTAGTACAGTTGCGATGTTTCACAATGTATTCACAAAAGCTGCCCTCCACGAGTAACCAGCGACGGTGATGGCCATTCTCAGCAGTGTGCTCAGTGCTCATTGTGACATGTACCGACGCTCATCAACCGTTGAGCGTGCAGGCAGCAGGCATCAATCGACAAGGCTCCAAACGGAAGCATCTTTTTCACATCAAGGCGGCACTATGCCCACGCATAAATGCATAGCGCTCAATTCGTGCATAAGCAATGTGTGCATGCAACCTTAAAGACAGACCCCTTGCATGGCTAAGTACATATGTTGCATTAGTACATGCTGCTCCTACTAATGGAATGTTTTGCAGGCTCTCAATCCACCCAATCAGGATTGAGCGCTATGCATTGCTTATGCACGCACAAGCCAGCCTCTGCTGGGGCTCTTGCCATACACTTAGGACCGCAACTCCGGATGCACCTTGTGCAATTTCGCCATGGAAGCTATGCTCGCTATGTCAGATCGAGTTGCTTGAAATGTGCAGTCTAGTATTGTATACGACATAACATGTATCTGCAACACACATCCACGTGTGACATTACTGGCTGAAGCTGGGGCCCAGCCCATCTTTGCCATTTCTGCACACACCAAACCTGTTTTTGACATGAGGATCATTGACATACTGCCATCTGCGCATACCAGTCGTGTGCTGCCATTTCAGAAATGCGTCAATACTGAGGGAGCTGCACAATCAGCCCCGGCATGCGATGGCACACCTCACCTGTCTGCCTCAAAGTAGATGGTCAGCTTGTGCCTGTCAAACTGGAACTCGGCTTCCTGGCACACCATGTTCAGGCTGGAACTGGCAATCCAGCATCTGGACGCGCTGAGCACTACTGCCTCGTCTCTGGCCTGCGCAGCAGAAATCGTACCAACAGTCGTAATGAGCACTCATATATGGACCTACAGAAGTAGCATAAATCAAGATCAGCAGTCTAACGGCACAGCCAAAAGCCAGTTGATTCGCGACAAACAGTATGCAATTGGGCTGTGGTCTTGAGGGAATGCCACGCCTGGGCAATACTGAAACATATTAGCGCGCACGTGGCAGATGCACCAGCGTACACGGTCTCTTTCACTATCACATCAGGCGCTGCTCTAGCGCTGCGATAGAAGAAGATGCCAGCAACAGGGTGGTGTCGTGAATTGCCATGATGTGTGCCGATTACTCTGAGCTCATGTGATCAACTGCGGGTGACATACAATAACTTGGTCGAAAGGCAGCGGTCACCCTACAATTATTGCATCATATCATTGGGGCAATGGCCTCAAGCTTTGCACATTGCTGCTGTCCGCTGTCCATGCCATATAACAATGCAACAGCGGGGAAGGGTTTGAGTAAGGATTGGGGATGGGTTTTTATTCAAGTTTGGCATTTGGTCAGGGTCTGGGTAAAGGGGGGATAAAGGGTAAAGGTGGGGGGGGGGGGGGGGGTTAAGTGTTGAAGCGAGGGTTGGGAGTGGGGCTAGGCTTAGAATCAGGCTGAAGGGAGAGGAGTGAGCTGAGGTTTAAGGACGGACGAGTTGTTTGCTTGGCATTTCTGGACGTGGCAGGAGTGATACATGTGTGCGTGACTGCATATTGCGGACACAGGATACAAAGCAACGCTCTGGCGCAGGCTGTACTGGTACAGACGTGAGCGCACGCACTGGATGTGCCTGTTGCCCTGCGAGTCCGTTGGGTGCCGCAGTGAGCGTGAGGGTCATGCATGCTCAGCGTGTACGCAAGGTGGCTCAACAGCACATATTGCAAGCCTCTCTCATGATGTGCCTGAAAGCATCAGCGTCCAGCCGTGGCGGTGAGAGTCGCAGGGCAGTGCATGTTGCGTTGCCACGTTGCTCACGTGGCGAGTACTGGCCATCAATTCACTCAGTGCTGTGGGCAGCACATAGCGAGAGCACCTTGCTGCTAGAGTGACACAAGCACATGTGCACATGATAAAAGCCCAACACTGGCCCATGTCTGGCCACACGTAGTAGTATGCGTCGGGGCTACGCTTGTCACAGCCTGCCTGTGCAGTGCTAGAGGCAAGTGCTTGCGGCACCAGCAATTGGCAAGTACGTATGCTGTCAACGAGCATGAGGAGGTGTTGCTGTGGCGGCAGCCTCACCTTTGCGCTTAGCTGTCCCATCTCTGACGGCGAAGCCCGGCGCAGAATGCACAGCATGGGCGTTACCGGAAGTACGTCAGGGTCTGCATCTGCTGGCGTGTCGGTGTCTTTGGCTGCCTCATGCACCTTGCCAGCAGCTGCAGCAGCGGTCTCTTCTGCTGCTTTACCACAGACGCGTCCCACACAGAGCAAGGAAGAGAAGCATGGCGGCGGACGGCAATTTACACTTTGCATTAACGATTCACAATATGATCGTGAACACGAGCAACTGTGGTGAGTGCTGGCGCAATGGCAAGCAACCAGCGCAATGAGCACCCATGTGTCCATGGCATGTGGGCAGGCGGGCGGGACAGGTCGTTCACGTCGTTGAAGTGTCTCACCCGCATGCTTCTTGCTCTTGCGGCGGCCGCGGCGAGTGCCGCAGGGCTTGCCTTCTGCGTCTGGTGCGCCGCCTGTCACGACGCCTTTGCCGTTCGTGCCGCCTTCTGAGCAGCACAGGGCGGTGCACTCTCCCGCAGGCACCACCGCCTCGATGACGCCAATGTTCTCGCCGCGGTCTGCTTCAACCTGTGACCAGTCATTGGCGTGTCGATGCACAATCATCGGCTGGCTGTGTCAAGGCGCAGACAGGCGTAACTCTGAGCACGCTGAGCTAGCAGCGCATGTGGTGTAATGAGGGGGATGGGGGCTGGGTGCACCATGGTGCAGCGCACTAAGAAGGTAACATTATCGCTGGGGCGCAGCGTACTCTTATGAGAATAGCATTTGCATATATTGCTAGAGCACCCTACACTGGCGCTCTACATGTTGCGATTCCAGTACTGCAGTAGCTGGCGCATGATAAAACTGAAACAGTCATTGGCACCTGCACTGGCATATATGTGCACAAAAGCTACAGCAGCCTGAGCATCGCTCCGAAATGCTGGTAGCAATGTTTGATGTTTCCAAATGAATTCACATAGCGCAGCTTGCAGCTTGCTCTGCCATATGTCTCTTTCAGCATACAGCAGAGCAACAATCTGTCATAACATGGTCAGCAGCAAGCAGAGGCCAGGTCGCAGCCAGTGTACACACAAACTTGTTGGTTGTTCAGCAAAACATAGCCTACAGTTTCAATAGTTGGTGCATATGAAACAGTCTCTTGGCATCCTTGCAACAATGAGACGAAGAAAAAACGGGTGAACACGGAATTCGTAGGGGAGGGGATGGGGGACGCTGGATTGTGTGACTCCCAGTTCGTGGCAGTTGATGCTGCCAGCGGGCAATGGCGTGCAAAGCTGAACATATGTTGCTTGTGCATTGAAGTAGTGGCCTCTGTTGGGCAGTAGAACCACTCAATCGCCTCATGCGCTTAGAGTCCGCTCCACATTGGTCATTATTGTGTGCTTGGGATAGCAACTTCAACAATGATATGCGGCCTACACTACTTCGCTATGACCATGCATGCGTGCTCACAGTGAGATCACCATTCCACCTACAGGGCCATATATGTTGTGCCCCCAGCAATTACATATGTATATTTTGTCGGTGCAACACGAAGTCGTGTGCGCGCTCACCACGACATACTCCCCAACCACGAATGCCTCGCTTGTGGTCCTTGAGGGTGCATAGTCCTGGGTGCTTCTCTTGAACTTCACTCTGTACACAACGGCAGCTGCTGCTGGGCTACTCTGCGGTGCATCGTGTTCAGCTGTGGGGAAGCCTGCAGTGCTCTGGCCGCCAGAATATGGGGAAGTGCTGCCACAGTGCGCAAAACAAAGTGCAAGGAGCAATGGCGTTAGTGTAGCATGCCACCGTAGAGGTATGCCAATGCTGAGAGGTGATAGCAGATGTCACGGTCTGCGCACGCTTTACCATGTTGGAAAAATGCGAAAAGTCATGTACGCCAAAAATAAGCTTCGCCACCGCTAGAAGCCCGGGCTATGCTTATTAAAATGTACGAGTCGTACCACTATCCAATAAACCTGAGTAAAACAGATCAAATGCAGCGCATCAACCATCCTGGTGCTAGTTATCAAGTTGGTTATTAGGGTTAGCTTCAGGGGCTCAACTATTAGGAGTAGGGCAAGGATCAATACCGGAACACTTAGTAGCTAGTCTAGTGATCAAAACTGTAGTAATGCAACAACCATATGCGCACATGCTGACGACAGCGCAGGGGAATATGTCAGCTACAGGCTCGGAGCCCCCCCCCCCCCCCTTGTCCACCTGTGCAGCCCCGGATCCAGCCACTTAGAGCTACATGTGGCTTCATCTAGATGTTTACTGATGAAGACTCGGAGGCGCATAGTGATCGTGATTAGACAAACATATTATCATGTGAGAATATCGACAACACATGTTATATACATTACGCACACAACCAGACAATATACATAATAAGCAAGCACAGGTCACAGTGCGCATGGCAAGCCTTGAAGGTGGGGTGTGGAAAGAACTTCACCTGCTCCGGAAGTCATGCCTGCAGGGGACGAGTCGGCCAGTTCGCATTTGGGGTCACGATGCCATGCCATGGTTTCAAAGTTTGTCTGAGACTCTTAGACTCATGGTACAGCATCGTATCATGCATCGAGTAGACCTTCAAACTTTGATGAATACCAATAGCATGTGATGTCAGCAATTGCTCTATGTGTACACGTTTTTCTGTCTAAGAGTAATAGAAGTATATCGTATTGTGCATTGAAATGACCTTCAAATCCGATGAATACCAATAACATGTAGTATGAGCACCTGCTGCATGTATACACAACTGCGCGTGATTGCGATGCGGTCACCGTTGCACCGTCATTGAAGGTGGCAAGCACTCCAGCTACTAAGTAGACTCTATAGAGGGCAATGCACCGCACCGCAGCTGTTGAACCCACGAGATGCACGACTTTAAGACTTCAAGTGTAGGCACTGCAGCAAGGCCTGACACCACAATCATAGGCAGCAAATACATTCACTCCGGGAGTCCGCTCACCTGTGCTGCCCCATAATGGGAGCTGTCCACGCACACGTTGGCGTTGGTAGCCCCTGCTGCTGCGTGCCGATGCCAGTGTGGCCCAGGCTTGCGAGGTTTAGCGCGCTTGGCGGCCAGAAGGCGGCCCCGCCACGGCCGTCACGCTGACCGCCGCCTGTGCTGCCAGCATTGGTGCCATCGCTGCTCAGGCTGCCACGCCTGCCCCCCAGAGGTCTACCAGGTTGAACTTGAAGCTGAGCGCTGCTGACAAATTTGTCGGTGCTGAAATCGCCATCGTCGAAGGTGTCATAAGGGTAAAAGCTATTGTCGCCTTCGGTGTTGAGCGCGTCGGACGTCGATGACAGGCAATAACCGAGGTTGCAGCTGTGCAGACTGAGCGAGCGGCTCAGTGCCATGGGAAGCTTTGAGTCGTGCTGTGCTTCCAGGCCACGGCACTGTGCTGGCTCATTGAGCAGCGGCTCCGGACGGTAGTACCTGCCAATGGCATGTAAGGCAGTGTCACTAAGTGTAAGCTGATATTAAGAAGCCGAATGCGGTACGAGCATTCTATTGTAATAGCACTTGCGGATTGACTATGATCATCACAGTAGCGGAAAGAAAGTGTTGTACATCAGCGCGTGCCATGATGCCATTGTAAACACTCAATCAAATTGAATGATGGTACCTGTCATATTTTTCAAAGCGAGGATTACTGCGTAGACTCTCAGAGTGAAGGGGGGGGGGGGGGGGAGGGCGACTGTCCTTGACATTCCACTCGCCGCCGCTCAGTCATGCTTCTAAATGAAGAGCATTCATTTACAGTATAACAATTGCGGAGTATACTGCAGCATATTCAAATTGCTGTAGCTCCTCAAGCTGTGACACAGTGTGAAATGAAGACACACCAATTACCTGTGTACTACAGTTGTACTGTTCAAGTGCACAATAGTCATACCAATATTGAATATGCAGCGTATTGCTGCAGTTAAGCTACTGAATAAACTGACAGTGTGCGACACAATGACATAACATCAGCAGATTTTGTGCTACTGTAACAGTACCCAGTCTAGTAGTACACATGACACAATATTCAAACCAATGGAAGTTGTGTCCTTCTGTACATTGTTACAGTACCAATGGAAATTGTGTACTTCTGTAACAGTACCCAGTCTAGTAGTACACTAAGTATTGACACAATATTCATACTCATGGACTGCGATCGTGCGGCCCTCAGGCTGCTGCTTGACTACTACGGGTGTCACAAGTATGGTGGCTACGCTACAAGATGTCAGGGCAAACAATATTCGCATGTACTGCAGTGCGACTTGTACTAACCGCCGGGCTACTACAGTAACTACTAGTATTTGCAGCATCAGTTACTGTGACTCCGACTCAGAGTCCGACAGCATGCCAGAGTGCCACTGGCTCAGAGGTGAGAACACCGTAATCAATCACTTCTAAGTTCAACTTGTCAGTCTACATTGAAAATTGTTGGATCCTCACCTGCAACGGACACGCTCACACTGCTGGCCTGAGCAGTCTGACTCGGAGAGATGGATCAGATGATCCTGATGATCCTCATGCAGTTCTCCCGGGCCAAGCTGGCCTTGAAGGGGGGGTAGAGAGGTGCGCGGAACCCCCCGGAGATGGCGCATGCCACTGGTTGCCGTGGATACCGATTTGAGGGGACTCTGAGCAGCCGACTGAGTTTCCGTGACAGGCACTGTCGCAGCCTGCCAGTGAGTGACTGAGCCAGGCATAGTATTCAACTTGAAGTCATTGTGATGCGCCGGCGGCGGCGGCTGGCTGATCGGCATCTGGTGATCGGGACGGTCCTGACTCGGCGGTGAGCATGAATGTCGCAGCCCAAGGCCTGGCGGCGGGTCTGAAAGAAGCACGCTGTGCCTTTCAGCCACGGTGGTCCTGCGGCAGCCGTCCCACTCAAAGCGCTGAACGTTGTCATCTCCATTCCCTGTCACGGCGCTCAGCCTGGCGGTTAGGTCATTTGCAAGGCTGTTGCTCTGGTGCCGCAGCAGCCTGTTGTCGCTGCCAGCAGCTTTGTGCGTTAAGCCTCCCTGCGCCTGGCCCGGCCCGGGTCCTGTCAGCAAGTCCGTGGGCCCGACGGTTGAACTGGCCCAGCATGGCAGGTTCTGAATCTGATTCAGCGGCCCGGGATGAAGTGCGGCAGAGTTGCAATGCGAATAAGCTTCCTGCCCCTGCAAGAACCAAAGCATTGCGTTGGTGGCCAGCGGAGTCCGAGCTCCCCGCGCCGTGCTCCCTGGAAATACCGGTTGCTGCAGCGCTGTTGTCAATGACTCGCTTCGACACACGCCGAGCCTCCCGCTGCTACGGCGAATCATCTGACTTGCCGCGTCGGCGGTGCCGAAATCGTCAAGTGCAACGCCTAATCGATCGAGGGGCCAGTCATGGTCACTATCCTCGGCGCTGCAGATGTCGTCAAGGCCGGATAGGGGTCCGACTCGAGGGTCTCTATGGCCCATCTGCTGGACCAGGTGCTGCTGCAGCGCAGCAAGGAGGCGGAGAATCAAACATACAGAGTTGCCAGGCATTGTGAATGTCACGCCGATGTGCTTGTCAACTCAACTAGCAGTTATCGAATACAGGTACAACAAAGGCTTGAACTCACCACGCTATCTAGAAGCCAGCGGCGGCTGCTGGACCATCAGGTGCTGCACAGAATTGCCTGCTGATCTTGTCGGCGCGGGGATTCCTATCAGCCAGATCACTGGCACTTTGATCGCTGCACGCGGTTCACTGGAGTTGACTGCGTTTGCCGAGAGATGGCTGCGTACAGCGCTGGCTGGCGCGCTCTAATGCCTACAACTCATCACACGTACTGCACTCATCATCCGATGCTCATTGAATACCTTTGCACCTTGTCCTTTCGTTGTGTGACCATTCGAAGGTCTGGGGTTGAGGAAGACGTACAGGTACGCCCCTTCGAAGCGAAGTACGACCAGCAACGCTTCTTTTCCAGGCCACGAAGTACGGCGTTCATGACCCATGAGATGTCTTGAGAACAGGCATCATACAAGGTTGATAGTGTTTGAGTTTTCACATAAATGCGGCAGTGCTCCTCATGCTGGTAGCAGTGACTTGAGCTGATACTGTTCCATGCCGGCTGCGCCTGGAAGCTTCGCTTTACAGAAGATTCTTAGCTGCAGTTCATGCAGAGGCAGCAGCAGCAGCAGCAACAGCAGCGCTCGGCGAAGAGAACTGCGTGTGCATACCGCACACCGCGTGCTTGTGTGGCCATATCCTCCTGTTGTGTCCCGCCGCTGCTGCAGCTGGTCATGGTGGATAGGTGGATAGTTGGATCCATTCCAAGTTTCATCTGCCGAAGAGGCATTCCGAGTTCAGAGAACTCTGCCCAGCAGGAAACGTATGCATGTACTTTTTATTAATTCTCGCTCAGGGCGCGAAAAAGCCCAGATGATTAGCATCTAGCTGTAAGGAATCTACATGTCGTGTGACAAATCTGAAAGTGTCGCAACGACAACCACTCAAACGCCACCGCCGCCAAATGGCATCTCGGGGTCCTCCCCTACGTCCTCCTCCATGTGCCCCCCCCCCCCCTGGATTCTGCCATGTGTGTCATGACACGGCCAGAGTACGCCATGTGGAGCGCTGCCGACAGTGCCGAGCGTAAGCGCGCCAGGGCGATGCCCTTGAGAGCTTTAGGGCGCGCTCCTCCGGGCACTGACATCCTGCTGGCATACTCCGTCGCCACAGCCTCCAGCAGCTTCCGCCCCTGCTCCCCGATGCTGCCAAATGACCCTATTGCAAAAGTGGCAAGTTTGTAGCAATTCTGATCATAATGACCAGAATAGTGGGTAGTATCAGGCAGCAGAAGAACTTTTGCAGCGTGAGCATGATGTTTGCGCCCAAGGTCGGCTCCCCTGCAGGGGCGGGTGTGTGTTCATCCGCCATTGCAGTGCTCAGCAGAGCGCACCGTCACGGTGCAGCATGCAAGCAACATTCTAGAGGCGAGTGCTGCTGCCACTGTCACATGCGTGACAGACACTTGCGTGCCGCTTTGAACGTCACGGTGGCCTCCAGTGCAGCGCAGCTACTTCAACGTTTAATCCTGCACTCCTGTCGTGAATAGCAAGTGCACTAGTATACCACTCCTGGAACCGAGCTGCTGCCCAGAAAAAGACATGCACCTTCAAGTTCAACAAGTTGTCATGACGGTGGTGCTGAACATCAACAATGTGTGATGAACTCCAACAAGTGCCAAAAACCTCAACAAGAGACGCAACTGCGTATGACAGTGGAGGATGGCATCACAAGAACTTCAACAATCTCCAACAGGTGGCGCACCTAGTCATGGCGGTATAGGAGGGCGTGTCTCTGGACACGGGCAGCGCTCCGGAGTGAACGACTCGTTGCAGGACTCGTGCGCGCGCCACAGCGCTAATCTCCGTGAACGCCTCCGACATCTCCTGCAGCTGCAGCAAGGGCGCGTCCGCAAGGGGGTGGAAGCGGGAGGGGGCTTCAGTCAGTCAGACTGTCACCGAAGCAAGCATGTGCAACCTGACTCAGGATTTAGGTTTAGAGTGACTGCGCTGAACGCCTGCAACTGCATTCATGGGCCGGTGCTCTCAAGAACAGTCAGGGTTGCAATTACGTGCGCAGCTAACACAGAGCTGCCGACAGAGGCCCCGCACTCTCACACGCAGTGATACCATCTACTTTCATACCATACGTACCCGTACGCGCTCTCACCAGCATGTGCGCGTGGTATGCGCGGACTAGCCCCCCCCTTTCGCCCCCCTTCTTGCCCCCCCCCCTCCCCGTCCCCCCAGTGCCCCTGCCCCCCCAGGGCCTCCCCGTCCCCCTCCCCCGCCCCTCCGCGCCGTCCAGCGCCCCCATGTCAACACTCAGCAGGCACAGCAGCGCGAAGATGTAGTCTTGGCGCACGACGAGAGAGCGCGCACGATGAGGGAGCGCGTGTGCACCAGCGCCGCCGTCGGGTTGAGGCGCCGCAGCAGGCCCAGCACGTAGCGCGTCGCGGGCGCGCGAAAGGTGGCGATGACTGGGCGCGCGCAACGACGCCGCGACGCCCTGCGCGATGGTGCTGCCGCTGCTGCTGCTGCTGCTGCGCGGGCATTGGGGCACACACGGCGCGTACGACAGACACAAAGGGTTCGGGTTAAGGGTCAGGATAAGGGTCACCGCAGAACAATTCACGGCCTCCGGCTGTCCGCGTTCAAGCATGGCGTATCGCTGCACGGTGCACGTACGTGCCGACGTAGGACGTGTGCTCCGGCGCCGACAGTGCGTCCGCTGCCGCACACGACGACGAAGACGCTGCGCTGGGGCCTCTGGTGTGACGCGACTGCCGTCTTGCAAAGGAAAGGCCACCGTTGTCGTGCAGAAGCGCCGCTGCCGCGCGCAGGGACACGGGTGGTGGTAGCTACGGCTGCGTTTGGGATTGGGATAACTTGAAGTTGAACTGGGTCCCTGGGTTGATTCGAGGCGCAGCACAACGCCACGAGCGCGTATGCAAACTTGTCGACAACGGGCCGACCGGACGATACCCACGCGCAGCCGCATGCGGTCCTGTTCACATGTTCATTCAGGTGTTCATTTCACATGCAACAGCGCTCACCCGCCAGCAGCACCATGACCAGCAGGACGCCCCAGGTGAAGCAGCCCGCCTTGGAATGAGACCGCAGCAGCTGCGCAAACTCCATCTGTGTGCCAGCGAGAGCATCATGGCAGCGGCACCGCTCGTGATCAGCAACCATGATGGTCGATCCAAGGCGCATCGAGGCCGCAAACGCGGGTGCGCCAGTGCACCAGCAGCGCTCAACACGCACTTCCGCCACACAAGTGACGTGCGGCACGCCACCAGCGTGGGGGTCTGGTGGTGACTAGCTGAACCTAACCCTCAATTCAGTTAACCCTAACCATAACCCTAAGCTGTGCCATCGCAAGCTGGCATGCCCGCACGCTATCATCCAGAGCACGGGTGGACGTAAACTGTGTGTAGGAAAGCGCGCCGCTGATTGACGACCCCTCACGTCACCGAGTCAAGATAGATCCGTCATCAAGTTTAGCACTAGCTCTCCACGACATCACTGTTGATGCTCACGCACATGACACGCATAGCGTACGCGCCTGCTCGGTGCGAAGAGTGGCGGTCAGAGCACCCGACAGTTCAATCCGACGGCGCGCACGCAATTGAGCCATCACAGACTTGACGCGCGCAGGCTGTACAAACACAAATCAAAAACAGTGAGTCGGAACAGAGCACAAGCAAGCTTTGCATGCCCACTGACAACAATCGCATCAGGCAGAAAGCGCCTGCTGGAACAGGCAGTCATCCGTGTCAACAAACATGGCATCGCGACCTTGCTCGCGCTGCCAGCAAAGTTCTGCTGTGCTGCCAGAGAGTGCGGTGCTCTTCTGGCGCCAACACACTGTGGCACCAACGGCAGGTGGACAACTGCCACACCACGTTGGTGATTGATGCTCGGCCGCCCATTGTGTACTTTACGTTGAACTTGCCTTCATGCATGGCGTCCTCCTTCGGCGACAACGTGCCCGCCTCGTTGGCCGTCAGATCGCTCAGCAGGTGCAGCGACTGCAGGGGAGAAGCCTGACGGGGCGGGGGGGGGGAGGGGGGCAATGAAAGCACTGTAAGCGAAGCACTTGACCGCACGACGGCACCGACAATATCACAACGCGTCGTCACACCGCGCCTGATGACAATGACAGCACGCCTTCAAGTATACCCACTGTACGCGCACGACTGTACACTCACTTGCACAACAATGGCCTCCTTGTCCTTCGCAGTTTTGCAGTCATGCGGCCGCCGTCACACTGCGACCACCGTGACCTTGCGGCCAGCAGCGCACCGCCACTGTCCCTGCAGCTGCAGCAGCTGCCGTCACTGCAGGTACTGCTGATCTCCTCAAACCTGCATGAGCGCACACAAGGTCACGCAATGTTTATGTGCATATAGATGCGGCCAGTAGTGCGTGCATGCGCTGTGAAATTCGGGAAACGTGCAAGCGAGTTTTGAACAACACTCGACCTCAGGGCTATAATGAAAGCCTCTGGTACAGGCTGTGGCTGACCTGCTCCACGTTGTCGTCAATGCTCATGCCCTCGATGGCCGTGGCGGCAGCGGCCGGCTGCAGCGGACCCGCACCACTGTGGCGGTATTGGCCTGCACCACTGTGGCGGTATTGGCGTGCCGCCGCCGCCGCCATCGCCGCCGCCGCCTTTGCCGCCGTCGCCTCTGCCGCGGCGGCCAGCTGGAGAAGCGCTGCATGCCGCATGGACGGCCCCGCGTGCGGCGCGCCCGACGGCGTGGCGAGGGGGCGCGATGCCGGCGGCAGCGGCAGCGGCATGTGCGGCTGGTGGCGCTCCATGGGCATGCCCGTGCCCAGCTGCCCCGTCGCGTGCGGCACTGCCAACAGCGGCGCGGCGGCGGCGAAGGCGGCGGAAGTTGTAGGCGGAAATCCCCAAGTACCAAGGTGCGGGTGCCACGCCGCCGCCGCCGCTGCCGCGGCTGCCGCCGCCGCTGCCGCGGCTGCCGCCGCCGCTGCCTCTGTCGCGGCCGTCAAGGAGCCAGCTCCAAACTGCCCTGCGTACGGCGCACCCGTGGCGAGGTGGCGCGAGCAGGCGGCGGCGGCAGCGGCATGACATTGTGGGGCAGGTGACGCGCCATAGGCATGCCCATGCCCATCTGTGCCTGCTGCTGGTGTCCCAGCTGCTGCTGCCGCCGGTGCTGCTCCTGCGGCAAAGAGGATGGCGATGCGGTGCTCCTGCGCAAGGCAGCGGCGGCCGCAGCCGCTGCGGCGGCCGCAGCCGCTGCGGCAGCCAAGCGACGATGCTCTGCACAGTACCTGCGCTCCCCTCAAAACTCAGAGGTCTGTCTGTTGCAGTCCGGGTGCTCGCATTGGCGGTGGGCAACATCTACCATGTCCAGTTGTTGACCGTGCTTGGCGCAGTGGGTTGCCCTTTCGCCCTCGCGGCCGTATGTGGGACGGAGGTTGCATCGTTCTGGCGGTGCGCAGCGTGTAGGTGGCTGTGAGCAGAGACTGTCTGTGAATTCTTACACAGACGCCCGCGTGAAACCCCTGCCAGTCTATGTGCACGTTCGCAACTTGAAGAACTAGCAGAACATGCAGTGCCAACACAGAACTTCACTGCGCACAAAAAACTTCAGTGCAGCTCATGAATAAGTCGTGTGTGCATTGAAGTTCGCAAACCTGAGAACCGTGCTGTGTGCAACCTTGAGAACCTAGAGAACCGCCTCTGCAAACCTAAGAGAACCGCCTGCATCAGATGGTGCGTCAAGCTCAGGCTGCTAATCAATTTTAAAATTATATATTTAGGCCATGTTTTGTCCAAATACGACTGAAAGCCCAAATGCACTCAACAGCACTCTCCCAGCTGTAGTGGTGAAGCCTTCAGGGGGACAAAAGTAAAAGTAGCATTGATGCAGAAGTTAGACTATTGCTATAATACTAAGTTGGTGACTTCACTCAGTGTTGAACCAAGGGGGTAGACCCCTTCAAGTTGGTTGAAGCTAACATGTCACGTACGGTACTGATGTGACATCTGCTTCATTCAAAGTTGAACTTTAATAGAAAACTTCAACCAAACTTTGAATCACTGTTGAACGTGCATGCATGTATATACTCACAATGGCATGATCAACCAATTACAAACAAACATCGAACACGTCTTGAAGGTTGTAACTGAGTGAAAATTCAATTTGGCATCACCGTGCGACACTCACTGACAGGCTGCTTGAGCACTGCAGTTGAAGAAGTCGTCTATACATATTTTGGTGCCAACCACTTGTACCGTCACAAGTCTAAGGCACCATTCGATGAACAAATGTGCTACCATGGTGCACCATGACTGTGGCACTCAGGCTGGCACTGGCATGATTGATACGACGTCATGCAGTGCACTGACAGCTAGCTCAGCCCGAGCAGCACTTCAAATTCAACTGTTAACTTATTCAACTTGCTATTGCAGCAATCATTGCAATTATGGTGGCATTGGAAATCTGATTGATTCATTCAATTGGTAACTTCACAACTGTCAGTGACTGAAAGGCTCAAGTACTGGCAGAGTTGGGCACACATCTTATCAAGTACGGTTTTGCAATGCTATAGCATGCTATTGGTAGTACTTCTATTGGTCTAAGTTAGTAATCGAAAATTCGAATTTACAAGTGCTCATAGACAACTCCAACGATTTGCACACCTCAGGCTTGACCGACCTCTGTACTGTGTAACAGTGAAAAAGCGCCTCCGAGTCGATCATAATATTATTGTATACGGACTATGCATCGTGTGCACATGTACTATAGTATGCATATAAATTAAAGTTAACATGATGATATTATATTTTAGAATATACTCCGTGAGTCACTGGCAGACGCACTGTGGCACCCGCCAACTTGCCAACTTGAAGTTGAAATCCTATATTCCAGAATTGCAATGTATACCGCCAACTTAAATGGATCCGCAGGCTGCAGCCTGAGCCCTGACTAATGCATACACTACTAGCAGCCTGAGTTTACAGGGAAACGAGTTGCTCAGTTTGGCAGCCACTTCTTTCACATGAAATGATTATATCGGAGGTCCCTACAAGATTTATGAATTTCATCATGACATTCTCAATTATTTATCTTATAAAATTATAAAGCATGTGACAATACTGTCCTGTAGACATCAGATTCTACACATATGTAGTGTGTCACTCAGGCTGTCAGTCGCTCACTCAGTTCGACAGTCTGACAGCGATGGCCACGGTGCGCTGGTAATCCTGAGGTCTCAACATTGGGCAGCCGGTTGCAACCAACTATACAATGCAGCAACTTAAGGCGTTGAGTACACGTGTCGCTGTACAGATGGCCATTTAAAAATCATGGCTGAAGTGCGCTGACAGTGTAAAGTTCAAAGAAGTTTCATGTGATGCATGCACGGAGCTGGCATCCGCAATTTTTCATAAACTACATGTGTACACCAGCATGTAACACAAACTATAATACTGCGGCGGCGACCGTACCTGGCCCTCAAGCCGCTGCCGCGGCTGCCTCTTCCACGCCCGCTAAAACACAAACTAGCGCGGAAGAAAGCAGCTGCAGCGGCGGGCAGGAGGACGACGACGACGACTGGGAGGCCTATGCTGACGAGATCTGCAGAAAGGTAGTGCCCCGCCGCCGGCGCGGTCACTTCACGCACGGACTACAAGCCCGCCTTTCAAATGTTCTTCGACGTCAATACGAGGACTGCCTGGTGGAGGACCTAGAGGCTGCCTCGGCTGGTGCCGTGGGCAAGCCGACGCAGGCTACACTTATTGGTGACTTGCGTGACACCAGCCGCCGCCGCCAACAGGCTAGCGCGCGGGTCCTGGCGCAGCTGCGCAGCCAGCGTGCGTCCGGGGCAATGGCGTGGATGAGCGTGCCACCCGCTGCCAATGACCGCCCGGGTGCGGCGCCCATGTCCAGTATGGCAGCAGCCACGATGATTATGGTTGCGATCTTTATAGACGGGTGGGGCATACAGGGCGAGGTGTGCCCATGGCGGTGCAGTGACGTGAGCCCCACCTCCACGCATGCGATCAGCTGCCCCAGCCAGCACATACGGGGGCACAACGCGACACACACTGCCCAAAAGCGGTGCCTACAGCGCATCTTGAGACAGCACCATGTCTCTATTGTCCGCAATGAGGACGCTAGCGTCTTCAAGGTACCGGGGTATCGGGCGGACACAGTCATTGACCCAGGGTGTCTGCACTTTAGCAGTGCATACCGTAACAAGGGAATAGTGCTAGACACAAGTGTGCGCGCGCCCACAGCGAGCTCGTACCTGACAGGCAAAACAAATGCCTCGAACACGGACGGCTATGCTGCTGGGGTGGGGGAGGACGCGAAGGTCAAGCACCACACCGGCACCTTGACGTCATCTTGGGCTTTTGTGCCATTCGTGCAGGAGTCGTACGGACGGCTGGGCAAGCAGACAAGCCTTTTTGTTAAGGAGTTGGCAATGCACTCAGCACTGTGCTCAGGGGGGGGGAAGGCAGATGTGTTACGCAAGGCCGGGTTAGCTAAGCGTCAGATCCACATTGAGCTGAGCATATCGCTGGCGCGGGAGTTGGCGGAGCGCGTCATGGCATACACACGTGGAGCGCGAATGCTGGGCTGTGTTGCGGCGCCGGTATCCAAACTCCTAGGGCACAGCGCAGACTAGGCTGCTGCGTTGACGCAAGCTTTTCGATTGCATAGGCAACCCGGCCTCCCTTGGGCCTTTATAAATACAAGTCCATACATACTTCCAAGTACTTATTTACTTCAAAGTATAATAATTATATACATGATGGCACAAATTGAAAAAAGTATATTGAGAATAACTGCTGTACCCCAACTCTGCTGTGCTACTAACTTTTAATCCACCAGTGGCGCTAGGGGATGCAGCACTCCTGCTACTGACAACTGCAAACTGATTGTTGTATCCGTGCAAGAGCTGTCTAACCTTCATGAGCGCTATTAGTGAACTCAGCTCGGCAATTTCAAAAAAGTTTCGAGCTGCAGCAGTCTGAGACCATAAATTACAGCCTGAGTGTCCGAGTCAGGTGTTGGATTTGCGGTTTCGGATTGCTGACCACAAGAGTGTCACACACAGACGTGCCAGTGAAGTACCGCTACAGTAGTACTAGCACCACAAGTAGCTATATCTGGTCAAACCAGTAACTAGAAGTCTCAGAGTGTTCAGCGCGCCCATCATCGTATGGAAGCCTTTTAAAGTAATTGGAAATGTGCCACAGTGTGTAGCATACAGTGTGAATCGTCAGGCAGCCAGCGGCGGCTGGTACAGTAGCGTGCAAGCGTTCTCGTTGCAGCAGGCGCTGCGGCAAAATGACGACCAAGACGCACACGCCCTCTGCGGCGCCACGCACAACAACCTCAGCAATGCACATGAATTTATCAGCGGCGGCGCAAACGGCAGCGGCGCGCCGGCGACGCCCGTGCACGAACACGCACGGCGGGAGAAACACAATGTATCATAATGATTGTGCGGTCGGACAGCACACGCAGTGCCACGCAGTCAATGACATTTAGAACTTGGTGAGGTCGCAGTCGTACTTCTTGGCGGCCTCCTCCAAGCCATACTTGTCTATCGTGCGCAGCGCCTTGGTGCTCAGGCGCAGCGTCACCGTGCGCATGAGCGACCTGCGCGGGACGAGTCGCGAGCGACGACCGCAACAGCGCATCAGACGTGCTGTTGTTGGGAGGGCACAGAGCCCTGTGGCACCACTCGAATGCAGATCACAGCCGCTACAGAGGGTGTACTCTTCAATTACGTGCTATATGCTCTATGCGCAGTGCGGTCACGCTTAAGCTAATTAGAACACATGATCATCGCGCCTTTTGGGAATGTGCAGCAGCTCAATACTGTGACAGACCGCGGCGCACAGAGCACATCATTCACGATGCGGGACTCTGGCTGCAGTGCCCCTGGCAACCCGCCGCGTGACGGAACATCGCCTTCATTGAGGTGTGTTGAGCATTAACAAGCAAAACCCCAACCTGCTTACAGTCAGACACGCCACCCACATGCCGCAAACGCTATGAGCTGACATGCAACGCGCAAGCCTGGTATCTTCAAGTTGTCCGCGTCATCTGTGATGGAAGTCGCTGCGAATCCCCACTGTAAGCTACTACACTCGCCTGCACAAACGGCAGTAGAACGGATACATTCGCAACAGTATCTACCACACTCCTCATCCCCATTCAGGGACACAAGGAACTCCGAGGTTGTGCTTCAAGAAAGCGCTGCCTATCAACATGGCGCCTGACTGCTGAAACACGCGTCAGTCCAAAGCAGCTGGAAATTCACCGTGTTTCAAGAACATGAAGTGCTCCACTGCTTCTCCAATGTATGCATCATCTCTGAGGTGCATCAGCTGCTGCGCTGTTTACGAATTATGAGAGGCTGGACGCTCCTACTAGTAGTACCATGATGATAATATACTGAGAACAGCTTTCAAAATCAGCACAAAACGCACTTGGTCTCATAGTATCGTCATTTCATACGACTTCGAGAGTACGTGTGCCCGTGAAGCATCGCAACTCAGCAAAACATGGCTTGCGAATGGTTCAGCACCTCCACGACCTTCTGCACATAGCCCCCCACAGTGCTCTCGGTTGCCACTCACTTCCAGACTTCCTTACAGCTGTCAATGCGTGGCCCGCAGGCACATCACCGGAAGTCTCAGCTTCGCTTCAAATCTCAGAACCGTAACGTACCGCTCTCTGCGGTACGTAGTTGCAACCGGCACAGTGTTCTCAAAGGTATGCTGGCATCGTCGTCTGCTTTCGTAGAGTGCGTTCGAACGTGTGACTCGTGCGCATATCAGGACTGCCTCAAGAGTCATAAGCAACATGTGCGTGAGAGCTGTTTATTGAAAGGTACTCACGGGACAAACATGCGCTTGGTGTGCAGGTTGACCTCCTGGACCTGTGCAATGCAGGGACAAAGAGAGAGCACACCACAAAAATTACAAGAACGGCTTGCTTTGGAGGATACTAGTAGCGTCAGACAGCAAAAGCACAACAGCTGGAATCAATGATGGCATCATCGACCGACATTAGCCAATCTGAGTCAATGTATTGTGAAAGGTGACTCGTATTGGGTATGCAATGGCGGTGCCTCACGCGAACCCTAACCCTAGCCCTGGTAAGCTCGGGCTGCATCACAACACTGCCCTCGAGCCGGCGCAAGCAAACGTACACGACCGGTCACTGCAGCACATGTTTTGCTGAACTACAGATGGCAAGAAGCAGAAGCAAGCTCGTACTGCTGCGTCCTGCCCAATCGGGGTGCCGGCGCTGTGCCATCGGTGCAGCCGCCGGAGTGCGAACCCACACTCTGACTCCGACTCGGCAATGTGAGGGAACCTTGCGGAGCTACACGACGCAATCGCGCAATCGCGTGGCAAGACCGTGACCTTGGTGTTTTTGCTAGGATGCATGCGCTGCTGTAGTACTGCTGTACCTTGTACGAACTGCACTGTGGAATTTTTGGTCATCCTGCAACTGATACTCTACGCACTGGACTGTCACGACCACAAAACTGGTCCGACAACACCACCACGATCACAAGCATGGCAACAGGTCCGTTTGAACCTGTCCCCGCAGCGGATCAACAGCTAAGCGACTCTGAAAGTCTTTGCATTTGGTGAGTTTCTCATCATCACCAGCATGGCACGAATAATGATCCTGCCCTGTAAAAGCAGTGCCCCCTACCACGCTGCCTATGGTCGGAAGCAGGTGTGTAGCTTGCGTATCTCGCGCTTGTAACACGGCTTGCCGAGTGTTGCGGGCGTGACAGCCGAACATCAGTACAACTGACACTTTCGGAGGGTGACTGACACAATACACAGCGTGACCTACTTATCGAAGGTCGTGCTCACCGCCTGTGCCATGCACGCAGTGATCGATCGTGCCGATGGGGGGAAAAACTGTGTGTTGCATCGCACGTGCGCACGTACCTTGTGGTTGCGGGTGTGAGAGAAGGTGACCACGCGCGCCTTGCGGTTCGCAGACTTCCCCGTCAGGTCGCAGCTCCTTGTCCGCATGACCAGAGCGGAGGAGGCAGCTGACGCCGTATGGGAGGCCTGTGCAATAGCACAGGAGGATATAGAAGTACATAGTTGAGGATAATCGAACTTCACAGGCATCACGCTTAGCTGCCAATCTCCTGATTGCATGAAGTGTCTGAACGTAGAACACGTAGCAGTATGAAGTCGCAGCTCCTTGCCCGCATGACTAGAGCGGAGGGGGCAGCTGACGCCGTGTGTGAGGCCTGTGCAACAGCACAGAAGGACGATATAATGATGTGAATGGGAAAGTTCAACTTCACAGGCAGTTGGCTGCGATCTCCTCCTTGCGTGAAGTGCTTAAGCATTACAAACGCCGCAGCTTTTTGTCCGCATGACCAGAGCGGAGGAGACAGCTGACGCCGTGTGGGAGGCCTGTGCAATAGCACAGAAGGATGCATGTACTTAAGGAGGCTTGAAGTTCATAGGCATCACGATTAGCTGGCGCTCTCCCCCTTGCGTGAGGTGTTTGAACACGACAGCCGCCTCAATAAGTGGAGTCAGCAACAGTCAGAGGAGGAGGCAGCTGACGCCGCATGGGAGGCCTGTGCAGCAGCCCAGAAATTTGACAGTTTTCGATGATGTGATTGGAGTGAACTGGACTCATAGCCAGCTGCATCCGACTTTTGTTGCACACCGCCAATCTGTCCTGTTTGCGTGAGGTGCTTAAATAAGACAGACGCCGCAGTATGAGCAGCCAGCATTAGACAGCCTGCAGGATTGCAAGTCAATTGCAGCTAATGCACAGCAAAAGGCAACCGAGCTGCGTCCCCCCCATGACACGATTTCGTCTGTTGAACATCATGTCAAACAATCTCATCACCGCAGATTCTGCATCAACAGCGCCTTTACCATGGCAGTGGACGAGCACACTTACAAGCAGCGGATTTGCAAGCTCGCAAAAATGAAACTGTTTGGTTTGATGTCAGTGTCAAAAACTCACCAGGTGAGTGCCTGTGAAGGAGGTGGGGGCCGAGAGGCCGGCCACGGAGGCCACCGCAGCGCAGAGGACCGCCAGCACCAGCGCGAACTGCATGCTCGCCCGGCCACACACAACAAGACCTGAACACAAACTTCAACAGCTGCATGTGAAGTGCAAACTTCAAAGTGTAACCACTGACGCCGATCAGTGCAGCACATCTCAAGACCAGCATGTGCCTTTAATTACACATCCGACCATGCCATTTGCAGCTAGATTGGGTTCATAGAATATTTGGAGGTCAAGTTCTAGTTGTCGGAAAGATGCATGCCATTTCCTCAAAACTATGATTGTAACTGAACAGCTGCATGACGGACTCTATATGTACTTTTATTATATTCCACTTGTGGCTGTGGAAATGCCATGTTGTAGGTGTGTCGCCTTGTTTTCACTCTTGGGTGTAGCATGCAAAGCTTGCACGTCGCACCCCGCCCCCCACATCACCCCCAACAAAGCACCCGCAAGCGACTGTCCCCCACATACTAGCAGGGATACTGAACAAAGCTACAAGACTCTCCCCCCACAGACAGACCCGTGTTAGGGCCACCCAGCTCCACGCAGACTCCATCTCAAAGTTTTCATGCAGGCCAAGGTCACCGTAATGGGTCCTGAACTGGAGATTGCGGCTATCTACGTGAACCCCGATATCATAAAGATAAGCAGAGGGAGTCACTGGGCGCCAGGCGCTGACGCTAGAAAGAAAGGCTATATAACTCTATATGTACTTTTATTATATTCCACTTGTGGCTGTGGAAATGCCATGTTGTAGTTGTGTCGCCTTGTTTTCACTCTTGGATGTAGCATGCAAAGCTTGCACGCCACACCCCGCCCCCCACATAACACTATATGTACTATCTTTATTCAACTGTCTGCCCGCGTTGTGCAGCAGTAGAAGCTTCACATTCGAATATGTGACAGCAGCCACGGCCATTCGAACACAACACCGCCAGTGCACAATAGCCCTAGACAAGACGCAGTGTGATGTCAGCGATGGCTGCCACATCGTCAAGGATGGAATTTTCAACATGTCATTTTCTGGAGTCAGCAGACGCGTTTTACATGGCGCCCAGAACACTCATGGCATCAAGGCTGACCTCCGCAATGGGGGTGCGCAATGCTACACCGGAAGGCGTTGATTGTCATTCTCCCACCAGAACTGCAAGTTCCAAATTGCGGGCTGCAATGGCGTTTCAATTTCCAGCACTTCTGCTGTACAAACATACGCATGTCAACGGCATTATGTGCGCAATTTGATATCGTGAGAAGTGCTCAATGATGCCGCATCCGCCTGCTGCATGCTGAAATGAAGCTCAATGCTTGTGCAGCAGCAGTACCAGTGGCGGCGAGATCTCTAGCTGGCCTCAGGCTTGGAGAGATTTGTCAATCTATAGCAGTCACAAATTAAAACACCTCCTACTCCTACCAAACACTCTACCTGCCTTTCCACGAGTCACACGGGCAATGCTGCCAATGCAAAAGAGCTCCGGCGGACCGCAGGCGATCAACGCCGAAGCATTCTATTTTGCATGCCCGCGACAACAGGATCAGAAAGCTGTGCTCACCACTACGCACCATCAAGCACTGCAAACCAATGGCCCCATGCGATCTCGTGTCAGCACTGCAGAGCTACTGTAGCAGCGCCTGATCAAAGTGTACTGAGTACACTGTACTCGTATGCAGGCCAGGATGATGCTTGGCGATGATGCATCGTCACGATGCCGTCGTTAGTCAGCCTGTTGCTCACATTACAGCTTCCAACAAGTTGTAGGCAATGAGGCACACATGCTGACAGGAGCGCTCTTACAGTGGCGGCAAGTTCAACAATGCGCACCACTGCTAGTGTGACGTACCTTCGTGAGCATTGCAATGTCCGTGGCAAGCTAGTGCAAGAGGTGTTCCAAAGAGTCAACATGTCAAAGCTCGCACGATTGTGAATTGGAGTAAAGCGGCTTTCTGCCTGTTGCTGTCTTCTCAAACAAGGCCGCAACATGTGCAAGTGAGATGCCACCTCACGTGCATGTGCCACAATGGGCGTTCAACAGGCTGTCTGCGCAGTGTCAATATACAACAAGCAACACGGACCACTGGCCACGCATAAGCACACTGGCCACAGATGTACTCACCTTGCGGCCAAATCAGGTTCATTGACAAGCCACTCATGTCTGATCTTGACAGTGGATCAAAATGACCACAGCCGCCTCTGGTTCAGATCACTAGCGTGAGCACATTGCGTACTCTCAATGGGGCACCGGTGACCTCAAGCAAAACAACCAGACAAACACCTATAACAACAAACATGACACCGCGGAGTCCCTTCACATCTGAGAACAACCAGTGCTTTTATTGCGACAACGACTCACATGCACAGCAAATGCGCCCTACACTTGCGGCAGCTGAAGTATCACCTGCAGCAGACGTCGCTTGGCGGCTTGTTGCACATGGTGTTGACATCACTTTCACTGGAGGCGCGCTGCCCATTCCACTCTGCACCACCTGAGACACCAAGCAAGACAAAGCAAATGGTCAATGCGTATGCCGGGAATACGACAATGCGCAAAGCAGATTGCGATGAACGCTGCTCTCTTGGCCTGCACAAGCAGGGGAGGGAGGGGGGGGAAATGACGTTGCTTGCGTATCTGTTCTCTTAAGGCAATTGAAGGTGCACGAAAGCCTGTTGGTAGAGAGCACGTCTTATCTTGGGCCTTGCGCGAAGATTGCTGGAGCAGCTGCGCCTGCCACGATGCTTGCATCACCGCTGCTGTCGCCACCATGTACGCCGCCGCCGCCACCAGCCCGCAGTAACTTAGCTGGCTTCATTATGCGATGACTTCCTACCACTACACGCAAATGCAGACGAAAGCGCACTCAACATGCAAGGAGCAATGCGACAGAGGTCGAGGCAGACCATAACAAGCAACACGCAGTGGCGCCTTGTGCCACGTGCAGCTGCACAGCAGCGATAGAGGGTTCTTATCTTCAGCATAGCAACAACAGGTTCTTATCTTCAGCATGATGGCTTCGCCGCATTGTCCGTGCCAGTGCGCCTGCGCCCAGGGCATGTCGCCTGCAGTGTCAGTGCCTCTGGATGTCTTCGCAGCTCCCATCACTCGCGCGGTTACGGCGCCGCTAGGGCAAACCCATGCAAAGCGATGCCGTGCTGATGCATGCTGGTGCAGCACTGTCGCATTTGCCGGGCTACTCGCTTCCGGTCCAATGGCTACTCCATCAAGCTGCTTTACGAAGTTCAACTTGTGATCTACCTTTCAGGGGGCACAATCAATGCCTGTATTTTGGCCATCTGATAGCCGTTTTGGTTCACTCCAATCATTGGTGCATCTAGCTGTGGAACTGGCATGGTCAGCAGGCAGCAGTTTGGTAATCTGTACTGCCGTACTACTCTAAAAACAATGAGCTAGAGCAGAAAACAGCACATTGTTTCTCTGCACACTAAGTCAGAAGGCTTCTTGAGCTGTCCTGAGTCTGCCCTGAGTGATGCGAGCTGCTGATCTACATGAAGTACTCCTCACCACCGGCTCATTCACCAGCCGCCGAGCTCCGACCATCGAGGTGCCTGCATTGGTGGTAAAGGTGAGTCATTCAGGCAGTAGTGCAGCACATGACCACGCAGGAGGATCACTTACCTCGTGTGCGTGGAGTGTACACTACATGTTGATGTCGCACCTGCCCCTTGCTCCAAACACCCCCTGCCCCCCAGCGTTGTGAATTACCGCCTGCCTTGCTCCGCTGCTCATTTCCCCCCATGGCCCGCTTGCAATCGCCATGAAGCAGTTGGATGGGCAGGTTCAAATCTCCTTGCAGCATGACCTGCAGCTGCAACAAAGTGCAGTGCTGGGTGGTGTGAAGAATGTGTGGTAATGGCAGGTCATGTTCAGAACCGACATCAGTTACATAAGTAGAACTGCAGCCTTATACAACGCTTCTGAATTTTGTCGTTTGAAGTTGATGCTGAGGTTCAGGTGCTAGAATGACGCCCATATTGAAGCATTGACATGCACAGGGCCAACCGCACCTGGCAGTTCAGCCTTACACTGCAAGTGTGTAGCAGTTATTGCAGACCAAGTACCACCATGTGGCAAGTGCACTCAGCTCTGGCATGTACTGTGTTTCGATACTCTGCACGCTATGTATCTCAGGTTGATGCGGCATTAATGTTATTTAAAGTGGGTCACTCTCAGGATAACATCGAGCCTGCATGATGGCAGCAGAGAGACTTGGCTCGGAACACCAATGACAGGCACAGTGCGTACCAGCAGCGGTCAGCAAGAATCACCCTTGGCAAGTGGTTGCCTGCGGGTCGGCGCTGCCAGATGACAGCGCAGACAAACTACAGTTGTATGATATGGCAATCACAGCTGTGTGATATCAGTCTTTAGCAATAACATCGGTTGCGTGGTCAGTGCTCAGTTCGTGTACGGTGATGCTCAATATGCAGCAGTGCTCAGCGTGGAGCAGAGTAACCTGGTGAGCGGTTGGCGTAGCAGTACAGTTTGCGTTAGTGCTCAGGCACAGTATCAACAGTGCTCAGCCACTGTTGGTAGAGCAGCGTGTCAATGTTTAGCAGGGTCAATGACATGCTCTGCAAAAACAAAAAAATAATGCGAAAGCACCAGAGAATTACTCATCGCACTGCTAGGCGAGCATGCGTATATGGCAGTTGGTCATGCATGGTCAGCATTGTGCCAGCCAATGAGGCGACCTCCTCTCAAAACATCAAACCCGCATTGAGAACGCTCAGTGACCACTTCAAGGTGAGAGCAACCATCAATGAGCGCATGAAAAATTTCAAGTACGCCACATTAGGTACATACCTCAGCGGCAAGACACACTCGCTGCTTGGCGCCAAGATGCACGTGCCAGGCTGGCGGCGGCACAGCTCCCCCCCCCCCCCCCCCCCCCCCCGGCCGCCCCCCCGGCCTCCTCCTTCCGGTCCTGCCACACCAGCAGCTTCGCCGCTCCCGGCCTCTTCAGCCCGCTGCTGCCCACAGCAGCAAATCCCGATGCCATTTCCCAACCCCTACGCCCACATCACCCCACACCCATCACAAACACCCTCCATCACCAGGCCGCGAGGCGCATCGCAAAAGCGCGCCCGCACCGCCACCCCGCCCCCCCCCCTCCCCTCTCCAAGCGCTCCTCCCCCCCCCTACTACCGGCGGCGGTCGCGGCTGCGGCTGCGGCGCCGCGCGTCGTGCCGCCGCCGGTCGCGGCTGTCGCTGCGGGACCTGCGGCGGCGGTCCTTGTCGCGCGACCGGTCGCGCTGGCGGTCGCGATCGCGCGAGCGGTTGCGGTGGCGGTCCCCGCGGCTCCTGTCCCGGCTGTCGCCGCGCGGCGGCCCGCTGCCGCCGTTTTCGCTGGGGCCGTAGATGCCGCCGCCGCCGCTGCCGCCGTTGCGGCTGCACGCGGTGGGCGAGGGAGTGGAGGTCGCCTTGAGTTTTGCACACACGTTAAAGTGGCCTCTTGCCGTCGCAACGATGTGAGTGTAAGCAGTGGCAGTAATGGACTGTGTATTGCGTGCATTCTTTGTACTTAAGGTGTTTTTTGTACACTTCTGCGGAGGTCATGATGCAAGCTGTCGGCATGACAAACAGCGGTGCAGAGTGTACTTGGACGGTGTTGCACGTCATCAAATGCGGCCATCAACAGCATGACGTACACACCCCGCATCGTTGCAGTAGCGAGATGTGTGCAGTGAGCACTGCACACCGCGTGCGCGCCAGACTGTTGTCACAGTGCTTGCCCCCTCAATTGATGTTTGCAGATCAGAGCAGCGCTGCCCCGGGTGGCAGTTGCGCGCGCCGGCGCGCATCGCAGAGCTAGATGCGCGTGTGCTCCAAAGTCTTGCGGCATGCGCTCTCTCGCACAAAGCCTCATGGCATGTACTCTCTTGCAAAAGCGGGCCATGAGCTTTTCAATGACACGCATCATCGCATTTGATTTACACGTTCAAGGGGGGTTTGGCCACTTGCCAAGGGGCCATCACAGGTGACTGGGGCTCAAGATCACGTACACACATACCAGGGCGATCAATCGCAAGCATATCAGATTTCACGAAGCATGTAAAATTGAGAGTGCCAAACTTCATTGACGCTGTAACAGTCCTGCCTGGTTGAGGGGGCAGCGGTCACTGGTGCGGGGCAGAGTCACACATACGTGTAACATTGACCTTTGCACGCAGCTCCTGCACCTCATGCCAGGGGTATCCAAAACGGCTGATGCGCAAGTGTGAAACGTCACAGTGCCTGTAGATTATATAGTTATTCCTGTGGTAACAGCCATCGGGAATACAGAGCTCACCTGCGCGGCGGAGAGTCACGCCTAGGCGCGCCGCCGCTGAACTTCTACCGGAGCTCCTTCCACCTCATCTCCAGAAATATTTCTTAAGTCTTGTTTTTATCTTTGTTTTTGATTTTGTAATTTTTATGGTATTTACTCACCCGTTCGCTATGGTTTTACCCATTCAACTCGCATGTGTTAAAAATGGCTGACTTTCAACTACGAAACATAAGCGTACCATTCCTGAAATATACTATTGAGACGACTGCGTGACCGCGGCAGCAGCGCTCACCTGCGTGGCGGAGAGTCGCGCCTGCGGGCGTCACTGAACTTCCTTGACCCCGTTTCCAAGGGTATCCAGAAGTGGATGACATTGAGCCACAATACATCACAGTGTCTGGAAAAGTCATTCCTGTGGGCTCAGCGCTCACCTACGCAGCGGAGAGTCACGCCTGCGCGCGCCGCCGCTGAACTTCTCCCTCAGCTCCTTGACCTTCTCGCGGCACGCCTTCCAGCCGAGGTACTGCTTGCCCTGGAAGTGGCACATGATGCGCTCCTCGTTGTCCGCGCTGCTCATTATGTTGCCGGACACCTACGGCAGACGTTAAGGGGGGGGGGGGGGGGTTGAGTATATCGAGACGCACGCTGCTCACTATGTTGCCGGACACCTGCGGCAGATGGGGGGGGGGGGGGGGGGGGGGGGGAGAGCAACTTGATAGGGAACATAACGCATGCTGCTCATTATGTTGCCGGACATTTGCAGCAGACATTGGCGAGTGTGTGTGTGTGTGGTGTGTGTGTGTGGGGGGGGAGGGGGGGGGGTTGAGCGACTACTAGTTGGCGATGATGACACTTCCGTCAACACAGCCCAGACCTCAAAGGGACTGCTCATCGTGTTGTCGGACACGTAAGGTGACTGGGGGAAAGGAAGGGTCACACGCAAGCGGTGAGCACTTACCACATCCTCACTCCCAACTAAAAATGGCAGGCTGATGATGTCATATTGCAGCAGGGGGCGTACGGTAGCACGAAGCATGAAAAAGGGAGAAACCAGCGCACGTATAAAAGCCAGGCCTTAACTATCGGGGCGCTGAAATGAGCACATACGCCATGACAGTCATATCCCCCCCCCCCCCCCCCCCCCCCCCCCAGCTACGCATGCAGCCCAATGCCTAAACTCAAGAGGGGGGCAGGTGATGGAGCAGATGCCTACTCACGTCAAAGCGATTGGGGGTTTGTGTTGCCACCCAAACAAGGTCACAACTCCGCCATAGCTGAGCATCAGATGCACCCACTCTCAGGCACTTCTTAAAAAACGCACAAGAATGCGAGTTCCACGTGTGCAGCCGCAGTTCAAGTCAACTTGCATGGATGCATTCTTTGAAAAACCAACAGTGTACCGGTTTCGACGACGTGTCATAAACCAATTGGTGTAAAGCGGGCCTCAAACAGCTGGAGCGATGAGCACTGCAACTAGTGCAGTGCGCAGGCACTCCAGCAACTAGCGTCCCACTACTTCAAGTGTGACACTACAAGTGCAACAATGGAGCCAGCGCGCACCTGTCAAGGCGTACCGTGCGCTGCCACCATACAATTTTTTGGTAGCATCCCTTAGCCCATTGTATTCGGGCTCATAGGCATGCTCTTCAATCAGTCGAAGAACTCTGCCTATTCATCACTGTGTGCCAGTGCGTATATGACCTCATGTTGAAGTACGAGTGAGTCTGGACCCGGCTCACCTCGCAGACGATGTTTCGCTTGACCGTCTTGATGGACGTGTACTGCTTCTCGATCGAATTCTTCTTCTGCTGCATCGACGCAACCTCCTCAAGCCGCGCTTGCGCCTCATCAATCTCACCCTGCGCAACAAGAGCAGAGCATCATTGCAGCTCTCGTTGTTGAGCGCTCGTGCTGCACTCGCATGCAATGCCTGCGTGACTGACATTGATAGTTCAAAAATCGTGTCGGCTGGCGTAATTGCTGCACGGAAGAGTATGCGGCGCATGCAGTACTTGCTGCATGGTGCTCGCGCCTGCCCCTCATCAATCTCGCCCTGCACAACAAAACAGTATGCGCAGAGCATCGTTGAAACTTGCTTTGTTGAAGTTCTTCACTTGCATGCAATGCCGCCTGCATGGCGACTACCTCTGATTGCTTGCAAGCGTGCGATGCTTGCATCTTGCCAGTGAGCGCTTTTGCTGCACGCGTGAGTGGTGCAGTGCATACGGCGCTTGCTGCCTGCTGCTTGACAGTGCCAAGCGGCATTGCAGTGCAGAGGTAACAGCTTTGCGCCGGCAACAGCTGCAGTGAGGCAGCCTCGCAGCTGTACTCCAAAACGGTGATGCAGGTTCAAACTTGTATCAATACACATCATTCATGTGACGCGTTGCTGCTTATGGGGTGTTGTCGACGTGTGCTGCATCGCCGCAGCTTTGTCACCGCTGCAGCAAAATAATTGTCATGCCGCTAATATTACATGAGTGCCTGAATTGACCAGCGTCAGAACTCCTATGCGTTGTCAGCATTCTAAACGCATAAATTCACCAGCACCAAGCAGTCAGTCAGTCAGGAGTCACCGCCTGTGCATGACAGCTGCATCCACGCACAAGAAGAGCTCTAAACGAGTGCTGCCAGAAGCTGCATAGCGTACTTCAACACAGCAGCCTTGTACCATGTGAACGCATCCTAATTTAAACAATAACCCACAACGAAAGGGAAAAACGCATTGAATCAACAAGTCTATAATTGAACTTTCTGAGTACACATTGATTTATAAAGATTTTTTGAATATCATAGATTAGTACTATCCATTAAATTAAATCCTCAATTAAGACTGGCCCCCAAACAACACTATGTAGCCGAAGAAGTGGCACCTAGAGAAAAATTATATATAGTCTACATTTTTTATATATTCGCCACCATTATTGTAAAGCGAAAAGACTACACTTTCAGATATTTATAAATTGAAATTTAACATTGATTTGAACTATTTTTTCTGCTATCATAAAGTAATATAAGTGTTATAAATAAGATATCCTATAGATTTTAAGCATCATAAAGAATACAAGTATAAATGAGATATCATAAAGATTTTAAGCTAAAATGCAAAAGACTTGAATTTCCTGAACAGTACCGCTGAAATTGAACTAAATTTTTTTATATGGTACCGCTACAATTTATAAATAGAATAGCTGTCTTTTCCTTCAAAAAGAAACTTGCTCAGCCACGTCTCGAAGAAGAATTCAAAGACAAGTTTACCATTGGGAAAAAACATGGCAACGACTGTCATATTTACTGATATATTCTATGAATATATGCAAAGAAGGATGCCAGAACAGCAGAAAGTATCATCTGACAGTTGACTGCACTTGCAATTCAAAAAACAACATGTTGAAGAGACGCAGATGCATTGATTGCTCACAAGAAGAGCGTGGCGACTGCAGCAAGGCTGAAATGTTGAACTTCTGTCAACAGTCTCACTGCACTACCGCATTATCTATAATAAAGCCCATGGGGCGAGTTTTTTTATGAGTTTCCGAGCCCTGACAAAATGACGCCCCATTCTTATTTTTCGTTCATGAAAATGTGCCCCCCCCCCCTTTTCTCACATGCATACGCAGCATGTATCCCCTGCGTACGTGTACTCTGTGCACTCAGTGACTCGTGCTACATCACCACATTGTGTGTGCGCATGCATGCACTGTCAGCAACGTGCAGAGCAGACAGAAAGACAGCTAACATTGTAGCCAAACTCACCAAAAGGCTCCTAGAAGCAGCAGCTGGCTTTCAAGAAGTTGAACCGGTTTCAGGAGCGGCGTGGAAGCGTGCTGCACCTCATGTTGGTGATACACGAGCTAAAATGGCTCAAACATTAATGCACCCCACCCTTTTTTTGTCCATATGTTAATGGCGCCCCACCCCCCTTTTTTCGCTCTCATAAAAAGCTCGCCCCATGGGCTTAATTATAGATAATACGGTACTTGTGCTTCAGACAGCCCAGCACGTGTTGAAGCATAGGGCATTTTCACGCTTATTACCATTTGCAGGCTTGACGGTTACGGCAGTTACAGGTGCTGGTACACTGACTACAGTACATTCACTTCTGGCAGCACAAGACTGGCATTGGTCTTCCGTTGCACCGATCACCTGAATGTCTACCGCTGTCAGTATGAAGCAATAGCCTACTGAGCAGCAGCTCTCTATGTTGCAACATACGTACAATGATGCTTTGGCGCACCCTGTGTGCGCTGGGCTCCATTCGCTAATGGTACGGTGTCTATGCTGCACACAGAATCTGCATGATACAGGCTGTTCGCCCCTCAAACAAAAATAAACGTACAATGTTGCTCACTATACTGCACATACTCTGCATGATGCAGGGGTTTTTCGCCCCTCAAGCGAACATGAATAAAGTACTATGCCACTCACGTCCTCCAGGAATAGTTTACGATGAGAAACGAGATTCTTTGATTACTCACAAGATGCATGGCGGCCCGGCTGGCCAACTATTGAAGCTGACGGCATCAACACAAAAGTACCACATACAGTGTAACTGAATCACTTGTAATTCGGGCAGCTCAACACATACGTACAAGTTGTAAAAAGTACAAGTTACTCACGTCCTCCGCCAGCTTCTCCGACTCCTCCGTCTTTTCCTTGATGCCCACTTCAAGTTTCAGCAGCTCCTGCAGAGCGTCCTCGGGGATGCCGCTGCCGCTGTTCTCCAGGTTGCAGCGCTCGCGGTTGCGCTCCACCTGTCAAGTTGAAGTTTGAACCAGCAGGACAACAATGATGAGCAATGCTGCTGCCAGAAGACCGCAGCCAAAGTTGTTGCTACGCTCACAGTAGTGATGACAGTTGCTTGGACAAGCGCGCACATAGAGCATATAGCAGCTGCTGGAAAAACGTCCAGTGGACGTCAGCGTCAACAACAAAGAGCTGTGCCACCAGGGCAGGCGAGCACTGATGTGACAGGTATCATCGGATGTCAGCAGAGCAAGGCTCGGCATTGGGAGTATTAAAATCGGAGCTGACAGCCGGCGGTGAATGTCTCATCAGGGCAGTAAACTGAACGGACAACCACTCGACGCCCGCAGTGCATGTGACATTATGATGGCGGCAATGACGTTCCTGCAGCACAGTTCTGCACCTCCTCAATTTGAACCAGATGAAGTATGCCACGCTTAGCATTCATGTTGGTGATTTTACAGCTGGCGCACTGAAATGCGCACTGAACACCTGTATCGCTGTTGATCATCTTGCAGCTGGCGCACTGAATGCGCACCTAATACGTATACTTGTATCACAATTCTGTGCCACATAACTCAAGCAACTGTCGAGATAATGGGAGCAGTATGCGCCATTGCGGGCTCACCCCGGTACACTGCTTCCGCGAACGAGTTGCGCAAGTAGCATGGTTGGCATGGCACTGTACGACAAGCGTGCAGGTCCTCTTTGACCAAGTCGCAGTAAAACGCAGAGCTACAATCTGCCACTCTGGACTGGGGATCTGTGCCACGCTCACACGTAGCAACCCCAGACGCTGCTCCCGCAAGTGTATTGCAAGTGTACTGCAAGTGTACTGCACGCACCTTTCTGTCCACGCCAGCCACCAGCTCCTCCAGACACCGCAGCAGCTGCCGTTCATAGCCATAGCGCTCGCGCTCCTCCAGCGGGCGCGCCTGCAATGTCGAGAGAAAAGTTGAGAGGCCGCGCGTGAGAGGCTGGCAGGCCATGCAGGACGAAGGGTGCTCACATGATGTTTTTGCACGCAGCGATCATATCAGGGAGAGTGTCAGGAAAACGCATGGATGATGTTCAGAAAATCGTGTGCCGGGTATGCTTCTCCAACTGCAGCGCACACGTTGCACAACTGTCGCATGCTGGTCAACTGCACGCGGGCCTGGCACTCATGTATCTCAAGGTCATGGCAATCAGTTGCACCTGCACCAGCTTCTGGGATTGTATTATAACACCAGAAGTCGCTCCCATACCTCATACATCTCCTTCATATCGTCATTGTCCTCCTCGCCGTTGGGATGTTCCCCCAGATCGCTCTTGGTGTTGTTGAAGAGGGCATAGGGACACAGGCCCACCAGGTGGAATTTGCACACGTCCTGAGAGCAAACGAAGCAAGAAGGATTTAAGGGCCATACTCAGAGCACGTTGCGGTGTGAAGGCGCTGCGCAAGCCAGATTCACCGGAAAGCGACACTTAGCGGATCCTCCTCTGTCAAACACCTTGTTTAAAACACCGCTAGAGCCGACAGCAACGACGATAGAGGTCCAAAATTGCATTTACACAAGCTTTCAATAACACATGTGTAACCAGCAAGTCTTTTGTGGCAGCAGCTCCCATCCAGTTTTTCTCCGGTGAGCGGCAATTGGGCTTACGTCGTCGGTAAAGTGGCGCTTGCGGTTGGTCCTCTTGTCCAGCGGGACGTCCCGCTCGCGTCCCATCAGCTGGTCCAGCAGCGCCCGAGTTTCGTCCATGGTGCCACCACTCAACACAAAAAGATAAGTTTTTTGCCTGGGACACGAACTGAGCATTGCCGTATCACGATGAGCACTTGCACTCCAAAAAGAAGTTGACTTTCCAATGTGTTTTTTTTAGTTCCGAGCCGGCAAACATGGGAGGCTGGATCGGCACGCTGCTGGACAAGGCCGGCCTGCGCAACCGCCACAGCACCGTCATCACGGGTGCGTCGTAGAACGGACTTGAATGATTTTCCAAAATGCTGTCACATCATGTCTTTGCAGATCTGCAATTCAACCTGAGAACCTTTGTCGCGCTACAGCCAGCCGTGCGGGCTCGTAAAGAATCTTTGCACCGATCGTGAGCTCTATGCGTTAATCATTGAGGCTGGCGCTGCTGATCCTCGCACTCTTCGCGATCACGGAGTTTGGTCGAGGTCGAGCAGCAACCACTGTGACAGCTCGAGTCCGCCCAGTGCAGAGGCTAAGGTCGCTCGTGGATCCAAAGTGCTCGAGTATGCGGCCCTCGCTCACCAAGATACGACATACACCCTTGCTGCGCGAGGGTGCACTCGCTGTCCGTTTTGCTCATCGCCGCCATCCTTCCCCCCCCCCTTTCAGTCACGGGCATCAAGGTCACCTGCTTCGACACGCTCACCAACCGCTACGGCGAGCACACGGAGCCGGAGCACGTGGCCACCGCGTCACGACTCCTGGTGCACCTTGAAGATCACATGAGTCGATCTGTGTCTGAGCATCACCGCCCACTGGAACCGCGGTCCCTCACCAAAGCCGCCGGACTGGGGTTAGGCTGTAACCTGAGCACTGCTTCAGTGGGCAAGTGGGTGCTGGAGCCCGACGGCGGCAGCGTGATGTGGCGGCCCACGGACAGCACCACGGGTCTAAGTTTTTGCCTGCCACCCAGGTGTGCCACAGTGTGTAGTAGTGCAACAGAAGTGCAGTTTCGCCAGTACGTCTGCCCGCACTTGCGCTGGCGGGGCTGAATGCGGGCTGCGCTGTGTACGTCTCTCCCCCCCTTCCCCTGACCGATGTTTGCGACGCCATGTCCCTTCTTCTTGTGAAACATTGCCGGCTCAGTGCTTGATCATGCGCAAGCATGTTGCACCGCGCACGAGTGCGGCGCGGCACAGGTCTCACACACTCTGAGCATCACCGCCATGACGACAGATCTGCATCTGATGAGTCACTGCTTGTACAAGGTCAACCTTGAGTTGCGTTTCATTGCAAATTTGAACCCATACACAATCGGAGCATAGCCACCATGATGAGATGTGCATGGCCAGAATTGCTTGTACCAACGCACAGGTTGCGTGCTGTGCGGTGCTGGAGCGAACTCAGCACGCGCATCTCCTGTTTCAGAAGCAGGGAATCTTGCCGGCTGCGGCTGTGTTCAGTGACATGCGTTGGTGCATGCCATGAAGTTGCAGGGACTGCGATAGCCATTCCCAAAGAAGCAAGCAGGAAACGTGTACTTTGAAGTATGGCTCATGACACAACAGTCACATCTCATAGTACGTATCTTGAAACAACAGTATTGGATGACGCAGTGCCCGACTGAGGTAGTGCTCACAGAGCCCTGGATAATAGTGAGGGTAGTCACACCGACGCCACTGATCTGTGCTGCATCACTGACCTAGCTCATTGTTTGGAGTTTCCGCTGCAAGATCACGTTGAGGTTATCCTAAGTGTGCAATGTCAACGCTCAGCTGGCCCTCGCAGGCGCGGCGACGAGACCAAGCGCTTCGTCGTGCTGAGCCTCAGCGTGACGCACGCGCGCATCACGCAGCCGCAGACGAAATTGTGCAGCACACATTGTCAGATCACCCTCAGATCAAGTTGAATCTTAGTGAAGCCGGACCTTTTGTGTGATCGCCAATCACTCGCCCCCACAGGCGTGGCGACGAGACCAAGCGCTTCGTCGTGCTGAGCTTTGACGTGATGCACGCACGCATCACGCAGCCGCAGCCGAAGTTGTGCAACACACATTGCCACGTCACCTCAATTGAAGTTTCAGATCAATCTTGGACCATTGTGAAGCCGGACCCCTCGCCAATCACTTGCCGCTGCAGGCGTGGCGACGAGACCAAGCGCTTCGTCGTGCTGAGCTTCGACGTGGTGCATGCGCGCATCACGCAGCCGCAGGGGCGCGCGCGCGTCGCGTGCCCGCTGCCGCCGCTGCTCAAGCAGGGCAGCGCGGAGGTGGTGACGGTGCAGAGGGAGGACGAGAGCGCCGGCGATGACATCAGGTGCAGCGCTCAGTCATCGGGCAGAAAAGGGTTAGGGTTAGGGTTTTGTAGCCATTGGGATGAGCTGGCGTGGAAAGAGCATGCGAGCGCGGCGGCACAAGGTCAGGTAAGGGTGAGAGTTAGGATTAGGGTTGACAGCGTCGGACGCCGTGCCCGCCCCATACCTGCATCCCATGTGTTGGGCAAATGTAGTGGTACAGCAGCAGCAAAACAGAGTGCTCTGCGCGCGAGCCGGCATCATTGGCGGGGGTGCCGAGGGAGGGCAAGAGCACCGGTGATGGCATCAGGTGCAGTGCAGGACAGTATTGCATGTATGGTTACGGTCAGGGTTCCAGAGCAGGCAGCACTGCGTGTATGACGGTGCAGAGGGAGGATGAGAGCGCAAGGAATTTCATCAGGTGCACATATGTCGTGCTCAGGTACTAGGCAGAATGAAAGGATCAGACTTAGACAGGCCGAGTGTCCAGTGTGCTCTCAGGGTTCACATCACGTGCAGCAACCTGATCTACATTGCGTCGCAGGAGCTTAGACACTGCTACTGCATGCAGCACAGCCCATCATGTGCGCTGCACGTATGTGTACGCCATGATGCGCTTCGCCGACTCAAGTACTTCTGGCTGTTGTCTGTTCTGCGCCGCTGCAGGGTGCGCATTTGGTACACAATTCAACGTACGCGGCAGCCGCTGATGCCCTGCCCCTAGGCTCCGTGTGTAGTTCACTTGGGGTACCCCCGGTTCCGTTTTGTACACTGTACTCTCCTCAAAAGTCAAGCCATCCGCAGCGGCGCTTGAATGTAGTCTGCCCAAGATGCTTGCATCGGCTCGATGCATACGTGTACTTCGAAATACATACACATACATATATATACCTGGGGGGGTCTGCTTCTGGAGGCGCGGGCGCGCCCTACTGATCGAAAGCTCATACACACGCCACTGGCATGTGCACACATTACATGAGCTCAATGTGTACACAATACATGGGGCAGCAGCAGCCATACTCCAACAGACCCACCGTTGTGCCGCTGATCAGTACATAGTGCATACAGTTGTCGGCCATTCAGGTAGTCTTGAACGCGCTCTGAGCGCTTCATCATAGTGCGTCAGCTTCAGCGTCATCTCACGGACAACAGCGCGAAACACAGCAGAAGTGACCCTCAGTCTGAGCTGAGCACGCATGTAGCAACTTTGGGTTTTGGGCCTGCGCGAATGAAATGAAAGAAACCTGGCCTCTTCACGTATTTGTAGGCTTTTGATTGCTGTGCTGTGTGTGCATCCTGTCGAAGTGCGTGCAGCGTGGTTACAGAGTACATGTGATGGCCGCTGCCACCTTGGTGTCTCTGGATTGCACCGTTCACAATGCATCGCATTGTCATCATGCCATTGATGGATGCGTCGTTCCTACAAATCCTCAACAAGACCGGCTAGCCGAAGATCGACATAGCTGGTGGTCGGCTCACAACACAAGACTAGTACTGCAGTAAACATTGCATACTCACATGTCCAAGTAATTTTGGTTGATTTTATTGCAATACAGCCCGGATGGTCGACGTCATTCGTGCTGCACGATGTCGTGAAGGTATTGTCTTGCCACCAAATGGCACAATGCTCAACCACGCGTGTTGCATTCAACAAGCACATTATCTCACGCGACAGAATCGACGTTTCCGAGTCCACACGCGGGCCGAGACTTTTGCTGCTGTGATTGCGCAAGTAGAGAAGGATGCACATTGGCAGGCCAGTTGCCAGCTGCACCACTTTGAATGTGCCTGATCCGCTCTGTGTCTGTGATGGTGTCAGTGAATGTGGGCAAGCACGGCCAGCACGGATTTTTTTACTCGCAGCGTTGTGATTGCCCCTAGTTGCAGCATTCTCCGGCGCATGTCTGCATGACTTCAGAGGCAGTGACCAGGTGTCAACAGAACACTGCATTAAAAAGCAACTAATGGCATGCAACAGACAGGCAGGTTTCATTCTGCTGCACATTTGTAGGCGCTGCGTTGCTGCTGCTGCCGCTGCTGCGACACGAAACTACGCCGATTTATACAGCGCATCATCACAATGCTCGTTTCCTGCTGTCCTTCATAGGCTGGCAAGCTGGCATTGCCCCCTTGCCAGAACGCAGCGCTTTCGGCAATGCATGCAAGCAAGTGCGCTGCCTCTGCTGCAGCTGAGCATCTACTCTCTTGAGACGCTGACGAACGCCAAGGCCTGGCGCCCGCCATCACTGAGCACGACGCTCCAAACCTGACACGTGTTTGTGTGTGCTGAGCGCTGCCACTGCGGCTGCCAGTTCCTGAGCGCTGCGCTCGCGCGTGTCACGGCCAGCCCTACTAGCCGTAGCCCTACGCGATGGTGCGCGGCACGCTGCCGTGACGACTGCGGCACATGCACAGCGCCGTGCTGAGGCGTGATGCATACGTTCATCCTGGATGTGGAGCACACAGCAGGGGGCGCCCCCTTCCCCCTCTCAAGGCTGGGAGACGCCCTTGATTGCAGGCGCTCCTGCTTCAAGTCCTAGTGTACTGTGCGCGGCAGCGCGGCAATTGCATGATGCGTAGCTCCGCCGCGGCCTGCGCTGCCGGCGCAGGTTGAAGCGCACCACGCAGCAGCCGTGGCGTGTGGTGTGGCGCGTCTGTAACACACATGAGGGGTGCAGGGCAGCATGCGACGGCTGCGCTGCCAGCCGTGCTGCTGTGGAGTCGCAGGGGAAGCGCTCGTGCCCCGCAGGGTGGTTGCCACTGCCAAGGTCAAATCGGGTCGACCAAACTTGGCGCACACCATGGTGAAGGATGACTTGAGCCTCCGACCGGCCAATGCGCGGCGACGCCAGCGCTGCGGAGGCGTTGCGCTGTGGCGAGCAGCGAACCGAAGCACCGAAGCACGCACAGTGCTGCGCTGTGGCCAGAGGCACACAGTTGAGCGCTGATGCACACATCGCGCTGGAGGCGACGTAGACTGTCGCCGCTGCGCTTCGTCGCCTCGTCGCCGCGCCCAGGCGGTGGCGCGGCGCGCACGGCAACGTCTGCACAGGCGCAAGTCTCCAGCACAATGCCGAGCACAGCCCCTCATCATCAAGTTGAACTCGAGGCATGCTCATAGCAACTAGATAGCGCTGCGCGTACAGCAGCATCTGCAGCGCGCGCATGCCGCGAGGCCGCCGAGCACTGGCGAGCCGTCAAGCCACGCTTCAGGGCGTCGAATTCAAGGGCGCACATTCCGCCGCTCAGCTCGCCGACACGTAGAAGTGGTGGCGCTGCACGTACAGCAGCATCTGCAGCGCGTATGACGCGAGGCCGCCGAGCACAGGGACGCCGCCGAAGGCGCCCGCCGCGCCGGTTGCCGCTGGCCCGAGCAGCAGCTCGAACGCCGGCGTGCGCAGCAGGTAGAGGACCCACTGCACCTTGCGCCGTCGCAGCTCCGCGCGCTGCGGCGGTAGTGCGGCGGGAGAGTCACAGGGGGGGAAGTTTAGGGTCATTGCGCGCGTCCGGGTGTGATGATGCGCGCGCCGCGTGTGCAGTCAGCACGAGGGGCATTTGCAGGTTGAGTGCCTCCCCCCCCACGCGCGCGTCAAAACAGGATGCGCTGTTACCTGGCGCAACCAGCTGCGTGCGCTTTGAGGCACTGTAACAGCACGTACCGTGCACGCGCGCGACGCCAGCCACGTCAACGCTCAGCGCATGTGCCTCAGAGTGCATACTTCTTCATGTACTTCAAGTACGTTGTTCACACCAACGCATCACGTCAGCGCGCATGTCCGCGCGCCTGCTGCAGCTTGAGAGCCGCCGCTGTCCCCCCCTCTCCCCACGCACGAAGCGCTTTAACTGCGTCATCGCCACGGTGTGTGAATCCACTATGTACGCATGCTACATGCACCACTGCCACAATCGTCTCTGGATCGACACAAGTTCAGCTACAAACATACCCTATGTTCACACTGCGGCTTCACCAATGCATCACATCAGCGCGCGCGACCGCGCACCTGCTGCGGCGTGAGCGCTGCTGTCGCTGCCCCCCCCCCCGCGCGGCGCTGCGACGGCGCGCGCCGTGCACGCGCGCGACGCTGCATCAACGCTCGGCTCATGCATGTTTATCAGAAGTACATTCTGCTAGAACTACTGTGAAGTATAATACAACTGGATGCGCACCTGCTGCGGTGTGAGCACCCCCCGTCTCGCCCCCGTCCCCCGCTCCCCCTCGCCGAACTTCAACCGCCCGCGCCGTGCACGCGCGCGCCGCCACGTCAACGCTCAGCTTGAGTACAATGTTTACACTTATTGCAGCGCTGCAAAGCATATCTGGACTGTGATGATAGAGGCACGCAATGAGCCCCCGCGCATGCATACCTGCTGTAGCGTGAGCGCCGCCGCCGCCGTCCCCCCGCTCCCCCTCGCCAAACTTCAACCGCACGTGCCGTGCACGCGCAACGCCACGTCAATGCTCAGCGCAAGTACCTCAACGTCCATAATCGTTAAAGTACTTCAAAGCACGGCTGATACAATGAGCCCGCGCGCATGCGCACCTGCTCCGGCGTGAGCGCCCCCCCGTTCCCCCTCCCCCCCCCCCCACTTCGACGGCGCGCTGTGTGCACGCGCGCGATGCCACGTCAACGCTCAGCTCATGTATCTCAGAAGTCCATTCTGCTAGAAGTACTTTGACACATAACACGCGTGAATGCGCACCTGCTCCGGCGTGAGCGCCCCCCCGTTCCCCCTTCCTCCCCGAACTTCAACAGCGCGCGCCGTGCACGCGCGCGACGCCACGTCAACGCTCATCGACAGCAGCCACGGCGCCCACGCCGCCTCCCCTAGTCGCCCGCACGCAGCGCTATACGCAGCCGGCCGTATCGCGTGCAGGCCTTCGCCGAGCAGCAGCCACGCCTTCGGCGGCGGAGGCGCGGGGGCGCGGCCCGCGTGCAGCCATCTGCGGTGACGCTCCAGCTCGCCGTCCTGGGGTATGTATGTACGTTTGGTGTGAATGCGTCAAGTGCTTGCACTTGCGGTGACGCTTGAGCACAGCATCCCAGGGTATGCATGCATGGTGAGCCATCCTGGGGTATGCATGTATGGTGAGAATGCGTCAAAGTGCTTGCACTTGCGCTGACGCTCCAGCCCGCCGTCCTGGGGTATGCATGTATGGTAAGAATGCGTTCAAATTGCTTGTGATGTATGGTGAAATGCTTGTGGTGTTGCCGCCGGTGCGTGGTGTTATGCTTGCCGGGTGCAGTAGGCGCTGCCACGGGTTGTTGAAGTTTCTGCAGCCGCTCGTAGTGACGCTCCAGCTCTCCTAATTGTGAGATTGTGAACGGAATACTCGTGAGGCAAGTGATTGCTGCCATTGGAGGCAATTTGGAGCATGATCCTATGGGCTTGAGGTACATTCGATGTACGCCGATACGTGCTCTTGCAGGTTGTTGAAGTTTGTGCAACCACCGGTGACGCTCCAGCTCGCCGTCCTGCCGTGAGATGGTGCACTGATCCTTGTGAGGTGCGGGTTGTTCTTCTACCAGACCTTGGTGCATGCCAGGCACTCTGGCGATTGTTGAAGAGGCACTGCTGCGGGAAGACACGGCCATATACACGCTCACATTCTGCCAACAAACTCACATAACTTGTGTGTGTGCGTGCAGTGCCTGTGGCAGCGTTTGAGCACAGCAGCACGCATTCCGCTCCATACCATGCTCACACAATATCAGCGTGCCTCATCCGACTCGGCCATCATGGTGTTGAGCGCATCTGTAGGTACTGTAGGTATCTTGAGCCACACACTTCATGCGCAAATGGCTCTCGCTTTGCAGATTGTTCAATTTGCGCTAGCGCGCACAATGCGCTGTCATCAAACGCAAACGCCTTGAAGTGTACATTTCCAATTCTCGTTGAGCGTACTGGTTTGGCAGGCATCTTGGGCCGCACACTTCATGCCCAATTTCACATGTACATACTTCGCGCCTGCTTGACCGCACACTATACACCGTATATACGTACACATATACTTCGAAGTACTTCTATTTGTACACATGTGCTATTCACCTCGTCCTCCTCCGCCATCCACCCCGCGCCATCGCCGTGCCCCCCGCCGCACGCCGCGTGCTGCAGCCCGCAACACGACGCCGCCCCATACATGTCCGTATGGCTCCCATTCTGAGCGCTGCTACAACCATTGAGCGCTGGAGCGCTGCCATTGGCGCCCAGGCGCAGTCCTGGCGCTGAGCCGTGTCGCGCCTGCGCGCGCGCGGGCAGCGCGTACTTGCGCCCGCAGCGCTTGCCCTGCGGGTGTATAGTGGAAGCCAAAAGTGATCAGTTATAACAGTGAGCGAAGGGTTGTTGCTAGAACAGCTGTGCCAAGTGCTCAGCTGCATGTATGTAACCCCTCCCCCGGGAGCGCGTGCTTGCGCCCTAACCCTAACCCTAACCCTAACCCTAACCCTAACCCTAAGCAGCGCTTGCCTTGCGGGGGGGGGCGCAGTGGAAGGCGGAAAGCAATTAATACTGTGAGTGAATTATCATCTGTAGGACAGCCGCAGCGCTTAATACTGTGAGTGAATTATCGAATGTAGGAAAGCAGCAGCCCTTGCCCTGCGGGAGCGCGATGGAAGCCGGAAGGCGATCAATAACAGTGAGTGTTTCTTGTTCAGTGGAAAGCAGCGCTAAGCGGTATGGCAAACTTGCGTCCGCAGCGCTTGCCCTACGGTATCGAAGTGGACGACGGAAGGCGGTTAATAGAGTGAATGATGTTCATTTGTAGGAAGGCAGCAGCGCTTGCCCTGCGGGAGCGCAGTGGAGGCCGGAAGGCAATTTATAACAGTGAGCGAATGCGTGTTCCTGGAGTAGCAGCGCCACGAAGCGGTCTAGTCTGCCCCCCCCCCCCCCGTTGTAAACGCTCCACCCCCTCCCCCCCCCGGCAAGCCTGGGAGATATCGAGATTAGCATAACTGGTACATCACTGGCGCGCGCAGAGGACAGCGCGTCGCGTCAACCTCCGCATAGTACAGTTACAGGGGCATGCCCCCCCCCCCCCTCTCCCCCCCGCCGTGCCATTCCCCCCGATAGGTACGCGCATAGTACAGTTGCAGGCGGGGGCCACCTCACCCCCCCCCCGAAGGCGGTTAATAGAGTGAATGATGTTCATTTGTAGGAAGGCAGCAGCGCTTGCCCTGCGGGAGCGCAGTGGAGGCCGGAAGGCAATTTATAACATTGAGCGAATGCGTGTTCCTGGAGTAGCAGCGCCACGAAGCGGTCTAGTCTGCGCCCCCCCCCCCCGTTGTAAACGCTCCACCCCCTCCCCCCCCCGGCAAGCCTGGGAGATATCGAGATTAGCATAACTGGTACATCACTGGCGCGCGCAGAGGACAGCGCGTCGCGCCAACCTCCGCATAGTACAGTTACAGGGGCATGCCCCCCCCCCCCCCTCTCCCCCCCGCCGTGCCATTCCCCCCGATAGGTACGCGCATAGTACAGTTGCAGGCGGGGGCCACCTCACCCCCCCCCGAAGGCGGTTAATAGAGTGAATGATGTTCATTTGTAGGAAGGCAGCAGCGCTTGCCCTGCGGGAGCGCAGTGGAGGCCGGAAGGCAATTTATAACAGTGAGCGAATGCGTGTTCCTGGAGTAGCAGCGCCACGAAGCGGTCTAGTCTGCGCCCCCCCCCCCCCGTTGTAAACGCTCCACCCCCTCCCCCCCCCGGCAAGCCTGGGAGATACCGAGATTAGCATAACTGGTACATCACTGGCGCGCGCAGAGGACAGCGCGTCGCGCCAACCTCCGCATAGTACAGTTACAGGGGCATCCCCCCCCCCCCCCTCTCCCCCCCGCCGTGCCAATCCCCCCGATAGGTACGCGCATAGTACAGTTGCAGGCGGGGGCCACCTCACCCCCCCCCCGAAGGCGGTTAATAGAGTGAATGATGTTCATTTGTAGGAAGGCAGCAGCGCTTGCCCTGCGGAAGCGCAGTGGAGGCCGGAAGGCAATTTATAACAGTGAGCGAATGCGTGTTCCTGGAGTAGCAGCGCCACGAAGCGGTCTAGTCTGCGCCCCCCCCCCCCGTTGTAAACGCTCCACCCCCTCCCCCCCCCGGCAAGCCTGGGAGATATCGAGATTAGCATAACTGGTACATCACTGGCGCGCGCAGAGGACAGCGCGTCGCGCCAACCTCCGCATAGTACAGTTACAGGGGCATGCCCCCCCCCCCCCCTCTCCCCCCCGCCTTGCCATTCCCCCCGATAGGTACGCGCATAGTACAGTTGCAGGCAGGGGCCACCTCACCCCCCCCCCCCCCGTGCGCCAACCCCCCTGGTACGCGCAAACAACAGCTGCAGGTGCGCCACCCCCTTTCCCCCCCCCCCCACACCACCATTCCCCCTGGTACGCACATACGAGAGCTGCACGTGCGCCAATGCCGCCCCCCCCCCCCTGCCATTTCCCGCTGGTACACGCATGGCGCACCACACTATAGCGACGATGTACGATTACACACACCGCCCCCCCCTCCCTCCCCCCCCCGCCCACCAATTCCCCCTGATACGCGCATGGCGCTTCAGACGGTGGCGATAATAGTGACGATAGTGACTATGAGCACACACCTGGTACATCACCGGTGCAGGCGGCGGACCGTGCCCTGTGCCGTTCTCCGCACGGTCCTCCAGGCCCAGGCCCACTGTCGACAGCACGCGCGAGCCGACGCGGCCCGCAATGGTCTGGCCGCGCAGCGGCGGCGCACCCGGCGCGTGCTGCGCAACCGCATGTGCACGCGCGGACGCGTGTGTGTGCGTGTTTGCGTTTGGGGGGGTGCAGAGAGGGGGGGGGGGGGGGGGGGGGGGGGCGAAACACAGAAGAGGGGGGGGGGGGGGGGGAGAGTGTGTGTGTGTGTAAGAGAGAGAGGGAGCATGGCAAACAGCATCAGATGGCGCGAGTGTTGCACCTGGCCGCGCAGCGGCGGCGCACCGGGCGCTTGCTGCAAAAGCACATGCGTGCAAGCGTGCATGTGAGCGGGTGGGTGGGCGCAGATAGAAAGAGTGAGCAGGGGGGGGGGGGGGAGCGAACCGCGCATGTGTATGTGAACAATTTTTGCTGGCCATGCAGCGGCGGCGCACCGGGCGCGTGCTGCGCAACCGCAGGTGCGCACGCGTTGTGTGTGTGTAAGCGTCGGATGGACGGAGAGACGCAGCGGGGGGGGGGGAGCGAATGTGTGTGTGTGTGTTTGTGTGTGTCAGATAGCGCAGTGCCGGGCGCATGCTGCGGATCCACGTGCGCACGTGCATGTGTGTGTGTGTGTGTGTCAAAGAGAGCCGGGGGGGGGAGAACCAGAGAGAGAGAGAGAGAGAGAGAGGTAGAGAGTGTGTGAAAGAGAGAGCGGGAGTGCGGCGAAAAGCATCACATGGCGCGGGCGTTGCACCTGGCAGCGCAGCAGCGGCGCGCGCGGTGCATGCTGCGCAACGGCAGGAGGGACAGACGGTACGGTATGCCGTGTGTGCTTCGGTCTGCCGGGTGTAGCGTGCGCGGAATGACTGCGATATAAACTTCAACTTGCATGCTTTGTTGAAGTGTGGAAGTGTGGATGTGTCGGGCAAAAGACCCCCAAGAGTACGCTGAAGTGCCGCAGCAAACAGACATGATTGTGCCTAAGTCAGCCTTGCGGTGCCTACTGCTTATCCTGCCCGCTGCACGGCCTTCACTGCCATTTCACCACTTGTAGCAACCAGCTGCGTCGCTGCGTGCGCCAACCAACAGCACCACCAGCAGAAGAGGGATGATATAGATGCAAGCAAGGCATGAGCCCCCGCCATCAATTGCGGCTGTCACAGCGGTTAAGACCCCCCCCCACGTCAGTTACGGCAGTTACAGCGGTTACACTCACGTGCCCGCCAGCCAGCAGCATTTCCCTGGTGAGTGCGAGAATCGTGAGGCGCATGACCGCCTTGGCAACTTCGATCGCCGTTATCAGCTGCCGCCTTCGCACGGCGCCGCCTGACGCCGCCGCCACCTTTTCTGCCACCACCTGTGCACAGCCGCGCACACGCGAAACAAGCATGCTCATGCTGTGCTGCAACGCAGAGTAGATTGTACTGTAATGCGGTGTGCAGAATTCAACAAGCATGATCATGCTGTACTGCAATGCAGAGTAGATTGTACTGTAATGCGGTACAGTGTACTGCAGTGTACCCCATGGGCGCACAGTTTGGGTGTGCACCGACACGGGTACAGCGCGGATTGTACAATGCACGGCTGACTTCAGTGTGCGAAGCGCTAAGTGTTAGGGTTGGCTCTGCAAACATGTGTGCTCCTTGCGTGCACCTGCCATCATCAGCTGCTGATTCTCACAGCACCGCCAGAAGCTGCAAAGATATGAAGCTTGCGCACGTTTTCATGCATGCATACAATTGAGAAATTGACTAGCGCAAACATCATCTGTACAGCTGACTGTACAGCATCCACTGGTGACCATGCTACACAAAGATACGCGCACGCAGGTGCATAGGGGCAGCGCAGCCCATGCTCTGATTCATTACGACAACCCTGCAAACCCAAAAGCACTGGCCCTCAACGCGGATGCACATGCTCCATCCGCAGCATCCATGAACTGCAACACAAGTACAAGCAATTGCAGGTACTCTGCCTTGCAAGGCAAAGGTGAGGATTCTAAGCATGCAAGTACATCAATTCGTTACAAGTGTGTTTCTGGCAACGGTGCCGTCACTAGTTTAGTGCCTTCATTTCTTCCATACGTCACTTGCCACTCGCTCGCGCTTGCAGTCAGGGCCTCGGTGCTTCACAAGTGTCAATCCCAGCTGCGCTCTGCGAAGCGCTTCGGCAGCGTCCTGAACACACCCAATCAACTGATCACTGCCTGCTATTGTACTGCTGCTGTACTGGCAACCCCGTCTCACTTATTTACTTGTTCGTGTCGACATACCTCTATGTGTGCCAGCACCACAAGCGCCGTGCGGAGCGTTGCCACAACGCCCTCCTCGTGCCCGCCCGTTGAGCGCTGCTGATGCTGCTGCTGCGGAGCGTTGATGCCATCGTGCAGCAGGCCCGCTAGGCTGGACGCTGCATAGCCTGCCTCCACCAGCAGCTCTCGCTCTCCAAACTGAGCCTGGGAACAGAGCATTTGAAAGCTTAAACTTTGGAATGAGATCCTGTCGCGTTAGGAGCATGCAGTGCAGAAGCGTGCTAAGAATGGCAGCAGGCGCGAGCCTGCAGCCTTTTCAAAGTTGCAAGAATGCCTGCGTAAGAGCTACTGCGCCTGCAACGCTGCCAAAGCAAGAACGCGGCTTGAGCAGAACGAAAACTCTCAGTGCAAAGCACGAAACAAAACTTACAGTTTCCTGTGAGGATCTGAAGTGCATATATGACAGCTGACGCATTGACATCATCGTTGGCACACGCACTAATATGCCAGACCAATGGACTGCACTAATAGTAGCACCATGGACACTGATCAATGAAACCTCTTGTGTGCAAGTGTGGTCTTCCAGTTTCCCTGGACGAAGTTCAACGAACTCAGAGCTTGCAGTGTAGCACGCTCACCGGAGCGAGGAATCCAGAATATCGGAGCACGCTTTCCAGCAAGTTGGCGGTGCCAGGATTCGCCTTCACAAATGCGGAATAGCGCGCCAGAAGAGAGTCAGGCGGCATGTCAAGCTGCAGGTATCGAGCTTGGAACCCTGTCTTAGAGTAGTGAGACTATATGGCCGGCCCAGCGCTTAGTCGACTGCTTCGACTTTCAATTGCAGCAATTGTCGAATCGATCGATGGTGTTTGAAGTTGGCGTTGATTGAAGTTTTCCCGACAGTTGACAGTGACTCGAGAGAGCCGAACCGATCCTGGCGCCACAGGAAAGCATCTCTGGACACAGCTGACTCAGGTCCCGGTGGCGTACGTGGGAGCCTCGATTCAGTAGGGCTGTGGCTGTGGAGTGCAGCGAGAGCGTGCCTGCAAAGAGTTCTGAGTTGCGGCGGAGCAAGGTTTTGTGGCAGCGATATTAGCGTTGCAACGAGGTGTGCCGCCCCAGGGAGCATTTGAGCAGAAAGACCAGGATGGGCTGCGCACTGGCGAAACCCACACTCGCCACCGATGCCACGGTATGCGCTTGGTCGAGCTGCGTGCTACTTTTCAGAAGGAAACCCAGGCTTCAACTCAGTCGCTTTGTGCGCGCAAAGGTTTGTTTTGCGAGGCCTAGCGATGCTGCATCAATGACTGGCGTCACGCATGTACTAGTTGCGCTTTGCTTTCATTTACCTTCGTTGGGGCAGGCCTCCAGCCTCATCGCTTCTTACCCTCTCATGATTGTTTACCAAATGACGCTCATGTGTAATGTGCATGCGTGCAACGCATCAGACGGCAGAGGTGGAGAAGCAGCTCCAGGAAGCCCAGGATAAGGAGCAATACCAGTTCAAGGTGAGAGCATAAGTGACGCTGCAGTGGTGGCATGGCAGTACATGACACTCAGGTTGGCTGCCACTGGCTGCCTCCTTTACTGTCTCTGGTGCATGTGCCGGTGCCCAGGCAGTTTCGTTGTCACAGCTGAACCACTCACTTTACCAGTGCGCTGTTTGTTGCAGATATTGCTGCTAGGAGCGGGAGAGAGCGGGAAGTCAACTGTGGTTAAGCAGGTCAAGCTGATCTACAAAGGGGTGGTCACAGCAAAGGAGAAGGAGGTGAGAATGCAGAAATTAAAAGCTTTTTAGGATGGTGATTTGAGCTTCTCAAAATAAAATGTTGAAATTCTGATTATGTGAACTCGCACGGGACAAAGTTGACAAAGTTGTCAAAGTTGAGGTATATATCTCTTCTTGATGATGCGACATCATCAAAGGGGGTGAACGCAGCCGAGTTTTCTGACATAATATTCTGGTATGTACGATAATCTTCCGCATCAGAATAGCCACAGGCACAGAAGCGTGATACCACGTTACGCTGCATGATACTTCAGCTGGCCGCACACTGAGCATGTTCAACAACACAGTTTCCAGTATTGCGTGTGCTGGCAATGACTCATTCCACTGGATGCTGCATTGTACTGCAAGGAAACCAGGAGTAGCGTTCCGCTGTCAAGCTGCTTCACTGCTTGCTGCTGACAACTTTGAGATCCTGAACAGACGGCTCCCTCCATGATCGTTTTCCCAATTACGCACTGCAATGCGCATGTCATACATACTTTGTAAATGCACGAGAGTTGCAGCTATGTCGACACGCGCAGTCACCATACCCCAAGTAAGAATTGGCAACAGTCCTTGCGGTTGCTGCGTGCATGAATACGTTGGTGTTGATGAGGATCTGCTGCTTATAATATAATACTTTTGTCAAGTGAATAATATTCATGGGGCTGTACGGAATACCTACTGTACGGCCATGGATGTATCTCTGTGCATGTCAAACACCTGCCGATTGCACTTTCCACAGCAAGTGCGGTCAGTGATGTATTGCGTACATGCGCCATATGGCAGGGGCTTTTGTGACCATGGCAGGTGGCACGTCTGACGCGCAGCGTCTGAGTTCATGTCGGCAAGTCAACTCCCGCAGTACCTAGCAGTGCTATGCGCCCCCATTAACTAGAGCGAGTATTATGATTATAGCGGACGTGCATCAAGCGCTGCTTCTCCGTAACCCTGAGCATGCGCTGCGATAAACATTATTTAGTGCAGTTTGCGATCATGAGCTTGTGCCGTGGCCGCAACAGGCCACACACCACGTGCTTATGCGTAGCAACAAGAGGAAGTGTTGTTATAAGTTAGGGCCAGTGTCAGGTTTTTTTCATAATTATCACTTGAGCGTGCCAGCCCAGGCTTGCTGAGTCACCTGCACCAATGATTGGAGCTGATCTCGAACAGCTCGTAAACGCAACTGCACTTCAACTACACAACTGCTAGCCCTACCTAAGGTAATGCAACCCTAAAGTTTTAGAGTTAGGGATAGGGTTAGACTCGGCAGTCACATGTCTCGCGACCAGTGCCTGTGTTGCCAAGTAGAAGTGAGCATTGAGCGCCAAGACGCACACTCTGCATAACTTCAACAGGCACGTCCGCACGGGCCCAACCTCATTATGTGTATTTTCATACCCAACCTCCGCACTCGCTGAGCTGTGCGCCGCCGGCCACAGAGAACCCTTACCGCGTGTCTCTGACCCCCGTCGCCGCAACGCGCAACCTCACCTCAACTTCAACTCAACTTCAACTCTCCCTCACGTCAACTTCAACTCCCTCTCCGCGCCCACAGGAGTACACGAGCGCCATCCGGCGCAACGTCATCGACAGCATGCAGACGATGCTGGACGCGATGGAGTCCTTCGGCATAGAGCTGGCGCGGCCGGGCAGCGGCGACGCGGCGGCACGCGTGCGCGGCGCGGACGCGGAGGCAGCGCTCAGCGAGGCGCTCGCGGCGGATGTGACTGCGCTGTGGGCGGATGAGGGCTTGCGCGCGTGCTACGAGCGGCGCGACGAGTTCTGGCTGCTTGATGCAAGGTGCTACATAAAACCATTTTAATTAGGTAGAAATCAAGTAAACATGACGCTCACTGAGGGGAGGGGTGTGCGCGACCTTTACGCCTGCTTCAGAGCGCTTGCTATGAGCGGTGCGACGAGTTCTGGCTGCTGGATGCGAGGTGCGTGTGTGTGCAGTGTGGTGGCGTTTGCAAGCATTCTTTGAGTGATGCGGTGACGCAGTGTGTAAGCGGCAGATGCGGAGGCAGCGCTCAGCGAGGCACTGGCGGCGGATGTAACTGCGCTGTGGGCGGATGAGGGGATGCGTGCGTGCTACGAGCGACGCGACGAGTTCTGGCTGCTCGACGCAAGGTGCTAAAGCCTGTTTATTGGGAGAACATTTGCAAAGACTTCGAAGTAGCTGATTGGGGGGGCGGGGGGCATGCCAGCTTCAAGCCTGCTTCTGAGCGCGTGCTACGAGCTGCGCCATGAGTTCTGGCTGCTGGATGCGAGGTGCGTGTGTGCGCAGTGCGGTGGCGGCTGTGCACGTGCTCTGAGTAATGCTGTATTAAAAAGTGTGTAGCTGACGCGGAGGCAGCGCTCAGCGAGGCGCTAGCGGCGGATGTAACTGCGCTGTGGGCAGATGAGGGGATGCGCGCGTGCTACGAGCGGCGGGACGAATTCTGGCTGCTCGATGCGAGGTGCGTGTGTGCAGATGGTTCAAAGGTGCTCTGAGCGATGCGGTGACGCAGTGTGTAGCGGGTGCAATAGCAGCGCTCAGCGAGGCGCTAGCGGCGGACGTGACGGCGCTGTGGGCGCATGAGGGCATGCGCGCATACGAGCGGCGCGGCGAGTTCTGGCTATTCGACGCAAGGTGCGAAAGCCTGTTGATTGGGAGAATGTTTACAAAAAGCTATAGCTAGTTGAGGGAGGGGGGGGGCGTGTGCGAGCTTCAAGCCTGCTTCTGATCGCGTGCTACGAGCGGCGCGACGGGCTCGGGCTGCTGGATGCGAGGTGCGTGCGTGCAGTACAACAGTGTTTGGAAGAGGGCGGGCGCGACGCGCAATGAGCCTGCTCCGCACGCTGCTGTAGCGCAGCTGCGTCGAGGGCTACTGATGCAGCTACGCTCATCACGCATTGCCCTATTGTCTGTGGGTTCCCATCCAGATCTCGGGCAGCCTGCATGAGCATGGTGGCAGCAGAGCAAGCAATCAAGCCATGTGTATTGCGAAGTCAGGTTTCCAATATCAAACTGCGTGCGGCGGACGCGACGTGAGGCGGTTGAGGGTATGTATACATACCATGTGTGAGGTTTGGCGGTGGCGTCTGAGCACTGCTACAGCACGGCGACAACGCATGTTGACGCAGAGCTCATGGTACCTGCAGCACCATGATATTGGCTGGCTACTGGATTTAACGTGCACTTCGAGCAATGCTACAGCGCAAGCTTCACCGCATGTTGGCGCAACCAGCGCTCCTGGAGCTTCTGGCGGTTCGTGCCGCAGAAAGATATATCTGGGCGCTACAATTAGCGCGTACTAGATTCTGTCGGCGCCACTGGGAGAGGGGCGGGGGATGCTGGCTGCTAGATGTGAGGCGGCTGTACATTATCTTCTTCGAACCAAACCTTGCTCATCGTGCGTGTATTCAGTGGCTGCAGCACCAGGCCCACATGCCACAAGCCATTACATTGTCCATCAATGGGTAGTCACCCAACTCTGTTTAGCAGGGAGCAGGCATGCACAATGTCAAAACCACACGTTCAGCTTCCTTAAATGTGTGGTGCCCCCCGTAGAACGCAATTTTGTATACAAATGACGTCACTGTGATGTTTCAAAGCACCCATTTCATCTGAAAGACGTGACACGCTGTTAGACCTCAGAACACGAGGACTTGAAGTTGAACAACGCGTCAATGCACAATCGCATCGTCACACATGGGCGGAGACGTGCCGCTCACTGCGAAGAACCATCGGCTCATGTACAGCAACGCGGTCGTTCTGCTGTTATAATCATGCTCAAGCGTCAACCTGTCTGCTATCCAGATGAACCCCAAAAACTTGAAGTAAAAGGCAATCATGCCGGGCAACTAGTCAGCAAACAGTCATATGAATGCTGCGCCACACCTTCTGCAACAGTATTGTCAGCTGCCATGGTGCAGGGCATGCAGTTCGCCTACTCGCGACTTGTGGAAAATGTGACGATTGTGGTTTCCACAAGGTGTCTATTAAGACCACCTCGTGACAAACAGACGAGTGATAAGGAGCGTGACTCTGAATTGTATGTGACAGAAAGCGCACACAACCGTGCTAACTCTACTGGAGGCTCGGCTGCCGATTATCTGCCAGCATGCCTACAGAGAAGTGAGGCAACACACAAGTTGCGGTGTCACCGCAGCACGAGTTGGGTCGTGAGACTGATCGCTCACATCTGCATGAGGTTTGATGCCGTGTTGTTTGTGCTTGCCCTCGTATGTGCCCCCGCAGTCATTACTACTTTGAGGAGGCGATGCGCCTGGCGGAACCGGACTATGAGCCCACTGGTGAGCACTGACACTTCACCTCTTTGGTGCTTCAAGAAGTATATGTATTTTCTTGCACTGTCACAGTGAGTACACCAATATGCATATGTGCTCATAAGTCTGATCGGCAGTGGGCCACGCTGTACTTGCGCTGCAAGAGCTCTACGCCGCTGCTTGTCTGAATGGGTGCATCGAGCTTACTAGCGTCACCGGATGATGAGCCCACCGGTGAGTGCTGACACTTCACTTTCTTTTTCTTTTCAACCACATCGTCAAAAGTGAGTGCCCCCACACCACGACGCACGCATACGGAGCGTGAGTGCTGGGCTGTGTTCCAGCGCCGGTGTCCTAACCCTAACCCTAACTTAGAGCGCAGTGCAGAGAAGGCTGCTGCGTAGGACCAAACTTAACGATTGCATAGGACAATCGGCCTTCCTTGAGGCTTTTATAACTTCAAGTCCATAGGAACACCACATGCACATGTGCTCATCAGACTGATCGACAGTTGAGCTGCGACAGCTCTATGCCGCTGCTTGATGTGGGTACATTAAGGGTAGGCATTGGGGTTTGGGTTAGGCGTCACCGGGCTGTGAGCCAACTGGCGAGCACTGACCACACAATTATTTCTAATACCAGAGTAACGACTAGTCAGCACGCTTGTGCTCATCAAAATGATGAATGACAGGTATAGGCCGCGTGTTATGGGACAGCTCTCGTCTTTCTTCACCGACCTGCGGATGAAGAGACATGGCCTTCCTGTGCATCCAGGCACTTGCATCAGAGCGCATATCATCAATTGATCATTGCCACCATTTTTGCAATGGACCATGCACATACACTGTCAAATCAACTCATCGCGCCGTCGCTCGTTTGCGCCGAACCGCCCGCGCGTGCGCCCATACCGTCATGACCCGAACCCTATCCCTAACCTTGACTACTCCTAGCCCCAAAACCCTAACCGCAAGTGATGCAACGGACGATGCGCATGCATGCGTACCTGCCTGCTCACACATGAGTGCATGATCAGCGATTCATTGATCGTGACATGCATATGCACATAATGATATCAGCGCAAATCCCATCAGCTCATCGCGTCGTCGCTCATTTGCACCAAACTGCGCGCGTGTACGCTCGTCCCTACGTGCATACGTACCTACTGTATGTGCCTGCAGATGAGGACATGATCATGACGCGCATACGGACCACCGGCATTGTCGTCACGGAGTTTGAAGACAAACCGTACAGCTTTTCGGTGAGCGGCATGCGCTGGCACATCCGGGTGCTGTCGGAACTGACGTGCCATCCCACTAGGGGTTGCTTGGGGTCAAGGGTGTTGTGTGTGGGTGTGGGTGTGACGCTTGGGTCTGCTGCAGTGAATGCTGCAGCTTCAAATAGATCTGAAGAAGGTTCATCCCGTGTTTACGTAGCCGTGCAGATCATACAAGGCCAGCAGATCTTATTGCTGTCTCTGAGAGGATCGATAAAAGTTTTGGACCTGGTACTGCTATTGTGTTCTATGTTACCTGCACGTATCTGCTCAATCTTGCAAGTGTCCCTGAGACACGAAATGCTCAGATTTTGTGGGTTCATGCACTTCTCAAAGGTGCACTTGCAATGGGCTATGAAGGCGCTTCCCTCCCCGACATCTCTACCCTAGGCATGGGGTTGAAGTTGGCAACAGCGGAAGGAACCTTCCTAAGTACTAAGCCAATGGCGTTCACATGCACCAATATAAAGCAGGCGACAGCACCTCTGACAGTGGATGACAGAGACATAATTCAATTTGTGACACTCAGCTTTGGTCACAGAACTACAGCTGCTCGTCATTTGATAATAACGCCCACCCTCCCTAGCCCGCTTTGCACTCAATGGTATGCACCAGAGATAGTGCGTACACCCGTGGCACAGGTACGAGTACGCATTTTCGACGCGCGTTGAACTTGTGTCTGTGGCTGCGGAACAACTCATATGAGTGACCTGTCGTGTGACGCAACGAGTAAATTTGTATCGGTCCACAGCTGATAACAAAGTTGAAGAGCATTACCTGGCAGATTGTCATCACCCATCAGTGCCCCATGATGTTTTTCTGCTGAAATTGAAGTTGTGCCTGCTGAAATTCAAGTTACGCCCGCTGGTGCCGTGCGCTCTGCTGCAGCTCGTGGACGTAGGCGGACAGCGGAGCGAGCGGCGAAAATGGGTGAGCATTGCCTGTGGAATATACTTTACTCTAAAGTTGAAGTGCACAAACTGGAGAGTTTGTATCTCAAATTGTGATCAGTTGCTGAGAGGTTATCAGCAGGAAAGTCAAGTGTGAGGAGTGGCACAAGTCCATAGATGCTGTGTGTCACTTGCCATGTAGTCAGGAGTCACGTCCGTACTTACTCAGAGTGAATGAGCACACGAGGTCAGCACTGTCCGGTCAGGCGCACTTGTGTGCGTGCGCGCGATTAGCCTGTACTGCTGTACAGAGACGGAAAAGTAGATGCAACACCACAGGGGCCTCCGCTACACGTCACAACGGTCCTGCTGCTGCTGCACGCTGTGGCGTCACCTCCAACTCCTCCGTTTTTCCAAACGTGGTTTTTACTGTGGAATGCGGTGCTTTCCAGTTCGAGCCAATCGTCAATGTGGACAAGACTGTGGCACATTCCCTCAATGTGTCTATCGGTTATTCAAGTCTTACATCAAAAGTGCTCAAGCACAAGGGGGAGAGACCCTGAGAGGGAGAGACCTCAGGGTCAGCGTGGGGGTTGGGTTTAGGTTACAGAGAGACCATGCTGCATCCCTGGACCCCAAAATATTGCAAGAGGGGTAGCACAGGAGAAAGCAACGTTGTTAGCGTGAGCCATCATTGGATTCGGTGACCAATCCCAGGTCCTTCAAGGAACGCGCAAGTACCTTGCAAGTGGCGGCTGGCATTTTCCCCCAAGATGCCCAAAAACCAAAGGCGCTGACAGTAAAATAAAACCTCTAGTGCAGTTTTTTATCATTTGTTTTGATCAGTATTTATTGTTCTGTTGTTTTCCAAGCAGCTTCTGCGCAGTTGACAGCATAGCATCAGCAGCCGTACACATCATTTACGTGCATGTGCTGACCCGGCCAATCGTGTGCGTCGCGCTTGCGCTCGGTGCAGATTCACTGTTTCGATGACGTCAAGGCAATCATTTTCCTGGAGGGCCTGAGCGGGTGAGCACTGCAGCTGCGCGACCGCTCTCATCAGTTTCTGGCTTCCAGAAGCCGACTATGAAGAGTTCCTGATGTTGTCGCACTGAAAGCGTCATGTACTCCGCATACCTTCTACTTCAGGCCCTACTACTTCTATGTTGCAGTACGCCACGTACGTGTGTTATCAGTCTGCGCCTCCCCACAGCTACCATTCATTTGTTGTTTCTTATCATGCCGCCATCAACCTTCAGAAATCCTATGGTGACACTTTCCCGGTTTCTCGGTGCCTGCGTTTGTGGAGTTCTAAATGTGCAATTGATGTCAACGCTCTGCGCCTCTTCGCTGGCCGAAGCTGCCTCTCGGCCGCAACTAAGTACCATGTTCCTGTTTTTCTATCATGCTGCATCCATCCTAGAAGACGCTGCATTGACGAACCTGAGGTTTCTCGGTGCTCGCAATACAGGAGTTTCGAAGCATGCGAGTGATGTCTCCGCTCTTCACCTTTTGAGGCCACCCACGTGTACTTCTTGCATGAGCTGATGAGCTGCGGCAACGATCATGAAGTCGATCTATCGAAGCACACAGCTGAATTACCACAAATTGGTGATGGCGGAAATGCAGTTGTTCTACTTCCAAGTATTTGCATCGCCACTGTTGAATCATGTGACGACGACAATGTGAAGAAGTCATTTGGTCCCAAGCGCCACTGTCGAAGTACCAGACATGAGTGGTGATGACGGAAATGATACGTCGTTGCTCCGCGCCTCTCTCCGCAGCTACCACCAGGTGCTCTTCGAGGACGCCACTGTGAACATATTCGAAGTGCCACTCTTGAAGTACCAGTTATCTTGTGATGATGAATGATACGAAGAAGTTATTCTTTTTTGAAGTACCAGACATGAATTGTGATGACAATCTTGTGTCATTGCTCCGCGCCCCTCTCCGCAGCTACCGCCAGGTGCTGTTCCAGGAGTTTTTCATATCTGAAGTGTCACTCTTGAAGTACACCGCGGTGAACCGAATGCACGAGAGCCTGCAGCTCAAGCGCCACTCATTCTTAACCAGTTCTCATGTGATGCAATGATGCGATGGTATAATTCTTTAATGAATGCCGCTCTTGAAGTACCAGTTGTCATGTGATGACAATGATGTGACGCTGGTTTTTTTGGTTTTTTATAGTGCCGCTCCGAAAGCACCAGACATGAGTGGTGATGACAGTGATGCATCGTTGCTCTGCGCTCATCGCTGCAGCTACCACCAGGTGCTGTTTGAAGACACGGCAGTGAACCGCATGCACGAGAGCCTGCAGCTCTTTGAGGAGGTTGTCAAGAACCCTATATTCACCAACACGCCCGTATTCGTCTTTCTCAACAAGAAGGACCTGTTTGAGCAGATGGTGAGTGCCTCATACCGCTTGCTACTTCTACATTCTACAAGTTCTGTAACAGTGTATGTGTCAGCCTACGTTACAGGACAATGCGGCAAACTCCCCATGCAGCATGCGCAGCAATCACAAAGGCGCCAGTACACTACAGTAGCACATGCACAATGCCCATCAAGGGTATAGTGTCTATTGCCATACATACCTGGCCGTCAGTGTTTTGCGAGCGCCTGAGATTGTTAGGGTCACTGCGAGCAAGAAGCCTCGATAGCACACGCACAATTGCAAAAGGTCGGAGAGAGAAGTAGCAAGTACTTTATTTACTTCCGCTTGAGGAGCGGAAACCGTATGAAAAAAAACATGCAACTCGTGTACACATGTGCTGTGTCAAATGTTTAACACATGCGCTGTCTACACTATAAAACGATCACTGACCACCAAGCTAACTACAGCACGTACTGTCTGAGTGTGAGCGGCTGACGTGCGGAAGTAAGCACGGAAGCGATGATATTGAAGTTCGAAAGTGCGAGCGCTCGACATCACCCGCACCGACTGCAGGTTCAGATCAACATCAGCAGAGCATCATGCACGTTTGTTGGAAAGGAAGCGCGTGCTGATGATGCTCAGACACACGGCGGTGACACACACGTGTCCACTTGTGATTATTACAGTAGAAGAGGAGCGCTTCTTGCAAAAAGCCGTGTTGAAGTATGGGCGGGAAAATCTCAACAATTGGAACTTCAAGTCACGTCAAAGCCCGGAGCGGCATCAGTCACGTCAACGCCCGGAGAGGCATCATCTGTGCACAGGGCCCTCTGGTCTTGGCTACCTGTATATAATGTGATACGGCGACAGCGGCCTTTAGTTACATCGTCATCCTCGCTCCTGTGCCAGTGTGCACTCTCTAATGAAAGTACCTATTTGCCAACTGCGCTGCTTTCACTCTTTTATTGTAGGGTTGAAGTCAGGGTCAGGGTTTGGGGTCAAGGTGGGGCTTCTGGTGTGTGTTTTGGCCTGTAAGGTTAAAGTAGGATTGGATTGTGTGCTTTCTCGTCTTGCTGGCAGCATAACTGCCTTAAATGAGCATTTATGGCTGCACATGTGCCGGTCCTGTCCCCTTCTCAGATTGCAAAAACACCACTGAAGGTGTGCTTCCCGGGTAGGTGTCCTTTCCCAGTACTTGTCCAATGACTGAGGTGTGGACTCGCTTGTGTTCACCATGCCGATTGTCGGGCACATTGCTGAACGTGTGCTGCCCCTGTTCCCTTCTCAGATTGTGAAAACATCACTGAAGGTGTGCTTTCCCGCGTACGACGGGCCGGACGGCGAGGTCCGACCGGCACTGGAGTACATTGAGAAGAAGTATACGGAAGTTATGGACAAGGTGAGTAGAGGGGGGAGTCTTGGGGGACATAACTTCAAGTGTGTGCAGAGGAGAGTCACATGCAGGTCCCCGGTATGTATGCATGTCAGTTAGTATGCATGCACGTCAGCATATGCAGAGGAGAGGCATCTGCACAATTGGCATTGACGTGTATGTGACTGCAGCTGGTTGCCCCCCCTGCATAATCCCAAAAGTGCCTCCCACAGCATTGTTGTAGACTAAAGTATCAGAGCATTGCGCCCTGTGGCAAGAGCACATGCATGTAAAGCAGCAGCTGCGCATTAGTGATGATTGTCTGTCTACAAAGGCCTCCAGTGCGACTCGTGCATGACCGATCACTCGCACTGGAGGGTTAGGGTTAGGGCTACGCGTAGAAGTGACCCTAGCCCTTCTAGCTGCAGCCCGCACTGCTCTGTGTATGTGTCCACAAGCACGGCGTATTTTGTACTGCTCTTTGCACAAGAATGGCATGCATGGACGACGCCAACGCTAGCTCAGTTCTAGTCAGGGTCGGAATGTAAGGGCGCCGTCACCTGAGTCCGCAGAACACCATTGCATGGAGTTGTTCTTGCAGCCCCGCACAGCCATGTCGTTTTTGGGCTGACGCCAACGCTAGCTCAGTTCTAGTCAGGGTCGGAATGTAAGGGCGCCGTCACCTGAGTCCGCAGAACACCATTGCATGGAGTTGTTCTTGCAGCCCCGCACAGCCACGTCGTTTTTGGGCTGGAGCAAGCGTGCGCGTGGTTGTGGAAATCGCTTCTGTAGCCACAGCACACACTGTAACTCGTACTGCACTACGTGCTGATGCTGGTGACGCTGTGCTGACAGTGCGGTGCCTTTGTCTGTCTCAAGCGCTGATGGTGTTTGATGCCCCCGTTCGATTGCCGCAGTACTGCCCGGGCAAGGGCGTGAATGTGCATGTGGTGGCAGCGCGCGTGCGCATGGACATGAAGATCGCCTTTGGAGAAGTCAAGGAGCAGATCAAGGCTATATACGTAAGTGAATGGCGATTGATAGGCACATTTAAAGAACCTTCATACTTCGTGTTGTGAAGGCATGCTGAATGGCTAGCTCCACACTCGCTCTGATGGCGCTGTCAAGAATCACCTCTCTGACTGAACATGATAGTAAATGACCCCCCCCCCCCCCCCTGTGTGCGAGGCCCCCCATCCTCTAGTGTAACAGTAGACCTCTGGCTCCCCTGAGGAGTGTGTGTTTGAGTGTACGCCTGCCCATGTGTACGTTTGCTGTATTAGGCCGGGGTTTCAAGTAGAAAGGCGAAGTTCAACTTTTGTTTTGACAGATATGCAAGTGCACACTAATAGCACCCGGTTTGATGCAACAAACATGGTGTATCTAAATACGAAGCCAGTAGAGTTAACAACAACCGTGCACACTGCCGGTGCCAGTTGACGCACATCCCAGCAGTGAACCTAATCTCGTACATGAACCGTGGCAGCCCTGTCCACTGCTAGGAAGAATTAGGCGTGACGTGAAGTTTGCCCTTGTTTCTCCCCGTGTGCTACTAGTCTGGCCACATGTTCTCATTGTACTGCCTTGACTCTTATGTTTGGCTTGGCTGTCCCGGTGCCACAGGCAGAACGAGCGGGCAAGAAGAAGAAGAAGCAGTGACGCTATGTACAAAGATGTGCCCCTTGAAGTTACTCTTGAAGTACATCATTTTACAGTGCACATGGCCCAGTAGAGCGACTCACCACTGTGACGCGCTGGGTTTGATCTTTCTCTCTGTTGAAGTCACAAGAGGTAAAGATATGCTATCAGGGGGAGAGGGGGGATACCAGAGAGATACCAGAGAGATCAGTCCAGCAGACACTCCACCCCCCGCCCCTGTTTTGGTCTTTGGCTGAGATTCTTGACCCTTTGCTGGGGTTCACAACCAGAAACGCGTTGCAAGCGCCTTGCCGGCAGTGCGACCGCGGCCACTGAACTATCGCTAGGCATGCTGCCACACGCTTGTGGCGCCCGCTGCCATCTGGTACAAATCAACATCAGATGTCATGATTGGGCTGGAGTATGTTTTTGTGTTTGCTGATGCTGCACCTGCGTGTCTGCCCCGGCACGCCACTGTTGCCAAGTGACCCAGCAAGTACTACAGTTCAGACTGTTGATGACCAGAGTAATGAGGGTCTGCTTAGCGATGTCTTGGTCGCGGCAGCACCGCTCTCGATCTGCTGCAGTCTTTGCAGCCCGCCACCGCGCCTGTGCATTGAAGCACACCTGACGCGGAAGCTGTTGCATGATGGTATCACAACGCATGTTTTTTTGCACTTCTCGGCTCACCATTGAAAGCAAAGGCCCTGCGACGTTTGGTATGTCAGACTTGAAATCCTGAGCTCCTCTGTGCCCGCAGCAGGAAATGCTGCAAGACTGCACCATTGTGGCACTGGTACCCTAAGCGAGCATTGATGAAAAGTACTGTGGCTGCTTGACATGAACATCTTTGATTTACTTGCAACAATTTGATGTGTTCCCTTTACCGGACGGTAGCAGCATTCTGAAAGTGCATGGTGCTGTGTCTCAGCGCGCCTCAGTCTCAGGGATGACACACTGCACCATTGACGCACGAGCACTGTTCGTACATCAAGGCGCACAGCCTGACTGCAGCATCTGCCAGTACTCATGCTGTCCTCAAGCGGCCATTGATGCAGCATGCCTATCTGGTTTGGTGATGTACGCTGTAGCACGAGCAGCTGCAGGCTAGTATTCCATGGCAGACTGGCATGCGTCAAGGCCCTCCCCTTTCCTGCCATGATATTCGCTTGAAACCTGTTGCCAAGTGATGTGATAGCCGCTCCTTGCGTCGCAGCATACCTATTGGCTTTGGGCATGTTCAACAAAAGATCCGATTGCGAGTCCACTTGCAAGTCTACTCGAGAGTTAGATTCTCTGTACACGAGTAAAACTTGCGCAACCGCCGGCAGTTGGCTTTTGATGTGAGGAGGGAGGAGGAGGGCACGAAGGAGAGACAACGGAGGAGGCCCGGCAGCACCAGCAGCGTTCGGGGCCAGCCTGGCCGCTTGTGCACAACGCCCGAGAACAGGTCACAAAAGAGAGTTAGGAAATGATATTGTTTCGTCATCACCACAACAGTGTGGGCAAAATCAGGTTATCTTGTCGAAGAGAGCACAGATGTCAACTCGAAAAGGACAGCAGAAGATCTGGGACGCCCCTTGGGCACTTGCCCTTTTGGCTGTCTCGGTTTTGCGACCTCTTGCCCTGCGAGCCTGAGGTCTGTAGTTGCCTAGGGCGATGCAACAAAATCCGCAAGATGGCAAAACGCACGCCCCAGACGCTGCCACACTGTCTGACAATGGCACAACACTAGGGCGCTGGCACCAGAATCAGCCTGGCTTTGCAGGGAGGCAAGTACATTTGCAGTCCCTTTTGGAGAGCAGCAAACGTTGCCTCTCCACAGCGCCGTCTGCCGGTCTCATCGTGGTGATATTTGTGCTCTACTAACATATCAATGCAGCTGGTGGATTAAGAGCTCAGAGGTACCATGGTGCCCACGACATAGCACGCTTGACCTACACAGTTAGAGTAATCAGCAGCTATCGTACCAATCCCTCTCACTAGAAAGGGCACCATGGCCTGAGCTTCAAGCGTAGTTTCAGCAACAAACACCTAGCTGCAACGGCCACGGGCCAGGCGAAAACCTGGTCTTGAGGAGCCTCTGCAGCGTGGAAGGGGATCAGGGTGCGTCCCTCTGTGGCGGCCCCCCCAACCCGCTGCTCTCGCAGAGGGCTCTGTGGACACTGCGTGATTGCCTCACGACAGTTCTGTGGCACTGACGGCGGTTGAGCGATGTTCATGCAACACTGAATCGCGGGAGGGGGATGGCTGCCCCCTCCTCTGGGGGCATGGGAGATCCACCGTCCCCATGCTCGCCGGGCCGCCCCTGTGTCCGCTGCAGCCGTAGCGGTATGTATGCATAACTTGTGTGCGCCCAGGTGTTGTCGACACAATGCATCTTGGTACCTGTACGACCAGGTGTTGTCGATACAACGCATCTCGGTACCTGTGCGACTTACTGCCGTACAGGTACCAAGATGCGAATGTCGTACATACAGGTACTGAGATGCGTTGTATGTCGTACAGGTACCGAGATGCGTTGTATCGACAACACCTGGGCGCACACGTGATAAGGATTGCATGTGTAGATAGCAAACTTCAACTTCTAGCGGGCTTTTTCCTCTGCCACGGTCTCGACCTTGCCGAGGTGCGGGTGCTTGGCAGCGGGCCTTAGCTAAGCCTAGGCAAGCTCGCTGCTGTACTGACAGAGACCCGGGTGAGTGGATCAATTGCCTCAGCAGGCTGCTTCCTGCTGCTGTCTGGTGGAAACGACTCAAAAGATTGTAGAGGTCTAGGTGACAAGGTATGGTTAGCCGCAAGTGCCTTTCAGCAATGAGTCAACGACCGTGGTTGCTGCTGCTGCGGCAATTGGCCACGAGTCAAACAGTGTCACCATATCCACAGTAGTCAGAAGACTTGTGTGTGCAAGCTTTTTAGCGTTCGAGGCATCCTTGAATTGCTACATAGCAATGGCCTTGCAGCACTCTGTTTTCAAAGCTGGTATTAGTGAATTGCAATCTGTTTGGTAAGCCAAGTAGACGTGTGTTGCAGGCAAAGCCACCTGCCAGTACAGCGGAACGACATAGCCGCCACAGCTGCCGCAGTGGTCATCAGTACTTTAAAAAGTTGCAGTAATGTTCACAGGCGTTGACGAGTTATCATAACCGGCCACAGTGGAACATTCGCCACGCCTGCTGCTGCGGATCATCTTCAAGTTTGCAGTGCCTCTTTTTCAACTGCAGCTCAGTCTGCGCAGCCGCGGCACATTGTCAAGAAACTTGCGCCCAAGGTGAGCGACAGGTTCATGTCACGTGCTTTGGATTGCCAGAGGTTTGATGTTGACTGCGAATCTTGGGGAATGGTCCGGTCTTGTGCACTGTCACATGTAGCATTGTAGCATCCACTCTGGAATTGACCAAGGCATGTGTGCTCAGGGCTTCTGTGTCACGCTTGACTGCCTTGCAATTCTAGCAGTTCCTTCGCAACACATTCTGCATTGATTCTGTGTGTGTGCGTGTGTGTACATGTATCTGTTTCTTGAAACGTGTGTTGGCAGCAGGCCAACTTTGAGAGAACGGCATGTTGACAGCATTTACATGCTTACCTGCCCCATGACTTGTGCACGACAAACCTGCAGCTGAGTGTGTGTGTGTTGCGTTTTTGTCGTCTGAGCATGTATGCAGGGGCCAGCTCTCCATCACATTTCTTCAAAACATGGTCACCGCGCAACGAAAGGGATGTGCGCTGTAACACAAGCGCCGGTGGCAGAGTAGGCTAGCAGCATCATGAAGCTAGCCATTGTACATGTCATTGACTACCGCACTGCTCATCACGTTCCACAAGAATTGTCTCCTCGATTGCAGTTGATTGGCTGCTGTGCTGTGTCTGCCGCACGCATCCTGCGACGCTACATAATTACGATGCTGTTTGGACTATCAGAGTTTTTGAGCTGTAAACATTGAGCACATTCTACTCTGTTCTTTTTGCTTTGTCTAGCCTTGTCTGCTGCTTGTGCCAGCCACTCTTCTGTACTCTCATCTATCCCGCCCCCGTTCTGGTCTTTTGTTGGAATTCTCAACTCTTTTGGTAGGATTCACGATTAGACTTATGCATATGCGTTTCATGCGCCTTGCCGGCAGTGTGACTGTGGGCATTGGCTTGTTGCGCAAGCATGCTGCCACACGCACCCGCTGCCATCCTGATTCAAATCAACACCAGAGGTCATGTCCGGCTGTTGCATCGTTTTCGTGATTGCTGCTGATGTTGCGCCACTGTGTCTGCCCTGCATGCCAATGTTGCCACAAGGAACCAAATGTCAAAAGGCATATTGGTTGTAGGGCAATTCTGACTATAGATCACACCAGACTAGTGGGTCTGTTTGGCCCTCTTTTGGTCAGCACTACTCTGGTTTGCTGCAAGTGCATCTCGTCAGCTGGCGCTGTATATCAATGCACGAGCAACAGTTTGCACGTCAAGGCACAAGCATTGTTGCAGCATCTTTCCAGTTCTCATGCTGTCTCATGGCAGCCACCCTTGCCTCACCTGGTTCGCTGATGTATGCTGTAGCAAGGTAGCTGCGGCAGTTCAGCAAATATGGGCTCCTTACATGCCAAGATGAGGCCCTTTCCTGTCACGCTACTACTACGACTACTACACCTGTTACTACTACACCTGTTGCCCAAGTAATGTGCTAAATTGCTCTTCACATCAAGTTGCAGCGCAGCCTCAGCCTAGGCTTCATTGGGCATGCGTGGATGCTGTGTGTATGCTTCCTCAAAATTTAAGACAGCATTCCCATGCTTGAAAGCTTCAAATGTGCTATATGCGTGCTACATACAGTGTGATTGGTGCCTATGGTTGGGCGCGATGGGTACATTGGCGATTGATGTGCATTGCTTGTTTGTATGTACCGCAATGAACAGTGTCTGAAATGTGCACTGGGTGAATCACAGCACTTCCCGCGCACGTCTTTGTTGCTTCTCATTCCTCAAATTACTGTAACTACCTTGCGTTGCAGGTTGATTTTGGACGAAGTTGGATGTAGAGCATCTGAAGCATTGAGCAGCAGCAGCGCTCTTGCCACTCATCGTGACTTTGAAGGCAGAACTTGGTGGCGATGCTGCCCCTGCGGTGGTAGAACTGCAATGGCAATCTCATGCAACATGCATGCTGGTAATAATTTGAAAACAATGCCAGTGCATTCAATTGCCACCAGACAAGTGGGGGGCTTTTCAGATGTGTGCACCAAACAAGTGGGGGCTTTTGAGAAGCGTGCACATGTGGCTCAACTGCTTTTGCACCTGCTAAGCTCGTACCGCTAGGCGCCTATAGGCATTGAATTGCTGCCAACAGAGCAAGCCCACCGTTGCCATTGCATGCCCCAGTGTGTACATTTCTGACATGCCGTGCGGTGCTGTTGCTGTCGCTGTCTCCAGACATCCCCAAAGGCAAGACCACATCAAACGCGACCCCAAGTGCGCCACTGCCTCTCAGCGCCGGGCTTCGCGCATCCAACCCCGTGCGCATCTTTGCGCCATTGCTGCGGCTCGCTGAGGACGGAGATGCCACCATGAGGGTTGGCGATGCTCAGATCATGAAGCCTGCTGCAGCTGAGGCAGACGTCGTCGCCCAACCGACTTTCACCATAGCTCGCACGGGAGTGTTTGAAGGCATTGACCAGTACGACCTGCTGCGCGCCTCACCAGCGGTCGCATGCCTGCCCCGCACGGTGTCAACTCTGTGCGCCAGGGGGCTCACTTAGGTCGATGTGCACATCAGCTGCCCGGCCTTGGACCCTGCCTCGGTCATCATGATGGCCAGGCGCGCCGAACCCATCGCGGCCAGCAATGCCGATTGCTGCGCCGCTGCCTTCACGGTCGCGGGGCTTCAAGTCAGAGTATCTGCACCCCAGGGCCTGCTGCCCTCAGGCATGGAGCAGGACAGCTTCATACAGCGCATTACGACCATGCATGCTGCGTGGCTGCAGCACTCTGGCTCGCTGGCTCCGCCAGCATTCCGCAGCTCCCCGCCATGGCTGGTGTGCGCGAGGCGCTCTCGTCGCTTCAGAATCTCAAAAGTGGCGAGAGTGCCTCTCAAAAGCGGCGAGAGCGCCTCGCGCACAGCGGCCATGCATGGCGGGGAACTGTTCCAGGTTGCTGGCAGAGAGAGCGGGCCAGAGAGCTGCAGCCACGCGCGGCAGAGCATGCATCATGGTCTGAACGCACTGCGCGAAGCTGTACTGCTCCCTGTGTGAGGGCAGCAGCGGGGCTGATAGCCTCCTGACTTGCAGTTCTTTAAATGCGCAGGCAGCAGCGTAGCAGTAGGCATTGCTGGCCGCGATAAATTTGGTGCCCATTGTCGCCGTCACAACCAAGGTACTAAGGGTAGGGTCCAAGACCAGGCAGCAGATGTGCACATCGACCCAAGTGGGCCCGCTGGCGCAGAGAGTTGACACCGTGCGGGGGAGGCATGCGACAGCTGGCGAGGAGCAGCAGGTCGTTACGATACTGGTCAAAGCCTGTCAGGACTCCAGCGCGAGCGATGGTGAAAGCTGGTGTGGCGACGACGTCTGCTTCAGCTGCAGCAGGCAGCATGCGCCGAGCACTAACCCCGGCGGCTGCGCACTAAGCAGTGCACACGATTGTTCCGCTTTCAAACTTTGTTTTGACATGTTGCAGAAGGCGCCCTGTTGCAGCATAAATAATGTATTTTCTTGCCCGTCACTACAGATCGCTAGCGCATGCGCAAATGGCACAACACGACGGCACAGCAGCAACACTGGTGCAGCTGCCCTTGGCAGGCACTGCAACTGCCTATCGCAGCTGCCAACTGCTGCTGCAAAACACTAATCTTGCTTCTGCAAGACATTGACCGCGTCAGGTCCACTGATAGGCCATAATCTGCTTTGCAGAATTTCATACTTCAAGAAGTATCAGTTTACAATGTCCACCATTGGCGGGATGTCTTCGCTGTCCTCCTCCAGCTTGATCAGTAGCAAAGCTGCGTGGTCCATAATGTTGCGCCCGGCCTTATTCATGAGTCTGCGGTCAGACACGCAGAGAGAAGGCAAAAGTGGGAGGTCACTGATCCAATGTGTCACAGCCGAACAGTTAAACATGAGCATATCAATAGCCATTGGCACTCTGGGGTGTACCCATGCTGAAAGTCAGATGCACTCCTGCAGTTGGGATCAGTACCTATAAATCTCTTCTAGAAACTTAGAGTACTGCGCGGGTAGCATCACTTTGTGCAACGTCTCATTCAATTGCATTCAATACGGCAGGCGCATGTTGGGGCACTGAACAGACATTGCGACTGCGGTGTTAGACAATGACTTATCTCACTGACAGATCATTTTGAAAAGTTGTGCATTTTCTGTAGTCCTTGTTCCACAGTTGCAATCAGTTGCTGTGCTTCAGCCAGGTGCTGCTAAAAAGAATGAAATCAAGTCGCATGGATGCTCAAACATGCAGGTCCTCGATGTAGGAGTTTGCCACGAGTAACAGCTGAGCTGCGGAGCAACCAATAGAGCGTAGTCCAAGCACTTCTACAAACAGCATTAGTGCTCAAGTGACCAGCATAGACGATCCAAACTCTAAAGTGCGGAGAAGTGCCAAGCAGCATCTGATTTGTTTGTTGGAAAAATTCTGCATGCCGGCTGAGGTTGCGTACGCAAGGAGACGCATGTGTCACAGCAGGGCTGAGCAGACAAAGCAGAAGTGGTCTGGATGGGGACTTTGAAGAAGGAACTAGCTCACATGCAGCGAGAGTGACAGCAGCAATCAGCTCCAAGCAACACAGTTTGGCGTCACAATGTCCTGTCATCTTAGTAGAGCTTCATCGTAGAGCAGTGTATAGAAAGGTTCATCATGCAGCAGTGTGCACTTGCAGAGCCCTAAGGGATAAAAACGGCATTCATTGGCTCGCGACATCAAACGTCACAAGGGGGAAGGCCAGATCTGTCACACGGTGTTGCGCGGCGCAGACTCACCTTGTGTAGGCATTTGCACTGTGAGCGCAAATGATGTTGTGGTGTGTGGGCATCAAGACCGCGCCAAAGTCCACAATAACCTGCACTCGTGGTGCCATGCGGAAGCGAGATGCAAGCACAAATTAGATGTGTGACATGTTTGAGCACTGCAAGTGAGTCAAGCAGCGTTTCAGCTGTTGACAGTGGTGATGATACTCCAAAAAGCCACGTTCGTTTTGCAGCCTTTCTGAAACAACTTCCGCCAGGATGAGTGCATGAACACGCCCCGAGCTGGCCTTGGTGGGGGACTGCTTCAAGTACGCCATCACCATTTGCAGTGAAAGCATCAACAAAGCAGGTTTCAAGAGGGCAACTACTGAGACGCAATGCGCCTCAGCAATGCTTCAACTATGCATGAGGCGATGCACACCGTCTCCTGGGGGCTCAGTTTTTAACGACAAGCATTGCAATGTGCAATGCGTCACCAGCTCGACTCTCACCTTGGTCCAACCTAAAGAGTTCAAACACTGCGCCATCTCCACCTCCGCACGCTTCCCTCTGCCGTCCACAGAAGATGGCCCTGTGCCCCCCCCCCCATCGCTGCGTGGTCCCCCCATTTCCCCCTGCATCAGCTCTGCTGCTGGCGCCACCACAAGTCCGCCGCTACCCCCCTCAGACATGCCCGCGCCGCAACTGCCCTGAACTTCAACTTCAACATGAAGTTCAGCTTCAAGTTGAGAGGCAGCGCTTGCCCCTTCGGACAGCGACGGCTGGCGCCACAAAGGGGCGGAATTGCGGTGCACCTGTTCATCCACTATGATGCCGTGCGGTCTGCCAATGATCCAGTGGCGCGGGTGCTGCTTGGGCACGCGCTGCTGCACAACGCCGCAGCACGCAGAGTGCGCGCAGTCGAGGAGAGAGGAGCGGGTGCCGGCTGTTGAGCACGCGCATCTCAGAGCATGGCGAACGCCAACCTCACAGCTGCTAAAATCAGCCTCACAGCCGCGAAAGCCGCGCAAGCAGTGGTTGGCTGAGCGCTGCTGCGTCTGACGCAGTACAAGCAGTGAAGAAGCAGAGTTGGCTTCAATGATAGTAAGCAACCGGGCTAGGGGCATGGATTTGACAGATCAGCAGCAGTACATGGCAGCTCATGATCAAGCATGGTTCATTGTGACTGCACTATGGCAACACGTTGCCTTCAATAACTGTGGGCGTATGGCTGTGCCTGTTCACACATCTTCTCATGCATCGTCACCTCCTCCCAGCAACACCCCTGCTGCTCGTGAGCACAAAAGTGTGGCGTACCTTCACTGGTTGTGGCTCGATGGCAGCAGTCCTGCAAGCGGACAACTCGGAAGCGTTTCCAGCATTAAAAAACACATTGGCTACCGCACGAAATATGGCATGACGAAGTGTGAAGCAACAGTGTGTTGACTACCCACGTTTTGAGTCCAATGCGAATGTGCTGTGTGGCATGAAATGAAATGTCATAGTTTGTGTTGGCTGCAGGCCACGCCATTGAAAGTGTATGACGCAGCATCAATGGGTGAATTTAATTTAATGAATTTACCCTCAGCATCGTCTGGTGCTCTGCTGCACCGGTGCTCTGCTGCAATTCTACCTCCTGTAATTGTATGTGCAAGCCCCCGATTCAGAAGAGTGAAATAGTGACTTGCGCAAAATTTTATACATGCATGCGGCTGAACCAGCTTAAATCCATTTTGGCCTCAGGTGTAATGTTTTACGAAACACAAAATGCAAAATGCATTCTTCAAGGTATGTCGTCAGTAGATAGAAGTCAAACTGCACCCCCCACATCACCAAGTTTTGGTCTACTTTCAAACATTGAGATGGAGCTGGCGTTGTGAGAAGGTATCAAAGCCACTGCGCCACAGGCCACCTATTGAACAAGTCATAAGTGAAGTACATTCTGGGAGCTTGAGCACCAGGTCTGTAGCTCGCCAGCAGCGCACGCAGCCACGCCTCTAAACATCATTGCAGACACTCAAAACATTTCATAAAAGCAGTAGGGTCAAGGTTAAGGTGGAATTGAATTGCATGTGCCTTCAGCAACCGTGACTATTCTCTTCCGTTGCTTGCTACACATGAAATACTTTTGAAATACTTCCGAGTTTGACATCTACCTCTAGGAGTATCCATGAACATTTTGCACAGGACTCCAGGGTACGAAGCGTCACGTTCCATCATCAGCTAAGCTGCAGCATGCACAGCACGAACGAGACCTGCAACCAATTCAGCACATTCATGACTGCGCACACGCACTTTGCCGAGCATCATCACGAGGACCCCCACCTGAGGGGCACCATGGCGTCGCCGCGCATGTTGGCGTAGACGTGGCGCCGCTTGAATGATGCCAGCGCGTCCAGAAATTGGCGGCTGCAGGCCATCTGGCAGCGATCAGCGCCAAGCACAAACGCTATCAGGCATGTACTTGATAACTAAATCTATTTGGCGCTTATGTTTGACTGCCACTCTCTGGAGCGTTCTATCGTATCCACCCGGGGGTGTGGCCATTCACTGGCCTGGTCACTCTGTGTATGAGCGATGACACCGGCATGTATGTACAGGGGGGTGCTGTGTATGCATGTGTGTACGATGACACTTCTGGGTGACTTGCTGGCCTGCTGGCTACGTATCCGCCATGGAAGAGCTTGAGGACCATGCCTCCTCAGCACATGTATATATATCCGTCTAGAGTACATGTATACACTTCACGAAGTAAACATCTTGACACATAAACATCGCGGTGACCGGAATCATGTTGATTGGCCTGCTTGACTTTGTTGGATTACAAAGAGATTGTAACTGGCACATTGCGGTGCAGGTCACATGGCAGCAGGCATGCAGCACATTGCCATCAGTGTTTGCTGCACCGTTTGAAGCAAAGCAGTGCACATGACTAGAACACTCGTGCAATGCCAAGCAGCCCTTGTCTGGTCTTTGCGACCGCAGAAGGCGGTGGCGACTGAGCTCACTCCTGTCGCCACAGCGCGTGAAACTAATTGCTCACGGAGCCCACCAGGCACAGATATGACTGCATGAAGTGATGAGCTCAGGTCTGCACATCCAAAAAAAGGTCAGACTGGCAACCCCGTATTTTAAAGGTGACCACACGCAGAACCTACAACCACTTCAGAGCCTGGCCAGAACTTCTGTTACTGGTCTTTCAATGCATGGCCTTCCCTCTTGCTAACACCAATTTCAAGATCTTTAGGTCTTGAGTCTCATCCTGCGCTGTAAGGTCGTACGCCACCTCCACCCCCATCGCGAGCTCACTGCGACTGCTGTTGACAAAACATCACAAGAGCATTAGGCTCCCTTTGATGAACAAAAATTCTCCGGCAGACACCGTGCATGTAGGTTCAAAGTAAAAAAAATGCCATATATGTCGCGACATACTCCGCGTAGGAAAATACCACTGTCACCGATTGAGATCGCTGTGACATACCATGTCCGCCACTGATCAACGGCGTCTTGAAATGGTCAATCAGCCACAATCACCTGCTTCATCAGAGGCTCCTGCCCCTTGGCGCCGTCCGTCAGGAACAGCTCCCTGCCGGTCTGCCCAAAGAGCACTGCCGCCAGTGGCAGCATCACCCTTGGGTAGGTGACGCCCCACGTGTAGCGCCGCACGCCAAGGTGGGGCGTGGCTATTGTCTGCAGGTAGTGGAATAAGTTGAAGTCCGATCCGTCACATCAGAGTGATGCGTTGTCAGGTGAGGAAGTGCATCATGGCGCATGCAGTGCTCAGCAATTTCATTGCCTTTGGGTACATGACGTGTAGCGCCGCATGCCGAGGTGGGGCGTGGCGATTGTCTGCAGGTAGCGGAATGGGCGTTGAAGTCTAAAGCTTCATGTATGTGGTTTGATGTATGTATGTGGATGGAATAAGCGTTGGAGATTGAGCCTTCACATCGGAATGATGTGTTGTAAGGTGGATTGCAGCAGTACTCATCATGGCGCATGCAGTGCTCAGCAACATCATTGCCTTTGGGTAGGTGACGCCCCACGAATAGCGCCGCACGTTCAGGTGGGGCGTGGCGATTGTCTGCAGGTAGTGGAATGGGCGTTGAAGTCTGAAATTTCATGTACGTGGTGTGATGTATTTGAAGGTGGATTGCAGCAGTGCTCATCATGGCGCATGCAGCGCACGCACGCCGAGGTGGGGCGTGGCGATTGTCTGCGGGTAGTGGAACGCGCGTTGAAGCTCAAAAGTGCATGTACGTGGTGTGATGTATTCAGTGGATTGCAGCAGCGCTCGTCATCGTGCATGCACAGGCGCTGAGACGCTAACGCAAGGCTGGGTTTAGAGTCGCTTCTCACATACTTCTTAAGGTAATTTTTGGATTGCTACTTGAATTGAGAGAAAGTAGACTCAGGGGTCATGGTAGGGAGTGCAACTCGAGGGTATGAGTAGGTAGCCCAGCATAAAACATGACGGTATGTTTGACCATTGACCCCTACCACACGGCCTCCCTGCCCCCCTTTTTCCGAGCCGATGATAGGTCTACCATTAACATGCTGCTGTTCACAGATGTGTATTGTACTGGTAATATACGCGTGGGAATTGCGCGCACGCGCGTGTACACATGCATACAGCAGCATGCTGCATCATGTGTCAATGCGAGGGAGAGGGGCGGCTTCCAGGGGGAAGAAGGCCTAGATCATCAGCCAAGTAGAAGAAGAGTGCTCAGGTACAGAAGAGATTAAAGAAGAAATTGCGACCAATCAGGGACCACGTTACATTGGGCAATGCGCGTCAAGTACAGAGGCGGCAGGCGTCGCACTGCTACACCGCAAAATACAGGGACTTACGCCCGACAATCAAGTACCCTTCAAACACAATCTGAAGGATAAGAAGCCGCAAACTGCCTTTTTTGGAAAAGGCTCACCGACGGACCTGTTTACCATAGCCAAGTAGGATACTGAAGGTCGACCTAACTCAGCAGTGCAGAACAGCACTTGACAAAGACAGGCTAGACGCAAAAGCAAATACTTTGCGAGTAGTTCAGCAAGCAGGGGACAGTCCAGATTTACAGCAGGAGCAGTAGTGAACTGGCGCTGGACCGTTTGAAGGCGGACCAACACAAGTGACTCCACTGTGGACAATGAGGCGAATCCACTCTGACCAAATCTAGACTACGCAGATATGTATGTACTCGACTTGACTCACCATAAATGTGACAGGCTCAAGTCCCGCCATGCAGCAGCGCTCCGCTGCGGCGTCATATAGCAGGTGCACGGCGTAGCGCAGGTACAGCCCCCCCAGGCTGTGCCCGGCGACACTGCAAAACAACAGAAGGCAGCCACATGACCGTTACAAGTGATACAGCCGATCACAAGCTCAGCACAATGTAGACAACAGGCTTGAAGCAGGGAGAACAATTTTGTGCAATCGAGCTGTCAGGCATGCCTTATTCCGTCTGCGTGAGTTGAAGGCGGCCAGATCGTTGCAGTGACCTTCCTGCTCAGAGTACAATAACAATGGGACAGGCAGCACTGGCATAATCAGGCAGCAGATATGTAGCCCTTCAAACCAGTGGCAGAATCATTTGAAAAGCGGTGATGGTGACGATGGCGTACCTTTCATCATGCTCCAAGATTAATTGTAAAATTCCGCAAACGATGAGTGTAATCAGTTTTTTTCATTATACCTAACGAGAGAGAGAGCGCGCGACATAGTTGTGGCTTGGTGGTTTGCAGGTGCTGCGTTATGCTATGTCAAGTCTAGAGATCGTGGTAAGTGAGGAGCGTCATTCTAATATGCCGCAATCTGTGCCGCCAGCGCATACGGCAGCCTGGGGCCATGTTTGATGAGTCACAGTTGATGCATCATGAGTCACACTTGCTGACGGCGACCAGCGACCTGCAGCTTTCTTTTCCTGCAAGACCTGTTATCAAGTGTCGTACATCAGCCTCTTTCAAGCTTCATGCGAAGTGGAGTTTGCCCAATGGTGATTTAATACTGCTCAGAGTTTGAGAACAACAAATGTCAGACTATGAGATCAACAAATGTCAACAGGCTGAACTGATTGCCAAAGCGCGGGCGCGCCCTCTTGCAGCAGTGACGACGCAGGTGTCATGCATTATATGGCATTTGCATGATGAGCTCTTTGAGCCATCATATAACCAGCATTGCGCTGTGTCGATGCTAGTGCGCACCATTTGCACTGATAGCTGTCATGTCATCATAAAAACGTTCAGGTTGAGAATATTGCAACACCATGAGAAGCGCTGCAGTCTAGAGTCACCAACCAACCCGGTCTGACGAAACGGAAAACTGGCAGCAAACCTTGCAGACTAACGTAACCATTACCTGATGTAACGCAAGCTGGGATTTGTGGCGACAGCCTCCCTGACAGCTTCCGCCACCCGCGTTCCCCCGCTAGCGATGCCATCCCTGGTTTTGCCCGTGTTGACTCTAGCATTCAGCACCAAGACCCTGCCCATGCCTGCCCGCTTGACGGCTTTCTCGAGGTAGGCCAGGTCTCCGGGTGAGCCAAAGATACCATGGCACACGACGACAAGGTGCTCTGGTGCTGCTGCAGTTGCCGCTGGTGCAGTTGCCGCTGGTGCCGCATTCGAATGCGCAGTGGTCGCTGGAGCTGCTTCACATGCCTCAGTGGATGCTAACATCAAATTTGAATTTATGATGCCCAGCTGTGGCGCTGGCATTGCTGCTGCTTCCATCCCAGACATTCCTCACCAACAGGGCACGGAAATTGCTCAGAAGGTTGATAATCACGATGCTGCTGCTGCTCGAGAACTTGCTCGCTGAGCTACATAAATTGGGCTCAGCAAATATGAGCTGTCAAAACAGGAGCGGATCAGCAGCAGCGTCACCGCACCAGGCCTGAAGGTTTTTTTTTTTTTCGCTTTGTACTCTTCAAGTTGATGTTGAAGTTCAGTTCCTTCATTGTGTTGAACTTGGGAGTAATCAAGTGATGAACAAAGGTGAAATACAGTTTTCAAATACTTGTTGAGGCTGAGTAAATGAGAATCCTAATTTTTGTGAACCAAACACCCCTGATCTGTAGCATGCGAGATGTGACACATGTACAGCATACACAAATGCAGTTCGACTTTACCTCGGGCACAAACGCTATGGTCAGCACTCACTCGTGTAGAACACCGTGCTCATGTTGTTGTGAACGCTCTCTCACTGATCAAGACAAGGTTCCGGAGGCGAGCTTGCAGAGCAACGGCAACGTCTCCATACCAAAACGCCTACAACGACCAATGCCTGCGCATGTGCATCATTCATGCCATTGTCTTTTCACGTGAACTGTGGTGTTGTTGATGCACGCAGTGCGCTGAACCATTGCAGCCAAAATGACAGACACAGCACCCTATCACCACATGTGCTACCGTACGCATTCCCTTTATTAGAGGCACAGACAAGAGGGGGAGGCGCGCATCCCAGCCGCAGCACACGCGTGCGCGCTGCACGGGATGCAGTCACATCAACGCGCGCAGCGCACCGTGCGCCACGACCGAGCGCTGCGCACGCAACACCCGCCACACGCAAAACGGGACACTACTAACATGCGGCAAATGCGCGCGGGGAGGCGCGGTAGCCGCCCAATCCTTCGCGGGCTGCCCACAGAAACGAGCTGCAAATTTGAGCCCATTCCATTCGTATGGCGCTGAAAGGGGGGGGAGGGGGGGGGCACTCAAGGAGCAAGCTGCGTGCAGGGAGAGCAGAAGGCTGTTTCATCACTTGTGCAGAGTTGCCGCCTGCCCCTCCCTGGGCTGCCGTTCACCAGCGGAACTCACTGCGGCAACGCCTGATCTACCTGACGGAAGGGAAGCTCGGGAGGTCGAACCTGCGGGCGATGCTCGCGGGACGGCGCAGGCCGCGCTTGGTGGCCTCCTCCTGCAACATAGCACATTTAGGAAGGTAGGTATGGGTTACAATGAGTTGTGTCGGCCAAAAATGCCAGCCATCAGTGATGCTGAAGTGATTAAGGGTGTACAATCAGCTGATGCCACAAGTCAGGCAGCCCATCATCTGAGCTGGCTGGCACCCGCCCTGCCAACAGGGTTGTGATAGCTGGTATATAGCACATCTGACGCACCGGCCCGAGGAACGCCCTGTTGACAGCACACAGGCCGTTGCGCACGACACCAGAGGGCAACGCACCCGCAACCGCAACGCGGCACCAGCATCGAGCAACCTCACTATATTCGCGCCTTCAGCAACAATTCAAACAGGAGAAGTACCGCATCATCACAACATTGTGAAGTCTCGGCGGCGGTGATACCTACGTACCCTCAGGTGCTCCCGGTCGTTGGGGTGCGCTACAGCGATCAACGCCTCGGTGCGCTCAGACGTGAGAGAAGCACCACAGCATTACGACATTGTGACAACGCGGTAGCGACCGGCGATACCCTACGTACCCTCAGGTGCTCCCGGTCATCGGGGTGCGCGACAGCGATCAGCGCCTCGGCGCGCTCGCTGAGGCTGCGCCCGTACAGGTACGCGATGCCGTACTCCGTAATGATGTAGTGCGCGTGCGCGCGCGTGGTGACGACGCCCGCGCCGGGCGCAATGGCCGGTACGATGCGGCTCAGGCCTTTGTGCGTGCGCGACGGGAGGGCGAGGATCGCGACGCCGCCGTCGGAGAGCGCGGCGCCTCGCAGGAAGTCCACCTGTTCGCAGTGGGGATAGAAGTACACCTGAGCGAGAATTAATAAAAAGTACATCAGAGACACCTTAAACTGCAAAGTCCGTACATGTCTTGCACGGTACGACTGCGAGTACGCATTTCATGCATGCGCGACGGGAGGGCGAGGATTGCGACGCCGCCGTTGGAGAGCGCCGCGCCGCGCAGGAGTCGACCTGTTTGCGAGGGGCGCGTCAGCGCGGTGAGATGCTTTTAGACTGCGACGTCCATACCACAGTCTTGTACAGAACACGTTACTCCAAAGCAGTGTGCGTTTGTGCGTGCGCGACGGGAGGGCGAGGATCGCGACGCTGACGTCAGAGAGCGCGGCGCCGTGCAAGAAGTCGACCTGTTTGCGCAAAAAGGATACTTCGAAGTATATCAGAGACAACTTGAGCAGCGCCGTCCACACAAATCTTGTACAGTCGTACAAGTATGCATTCAGTGCGTGTGCGACAGCAGGGCGGGGAGGGGCACAGCCGCCATTGGGTAGCGCGGCAATGCGCAAGAAGTCACCTTCCAAAATGGGTGTCGTCTAGAGCATGTCGCGACACGATGTTGTCTAGGGTGTCGAACTGTGTGTTTGCGTCTGCTGTGGGCCTTGCTGCGCACGCGAGGGGAGAACGTTACCCCTTTTTCTAGATGACTGGCCGCTGGCGACATCTATGCTTTGCGACGAGAATTGGCCTGTGCACACAATGGCAACAGCAGCGTGCAGCCCATCGCAGTGAAGACACTTGACGCATACGCAAGAGAACCAGCAGCCCAGGATTTGAGGCTCTGGTTCCGACTGAGCACTGCTGCTCTCACCTGTCCGCCCACGCCGCTGTAGATGCGCGTGCCGATGGAGTCCGCCACCACCTGGCCCGTGAAGTCCACTTCAATGGCGCTGTTGATCGCTGTCATCTGTGCGCACACAAAAGGGGGGGGGGGGGGGGGCGTGGTAAGTGTTGCGTGTACCAAGGGGGTAGTGGCACACACCCAGTCGCAGAAGGTGTAGAGTGTCAACTATAATGGCAATTCCAAATGTATTAGCCCAGCCTTGAGCAGAAGACGAGTGCTTCGGGTGTGCTGCTTGGATCACTGCAAAATGGCAAAATGCGGCAAAACCACACAGAGCGCCACTGCACAAAAAAAAACAGTTTTACAGCGAGTGTACGCTCTCAGCAGGTCTTGCCACACCCTTTGGCGTACTTCACATGGCCGCAGTCATCGGAAGTTCAACACCTGACGGCACAGATGTCAGGATCGCAGGTCACCCCGTCCTTCTGCCACCGCCACTCAAGTACAGTGCAGCCGCGACTTCAAAATATATGCTGTCGAAAGCTGCAATTGAAGTACATGGGCAGTGAATGCCAGCAGTCATCGGCTTCGCAATGCTTCACCACTCTTGGAACTCACCCTGTCCTGCTGTCGGATCACATGCGGGTCGTTCTGCGTCAAAAGGCACCAGACGGCAAACGTGGGGAAACATATGAGTTGAGATGTAGACAGGTGATCTGTGCACGTGGTCCTTGCAGATAGTTGCACGAAGCCATGTGAGATGCTCACGCACAGGGTTTAACATGAGAGCATCTATAACGAGTGATAACATGGATCACATGAGGGTCGTTCTGCATCAAAAGGCACCGGACAGCAAACATATGGGAAAAATGGGGTGATATCTTGCGCGGCAATCTGTGCATGTGGTCCATACAGACGGTCACAGAAAGCCATGTAAGAGTTCACCCACTCGTTTCAATCTGAGGCCGTGTTGTAAGGGGTGATAACATCGTCAACATGATGGCGCTGTTGCTGAGATGTCCACTCTAAGAATGCTTCCAAGAAGCAGAATAGAACTGACTTGGTGAACAAGCCTCTAGCCTATTTCCAAGTCGGGACACCGTACGCTCATTGACCATCACGGCCCAAGACTGCCCTGGTGAACCAGGCTGTTGGCTCCATGTTGAGCCGTGTCACCCAACATACGTGCTGCCGCCACAGCAACTGTTGCCGCAACACCCACTTAAGGTTAGGGTTAGAGTTAGGCAGGAGGCATTGCTCAACTGGTGCAAACAACACGCTCAGCGCTGGTGGGGCTTGCATACTCTTGCAACGCCCTTGTCACACACAGTGCCACCTAAAATTAGGGCGTGCGTACTTTCATAAAGTTCCGTATTGTGTCCTGACGCAGCAAACAGCAGTGAGCACTTGTACTGCGAGAACACTCAGGAACCCTGCGACAAAGTCATTTGCTTTAGACGTCAGCAACTACACAAACTTCTCAAGACAGATCGTAGCTGCAGCATCCCCTCCGAGCAAATCTCCTCATCACGGACTCGTCCTCCATGTGTGCGTCACTTACGAAGAACTCGACGATGTCTACCAAACTTCAACTCACTGTGTACACGACGTCGCGCATATCTACGACCGGGCCTTCATCCACAAAGTTGTACACAGCGCCTGCAAGCCCACCAGGTACGTCACCTACTTGAAACTTGAAGATGTCCACCAAACTTCAAATACTCACCGTGTAGGCAGCGTCGCGCATGTCCACAACCGGGTTGTCATTGACAAAGTCGTTTAGCACCTGCAAGCCTCCACCTACTTACCTACTTGGAATTAGTCAACCGAGCCTCACCGTGTAGGCAGCGTCGCGCATGTCGACAACCGGGTTGTCGTCGACAAAGTCATACAGCGCCTGTGACCCCACGAGGAAGGTCGACACGAGCTTGCCGCGGTCGAGCGTCTTGCGGCTGTTGTTGACGACGCCGCTGTCGACAAGCGGCAGCACGCCGTCGCTGAACATCTCAGAGTGGATGCCGAGGTCCTTGTGATCCGTAAGCTGTGACAAGACCGCATTCGGTATGTTGCCGATACCCAGCTGCGGACATAGGCACGTGTAAAGGCGCGGGGGGGGGGGGGGGGGGGGGGGAGAAGTGGTAATTTTGCGGACGATACACAGGTTCCAGATACCCTGATAGCGGAGGCCTCGGTCATTGCGTTTCGTGAAATTCAAATGCATCATCAGTTGCATGTTGCGCTCTCTGTTCCACTCTGAGACCTGCACAGGTCCAGGTAGGTATACACGCATGTGCGCCCCCGCGGGGGGGGGGGAACAGTGCGGCTGGTGCCAAATACGTGTACTGGAGAACCTCACGGCGGATGCCTCGGTCACTGGGTTCTGTCACGAGCGATTTCAGCATCAGGGCGGTTGGATTTCTGCTTGGTGCTAGGACATGGCAACTGTGCGGCATTTGTAGGTGCTTGACCACAGGGGGGTGCAGCAGGCTGGGTGTCTATACAGTTTTGCCACATGCCCGGAGCATAATAACCCTATCCCTAACGTTCGATGTGCTGACAATGCCCACTTGAAACCGTGCACTGCCCGTCGCATGCTGCCCGATGAGGTCAGTTGAATGCGGCGCTATACGCGGCATCAGTGCGCAACGTGTGCAACGCTGCACCATGAGGTCAGCGCCGCCCTATGCACGGCATCAGTGTGCAACACGCAGCTCTCTTATCCGCTCCAATTGACTTCACCATTGAAGTTCACACGTGCTCGTGCACCTGTAGCGTCGCGCCGCCACCAAGGGTGCTCCGCGATGAACTCCCCGATGGCGTCATCGGCGGGCGACACCTACAACGTAACGTCAAAGGCGCAAAGTCTGTAACTTCAAGTCAAAGTACAACACTTCAACCGAGACGCACCTGCAGCGTCGCGCCGTCCACCACCGGGCGCTCTGCAATGAGCTTTCTGATGGCGTCGTCCGCGCGCGACCCCTCCTTGGCGTGCGAGGTGTACACCGAGTACGTGTAACTTCAAGTTGAAGACCACAACTTCAACACAAGTTAAACATGGGACGCACCTGCAGCGTCGCGCCGTCCACCACGAGGTGCTCCGCGATGAGCTTCCCGTTGGCGTCGTTGGCGGGCGACCCCTCCTTGCCGTGCGACGTGTACAGCGAGTACGTGTAACTTCAAGTTGAAGACTACAACTTCAACACAAGTTCAACATGGGACGCACCTGCAGCGTCGCGCCGTCCACCACGAGGTGCTCCGCGATGAGCTTCCCGATGGCATCGTCAGCCGGCGACCCCTCCTTGGCGTGCGACGTGTACAGCGGCTGATCATGATAGACGACCCTGTCGAGGTTCGTGTAGTGTATGATGCCGTCGCCGTGAGTCCTCGGCACGTGCTGGTAACCGCACCACAGAAAGAAAAGAAAAAGGAAAAAAGCCATGTGCACACACAAAGCCGTCAGCTCGAGCAGCAGCATGTACGACCGGCAGCGATGCACATAGATGCTACGCTTTGAGATGCGCAGCCCCATCCGCAGTAGCTGCACAAATTTCCTGGCAATCTCTACTGCCGTGCGCTTTGCAGTGCAAAGTTGGTGCTGATGAATGAATTTATCCAGTGGTGACGGCGGGGCATAGAGCGGTGAGTTTGTACACCGTTCCCTGCACCCGTACATACACTGCAAGACCCTGCTCCGAGCATTGTGATCCTCACCTTGTTGATCATGGCGATGACGGTGCGCGCCGTCTGCAGCGCGGCGCGCGTGCAGTCGACGCTCGTCCCCAGCGAGCAGAAGCCGTGCTTGTCGGGCGGCGACACCTGCACCAGCGCGACGTCCAGCGGCACGATGCCCTTGCGGAAAACCCTGCAGGGGGGCGGGGGGGAGCAGTGGCAGCGGTGGTGACGCCCAGCAAGAAGTGTTGCAGTGCTCAACAAGCGCATTTTGCGGTGACACTGCTCAAATGTCAATGTCGGGGGGCGACACCTGCACCAGCGCGACGTCCAGCGGCACGATGCCCTTGCCGAACACCCTGCGAAGGGGGGGGGGGGGCGGTGGTGATGCTCAGTCAATTTGCGTCAGAAGTTGCAGTGCTCAATGTGCGCAACGTCCAGCGGCATCGATGCCCTTGCGGAAAGCCCTGCCAAGGGGCGGGGGGGGGGGGGGGGGGGGGGTTGATGCTTAATCATGATCCTGGCACAGGCAGTGCTGAATGAAGCGCAAACATTCTGCAGCCGAGTGATGCTCGGTCAGAGTTGTTTCAAGAAGTTGAAGTGGTCAACGAGCGCGACGTCCAGGGGAACGATGCCCTTGCGGAACACCCTGCAGAGCAGCAAAAGGCGGTGGTGGCAACGCTCAGCTTGCTTTGTTGCGGTGCATAATGGTGCTAGCACTAGGGCTCAAAGATCGCGTTGCAAGGGGCACGGGGCGGAGATGATTCTCGGCTAGAGTTCTGTCAGAAGTTTCACTGCTCAACGAGCACGGCGTTCCAGCGGTACGATGCGCTTGCGGAACACCCCGAAGGGTAGTCAGGGAGGCGGCGATCCTCAACTGGAAAGAGTACATTGCAGTGCTGAACAAATGCAGAATCACGCAACGTCCTGTGGTGTGGGGCAAGGGGCTGTGGTGATGCTCAGTCAAAGTCCGTATTATCAAATAGCACTAACCAAGCGCCCTAGACTGTAGGGCGCTGCAAGAGACGGCTCCGTCATCCCGAAAGACTTCTTTTCATACATTGCGATGCTCAGCTGACGCGCAACGATGCCACTGCAAAGCACGCTGCGGGCGGCGGCAGGGGCAGTGAACACGCTTGGTCAGAGTCGTGTCGTCCATCGCAACGCTCAACTAGCTGGCGAGACCCAATCGATTGGTTTGAATGTGGCGATGCTCCACGCTGCCGGTTCACGTGGTTGCCGCTGCTGCGATTCTTGGTGAGCTCGCATAATGCATGTTTGTGCAGCACTGCCCAGGGGTGGATGTAGGGTGCGAGTCAGGGGCGCGCGCTACAGTGCAGGAGGCATGCCATGACAAATACGCTGTAACAGTATAGTGACACGACCACCCCCGGAGCCTGACATGTCATACATACACAGGAGGTGCTGTTCGACTTCATCCTTCCCGCCGCAGCGGTGTTTGCAACCATAGCGGAGGTGTCATCGCACCTCCAAGTGAGGTTGGGTCCAGCAATCAAACGCCTAGACAAGCTTGGGCCAGCAATGTAAATAGAATGTCGCACCTGGGGGTCTCACTGAGGAAGATGGGGACGTAATCAGCGCGCCCCTCCTGTGTGGCCTTGCGCACATTGCCGCCTGCAGCAGCGATCAACAGCGGCACACGGAGGTCAGGCGCAGCGCGCTATCACCGACGCTTTTGCACGCTGCGTCAGATACTCATTCTTCTGAAAAGCACACAAATGGCCGCGACCACCCATGAGCGAATTCCACGTCCACCCACATTCACGGCGACATGTCAGAGGCGCATGCACCAGCAAGATTGGAATACTTCCAGTAAAAATTGAAGCTCAAGCACCTGAATCTTGGAAACATGAAGTTTGGGCACTCGACGTATCGGTGACAAGACTTTGTCTGTCCACAAGGCACCGCGACGGCCAGCACACGCCTTGCGCAGCAGTGAAAGGCTCATACACTGGCCTCGCATACATGTTGCAGCAACCAGCAAAGGCGCTCGATGTCGCTCGCCATCGCTCAATCACGCGTTGCCGACCACTAAAGTCACTCCTGCACGCTGAGGCAGCGACGCCGAGTACATGCACAGCGCGCGCGCAGCTGACGCAGTTACTCAGCGACGCGTAGTGAAAGCACAGCGCTCAGCGGTGCTTCATTAAAAGCACAGCGCGCGCAGCTGACCCAGTTTTTCAGCGACGCTATGAGTATTAGCACGGCAGCATGCGCAGCTGACCTAGCCACTTAGCGATGCTGTCAGTGACGCTCTCTGAGGACACGCACGGCGGCGCACGCAGCTGGCCTAGACACTTGGCGATGCTGAGTAAACGCACGGCGGTGCGCGCGGCTGACCTAGGAAGAAGGACTTGGTCCGGAAGATGCCGTCGCAGTCCTCGGTGACGTAGGGGCAGTCGCCCTCCGTGTGCAGGTGGTAGACCGTGCAGCCCTCGAGCCGCGCCGCCTTGCCGTGCGCCGCCATGGCGTTGGTCAGCAGCGACGGCGTCGCGGCCATGCCCTGCGATATGTATGTGTGCATGCACGCGTCAGCGACCGGCATAATACGATGCCATCTCGAGATCATCTACTTACATCGGTAACTGACCGAAGCACTAACAAGGTTATGTAGCAGCGACGGCGTCGCGGCCATGCCCTGCAGTATGTATGTATGCATGGGCGGGAGACATGTTGTCATTTTCTAGCGCAGTACAATGCCATCTCCAACTCTTCGCACACTGCATGAGTAATACTTGTATAGGTAACTGATTGGAGCATGAACAAGGACAGCAGCGTTGGCTAGCAGCCATGCCCTGCGGCATGCTTGTATGCACGCGCTAGAAATGGCGTCAGTTTCTGGCACTGAGTCTATCCATGCCAGTGTGCAGAAACGTACAGCATCAGGAACACACGACTACATGGCCGAATCGCCTCACACTGTACACAACTGCCAGGTGCACATGCGCATTTGGTATGTCAACTTCAAGTGCTATTTTGACTTCAAGTACTTGCCTGTACGAAGATGTTGTCGCCGCTCTTGATGCAAGTGACCGCCTCTTCCGCGCTGCCGATCTGCCATGCAAGGGTCACCAGGTCGCAAGATACTTGATTGTCAACAACTCAAATTCAACGTCATTAAACTCATACCTAACCTAACCCTAACCCTAACCCTAACCCTAGGTGCAGAAGATCAACTGCTGCTTGTGTCCCACGGCTTTCGATGCGCAGACAGTGATACTGAGAACACCAGATTCTGCAGGCCATAGCAGCATGGCTCAGCAAACAAACGCGCAAAACGCACGATTGGAGGCCCGTTATAGATGAGCATGCGGTAGAACGCTCACTACTGCAGCCACTGCCACACATCTCTACCGCTTTGATTATTGACACCATGGCCGTTCTGCGGCACAGTCGCGCAACCTCGGGGCGAGGAGACTGGTGAACGCATCACGTCAGGTGCTGAGCGCTGCCGCCGCGCCGGACGGCATCCTTGGAATCTGCTGCCTCTCTCCTATGCCTAGCACGCATGCCAATGCTTGTGTGACAAGAGCGCACATTTATTCGACATCCTTGTGGCAGGTGGGCGACTGCTTGATCAAGTGCGGATTTGAAGAAAGTGAAGATTCGAGAGTTGAGGGTTAGACATGGGCGCGGCAGCTTGCGCTTAGCGTCTGGGGTTGGCATTAGAGTTGGGCATACAGCAGTGCTCACCATAGCTCACGCCCGCGGGTTACGGTTAGGGCTAGGCAAACATCTCATGATAGACAAACATCTCGTTGCTCACCACAGCTCACAACTTTGCGTTGAAATCGGGGTCATCAGTGCTCACCAAAGGTCATGCCTAGGGCTATGGTTAAAAGCAGAGTAAGAGATGATGAAAGCGAATCAAAAGATCGCAGAGCTCCACTTCGAAGTAGGTGACAAGGGATGGCTAGCCGCAAGTGCCTGCCACCAATAACCGTGGTCACCGTTGCTGCAGATCATGCTAGGGCTAGACATGCGTCAGTGCTCACTCACCATGGGCGTCTTGTTGACGGGAGCCATGGGCTCATGCCTGTGCATGCCGACGATGCTCTTGTTGCCCCCGCTGGTGTGCAGCGCGCTCGCCTGGGCCAGCTGCAGGGACAGCATGCGGCGCGTGCAGTCGATGATGCTGCCAACTCGGGTAAATTGAATGTGTGCACTGACATGGCTCCAGGTACTTCTACATTTTTGAGGATATTTCTACCCGCATACATCACCGCTGGTGTGCAACAAGCTGGCTCTTGGGCCAGCTGTGACAGCACGAGTGACGGCGCGCGGCGCGTGTGATCGATGATGCTCAGCGACTCATGTGCGCACGAGCCGTGCAGCAATCAGGGCTCTTCCCTGCTGAAGCGGTCTTTGAGGTGGACACGGCAGCGCCCTTCCGGGCCGTGGCATATGCAGTGCTGGTGCGCAGCGCGCTCGCCTGGGCCAGCTGCTTAGGGTTAGGGTTAGGGTTGGCGGCAGGGACAGCGCATGGCGCGTACGGTCGATGATGCTCCCAGCTCAAGTAGAATTCAAAGTGTGCACTACATGGGTACATTTTCTCCTTCGACAATGACAATATTTCTACCCGCATACATAAAAGCAAATTGGATAAATAGCGTAGAAGAGTGATACGACTACTGTTGAGCCCAACGAGGTACTGCTGTAGGTACAACTACACATTGCACCACTTGTAGATTGTACTGTACGACTAGATTGCACCACTTGTAGATCGGGTGCTAGATTAGAAATCATACCTGGTCTAGTTCCGTTCCACACAACACATCACCAGCACGTCTCCGTGTGTACAGGGGGCGATGTGATTTATCCTACTTCCAGAACTCCAAGAAGTACTTCAACATTGGCAAACATACTAGATTACACTGTAGGATATTCGTACTCATTGCCACAACACAGCTTCACAAATCCGCATCTGCAGACCTGACTACAAAAAGTGAGCGTTGCAGCTGTCAACCATAAGTTACACAAGGCAAGTAACTGGTCGTCGTTGCTCCATTACTTCAGCAGTAGATTCACCATCCTGGAATGAGCCAAGTTCATGAGGGAGGTCAATTCTCCTTTTGGGCTGTGACCACATTGTGATTGCTCATGCGGTGAGCTAGTTTATAGAAAAAAATCAAGTTCAATACATTACATACTCAGGGAGTCCAATTCAACAGGTCCGAGACCAGGCAGGTGCACGTGCACACATATCCACAAAACCATATGTTCCTCAACCGAATGTCATTTAACTCAAACATAGGCACTAATAATCAATATTCAAATGGATGCACACTGTTATTCAATAATTTTACGATAGCATTCGCTACTCCCCACCAGAACGCCGGCAAATCTCGACAGGAGCGCTTCTGTGTCGGCGCGCTCTCGCGTGTTTGTGCCTGCTTCATAGCTACAGGGCAAACATGGTACCAGGGACCACAAAAGCGTCTGCTTTCTGCTGAGGACGGTGCTTATACGCTGCCGCTATGCTGCCGTGTGTACGTGTGGAACGCGAGTAATGAAAAAAAAAACACGACCAATGGGCCCTTGTTAGGCATTCATTGTGTCACGACCACCAAATTACTACTGCAGACACTGCGCATTGTATAATGTTCGCGTTTTTTTATGACTTACTGATGAACTGGATTCTACAATGCTTTTTCGTCAGTCCCGATCACTTATTACATTAAGCTACTTGCATTCATTGATTAAAATAAGTGTTCCCAAGCGAAAGTAGGTTTTGAATGTGCGGCCTTCAGGTCGCTAGTGTCAATCCCACGTTGTCACATGAGCTGATCGCCTTGACCAGCTTGAGCTCGCTTTGTTTGCAATGGCCATGGCTTTTGGAGACGTAAAAACTTGTGGTTCTGCAGCCACATGCCATTCATACAGCAGTGCACCCTCTCGCTATTGTCATGCAAATAACACTACATACAATACACTTATGCCAGCACAAGCCGCTACTGAACCAGCAGTGGCTGTGCTTAGTTTGTTTCAAGTGCGACCACTGTGCATTCTCCCACCTATGCTGTTTCGGCGATGGTTTGAAAGTCAGAGCTTGACTGAACGCATTATGATGGGTGTCTGCCCTCTTCAAGCAAGTGAATACCTGATCGCTGTATGAGCACCATCATATTTCAACAATTGAAGCAGCGAATCGACTGTTGTGGAAGCCACGATCTTTCAAATGGCTGGGAGGCAGTTAAGAGTGAGGGAGTCTTCTCATGCAAGTGACCGTTTACGGCGGTGATGGGTCACTATAAGCTTTTAAGAAAGTTCATGACTTCATGACTTTGGTGTTGATTTACTTATTGTTTTGAACTGCTATGGATTGCTCAAAGCGATTCAACGGAAGCTAACGAGAACAGGCCTCGGCACACGGGGTGGCGCAGAGACAGTTCGAATCTAGCATTGCCCTGCACCTGAGCAGGCATAGCACTGCCGGAAGCCTGATGAGTACCTCTAGTGCATTGCAAAGCTGACTCCACGATTACACCTCGCTAAGTGCACTGAGGCTGTGCTTGCAGTCTATAACCGATGAGCCAACAGTTAGCGAAACTCCGTGTCGAGAGAACAAACGACTTCTTGCGCAAGACCTTTTATCATCGCGGTGTCTCACCGTAACGCCATCGATTCTCCTTCCCGTCACAGCAGCAGCCACGCTCCTGCCTCCCGAATGAGCCGCGAGCCTGCACAACAGCGCGGTGAGTCGGGGTTTTCGAAATACGGTGAAGCAGGATCTTTTTTTTCGCAGTCTATTGTGACAATGGGTACACAGTGGTGGTCAGACGTACCGCTTCGCGCACGCCCTGAGGGCAGGCCTTGTTACAAAGCTTCTTGTCGCCATGGTCGTCGTCCTGGTGTTGTGAGAAGTCTCGTGACTCAAGAAACAAGTTCAAGTTCTCAGGAAACGGCCAACCAAACGTTTTGCAGTTCGCAAGCCGCGTGTGCTGGAGCTCTGGAGAGCTCCATGCAGTGGTCGCTGTGAGGCGGCAAACGGTCGCAAATTGGAGCTATGCGAGTGTGCGCCTGCCAAGCCAGAGAGCGCGCGCCCCGATGCATCGATGAATCAGTTGTCAAATAATATTCATACTTCTCTTGAGCACTACCGAGTCTTCACTCATGTCTGGGCGAGCCATCTGGTCCTCACGTTAATGCTCAAATCTTGCTATGATGCCAGTCTAGGCTGCAATGGGCGCCCGCGTTCACCTGCAGGAGAATGCCTATGCTTCGATGTGCTGGTGTGTACGGTGTTGCGTTAGCAGTAGCTTTCACCTCAACGCACATGTGTACACCTCGTCACTGCGGCCTCTGCGGATTTGAGCATGACCTGCACTGTGAGTTTATGCGGCAGCGACCACATTCAAAGTTCCGATAAGTTCCGATAATGCGACTGGTGCTGGTGGGTTGTGGCAGTGTGCTATGCAGGTGCGAATGCTCCCTCGGTGATGCTCTCCACGGTGCAATCAAGTTGACGGCGCCATAGCTGTGCACCTTTGTATGAGACATGCTCAGTATCAGCTCCAGATTTTTGTGGTAGTGACTCAGCAGTGCAGAGCTGGCAAGCCCACATTTGCTTTATCATGCATCTCCTGCTTCTTCCTTTTCCTTTGTGCGCCAAGGGGCTTTTATCATGAGCACTTGCGGCACGCATTGGTATGGCACCTGTTTGCTGCACTGGCCCAGCTGCCAATTTGCAAACATCAGATGCCACAGTATGACCCCAGTGCACCCGGGCCGCCTTAAGCGTAGCAATGTTCAAGATGACGTCAAGGTACTTGCATGCTGCCTGTCCGTCTTATACTTCCTAACACCGTTGGCACTGCCATCATGATCCTTGCCAAGCAACCGCTTTGCCCACCAGCTTATGAGTGAGTAGTGAGCACACTGATTCATCAGGTTCGAGCATGATGCACCATTTTTTTGCCCGAGGCGCATGCAGCCTAAATCAATGACCCCTCCTGCTCGGTATGCCTGCAGTGGGTATTTTTTTCGTACCTGAAGCATTCACACAGAGCGCGGATGCTGAGCTGTGTTGCAGTGCCTGTGTCCAAGCTCTCAGGACACAATGCAGACTAGGTTGCTGCATAGAAACAAACCCTATTGCAGGAATGCAGCCTGAGGACACCCAGCCTCCATTGGGGCCATCATGGATGAGGTCCACGAGTACCTGAAGCGTACTCTTTGGGCTTATTCACGCCCTAAGCAATACTTCAAGATAATATTTCTATAATATAGTACCTGAAATCACTCATTTGGACTAGCAGGAGGCACCCCCAGGACGATCGTCCTCCGAAGCGCAAGGGTTGTGAACTGCGGGCATTCATGCACAACTCATGGGACGCTTTTGAAATACTGTTGTTGAGGAACAACGGAAGCAGAGCCTGGGCCAAAGAGGCCCGACATTTGCTAAGCATGCACACAGTGAGCCTCTGGGTTCATCACAACATGAAGTTGTCGCAGTGGGTGCCAGATTCCACGAACTTCCGAACTTCAAGAGCAACAGCAGCGGTTCTTGTACAGACAAAAAGATGTTCACCAAGAAATGTTGCATGCAGTTCAATGACCATAATAATAAGCCTGAGTGCGAGTGCGCACACTGTGGCATGTTGAGGTTGGGAAGTGCATGATTCATGCTGCAAGAAAATGTTCATGCTTGTATGCTATAGCAGCGGCTGCGTGCCGCAACCAGCATCATTACTTGGCGGCACCAGACTTGCATTCGCAACTCGGGTCTGGTATGCTATATTCGCGTCCGCAATATACCACCTGTTATCCTAGCCAACAGCTCTTTCCGAGGAGTGCGCACAGGCTACGAAGGCACGGCAACGCCTCACGGCTCAGCGAGAAGTTGGCGGCGTAGACGGGCAGCGGCAATGGTGGCTGGGGCTGACGCAAAACCCAGCTCAAGGAGCCTCTGTGGCAATTCGAGCGGACCTTGGCCGCAGCGCGTCCGTCTCGTCCAAGCTCGCTACATGGACATGTGCAATGTTGCAAGATTTATTCTTCATGCATGTATGCTATACCAGCGGCCGCATGCAGCAGCCAGCATCATCCAATTTCAAGTCTGTCACCTTGTGGCACCATACTTGCATCCACAAGTCGCGTTCGGTACGCTACATTTGCGTGCCCAGTTCGTGCCTGTGATGCTAAAAATTGACTATATGTGACCAAGCTTCACAGGCGCGGCAACGCCTCAGGGCTCAGCGAGGCGCTGGCGGCGCATACGGGCGGCGGCAACGGTGGCTGGAGCTGGCGCAAAACCCAGCTCCAGGAGACTCTCGGAAACTCAAGCGGGCCTTGGCGCCGCAGCGCGTCGGTGTCATCCACGCTCGCCACGCCAGTGAGGACGTGCAGCGGAGGGACGATGAGGACGCAGTCCCCCGGCTTGAGATTCCCTACGAACCACAAGTCGTGCCCTCCCTCAGAGTACGTCGTGATGTAGACTGCGGCGTCGCGCGCGCCCCCCTGCACCGTCCTGTGTGCAGCGACTCTGCCGCATGCCACAGTTGTCTCAATAGCGTATTCAAGAGTCATCGGCGGCAGCTCAAACTCGTCGTACTGGGCGCTGCGCAGTGTCCTGTGGTCCTCGTTTTCAGTGACACAACCAGTTTGCACTGTGCCAGGCCTCGCGGTCATGTCTTCAGCCTCATGTGGTAGTCCTGACTAGCACAACGCTACTGGTGAGCAGGCTAGGAGCAGGAAGGCAGACAACACCACACTCTGGCTGATTAGGCCAGGCTAACGTGCCACAGAAGAGTTGTAAATTGTATTTTTGCAAAGAAGGCATATGCGGTGGAGAGGATTGCCCCTTGCAGTTACCCTGCCAGTATCAACAGGCAGATGAACCGGCATAGAAATGGGCATCTCTAGTGACAATGAGACATAGGCTCAACACAGAACTGGCTAGAGAACGCCCTGTGTGAGTGAGCCAAGAGCCATAATGGAGGATTGGTGGGGGATTCCGTGAGATGCGCTACAATGCTGGGCTGTAGTGACACTGCAAATGCTAGCACACTTGCCCACCATGCTGTTGGCAGTGAGCAGAGTGGGGCCGTGCTAGCATCTAGATCACTACCCGTGCCCGCAATGACCAAATGCTCAGGGCTAATCCCCCACCACTATGTAACTAAAGCGATGTGGCGGAAGGTTGGCGTAAAACTAATGTAGTGACAGAAGCCAACCACTGCATGCGCGTGAACTGTGGCTAGGTAGGTATCACAACAGTACAAGGGGTAGGTAGGCTGATGCTACCCCCAGGCAAGGGGGAGGGCAGAATACGGGGGCACCACACTGAGGCGCAGCCACTCTGCCGCGCGCTACAGTTGTCTCACTTGTGTACTCAAGAGTCCTAGGCGGCAGCTCGAACTCGTCGCACTGGGCGCTGCGCAGCGCCACGTGGTCCTCCTTTTCAGTGACACGACCGGTGTGCGCTGCTTCAGGCATTGCGTTCACGCCTTCAGCCTGACGCGCAGTCACTGTTGACTCTGAGGTAAAGCCCTGTTGGGCCTCGCTGGTGACATCTGATGTGCCCGGAGCTGGCTCAGCAATGACGCAGAAGGCTTTCTGGGTGTGCAGGTTGACCGTGTCCTGCTTTGCGCGATTTGTTGCTGGGCACACGTCCGTGAGAAGAGCAGCTGGTGCGCACGCGGCTGACATGTTGTGCGCCTGAATGGTGCCTGACGTGCTGGAGTCAACGTCGCTGCGCGTCAGGTCAACGGCGAGGGCGTACTCCGCAGCGCCGCATCCTTCTACGTCGGCGATCACCATCTGCGAGGAAAGAGCAAAGGCGAACTCAGTATAGATGTATACTACCCATGAATATACTTTCTATATTCCCAGCAGGCATCGCTTACATACCTGCAAAGCTTGAAGACGGGCAGTAGTGCCAAGTTTTCCTACCCTGTCTAGTGTAGTGGCCTGTGAGGCCTCATCGGGCACGCTGACCAGTGCAAGCGGCTGACATTGTCTGCCAGCAAAGTAAATGAGTACAGCAGCAGGGAAGCCAGTACTGCGCATGCAAAATGCGTGCTGTAGTTGGTGACTGCCACTCAGCGCGCAGTCAACAATACTCACTGATATTGCTACGCAAAATCCGCAAGACAAGAGGTTCAGCGCAACTCACTCGCAATTTGTGGTCGTATCGGCATCCTGGGACCTGCCGCCACAGCGATGCGGCGTTGCGCCTGCTGAACAGCAGCCCCGGGCGCGCTTCGCAGTGCGCGCACGCGCAAGCGCCGAAGCGCACTTGGCCAGAGGCGCGGCCGAGCCCCAGCCATGCAGCTGTTACGTGGATGCTGGCAGAGCAGGTGGCGTAGGGCTTGCCGTCCGACGCTTGTACCACCGTGCCGGGGTTGGTGCCGGGTGGGATGGCTTTGATGGTCAGGTGTCTTCCGCTGCAGATGCTACGGGCCCGAAGTAGGACCTCCACTTTGAAGCGCTTCGACTGGAACAGCTTGTCGCGGCTGTTGCTAAACAGGTTCTGGGCAAGGATTTCCTGCGTACGCAGACAAGGCGTCGTGGTGGGCCGACAGCATTGTGTCACGGCCAGAGTGACGGTGCTGTTGAGGCAGCAGCTGTGGAGCAGCCAACTTCAGTGACATGCTTCAGTGACACGCAACAATGTGGACAGGACACTGGTTGAAGCACAGCATTGCAGCCTGCATGCGATCAAACCAGGACACCATGTGGTTCACATCACGTAATGGCCGCTTGACAGCAGATCGCGTAGACTAGCACAACATCTAGATGGACGAGCTACTTCTAAGCATGGTTTATGGGTTATAGTATTTATCAATGAAAATTTCTGTGCTATTGTAACATTGTATGCAAAGGCAGGTTGCAAGTAAATGATGCCGTCATAGCAACATGGGTGCACAAGTCGCAATGGGGGATATAGCGGCATGAGCTTACAAACACGACCAGGTCTACGAGCAATACTTTGCCATAAAAGGTTTGAGCGTACTGAAGCATCTCGTAAAACACCATTAAATTGCAAGCACGTACGCAAGTGCCATCATTCAAAGACCTAATGTGCTTAAAGAACCTGTAAAGCGCATGCATTTGGCAGACAAGACAGCAACAAATCGCCAACGCTGGGGCCACTGCATGTGTGGCAGTGGCTGTTCCTTCTTTCAGCAGCTGGGCATCATGTGCATACAGGTGCCTGTAAGTTTAGACTTCATTCGCAGGTAGTGCCTGGACGTGCACTCGGACTTTAACCGACAGAGTGATGATAACGCACAATGCGGCGTCGTTTGATTTCTCACCTCATAGGGGAGGCTGTTGCTGTCCCTATATGAGTGGCGGCCTGGCCATTTCTTTTGTCATCTCCCTCAGGCTTAGCCAAGCAGCTGAAAGGGTTCTGACAGCAGGAGCGGACAGTCGATCGTCAACAAGAGTGAGTCAGCAACAATAGGTGTGCAACCCTTCATCGAAACAACAACTTGATGCATTATGTGTCGTCTCACCATGCTGGCAGTGCTGTGCAGTAAAGTATGCCTGAAGGCACACAGTTGACCAAGCCCTCTCGAAGGTATCATAGCTGATACTGTTGGGATATGGGGTATTACTGGTAGTTCAGGAAGAGCTCACGATCTTTCGCAGGTTGCTCTTGGAAGCACTGGTTCAAACCAAGTTGCTCTTGGAAGCTTCTTTGCAAGTTCTGGCAGGTTCTTGTCATTTTCTGAGGAAGTTTGTGCCCCCACCGAAGGGGGAAGCAATTGTGTTTGCATGGTTTGGTGTAATGATCACTTCTCTCTTTACGCACTCCAGCTCTTCCACTTTCCTCTGCTGCTGTGCATTGGCAACGGTTGCCTGCCTGCATAGCCAGATTTCCAACATACAATTCCATGAGGCATTGTGTTTGCAATAAACATTCTGAAGCCTAGGCCTGCAGCATGTGACCAGCTGGTGCACTTCAAAACGCGGCAGCTCATAGCCGCCAATGTGCACGCAGTCAAGCAGGCCGTGGTGATTCAGTCATACGCTTGCCAGTCAGACATCATGTGCCAGTGCTGCTATTAATGACATGACGGCACAAGCTTGCACATTTTGGTTGGTGGTGACTTTGGCTCTGCTCACCATGAGCTTGCCTGTGCCCACTGTGGCGACGAGGCTGTAGCGACGAGGCTGTGCCCGTGTATGCTTGGCTTGCCAGTCATGATGCGCAACAACAGATCAGCGACAGCGAAGGGTTAGCGTCAGGGTTAGGGTAAGGGCTACTTCACATGCCTTGCACTTTTTGTTGCATAGATTCCAAGTGCATAATAAGCTCGTATTGATGAGCTTTGGCTCGAGGTTCTGAAGTGTTGCTGCAAGGCAAGGTTCATTCGTGCAAGTATCTCCATCACGGGACATCACACTTTTATTGCCGATGGTGTCGTTTTCTCGCACAATACATAACTCATAGACTAAAGGTACACATGTCTCAAATTCTGCTTTCTTTGCAACATCAACTTCCTCGGTTTGCATTGCACCCTGCCGGTTAGTCGGGACCCTTGTGCCTACATATAGCATGGACCGTGCCAACGGCACCTCACGGTGTGCAGTCATAGACCAAATACACAACACACCACGCCCTTTACTTTCAACCAGATTCAACGTGCTGCTGTAGGTGTGCCGAAGGGGCACGCTGCTTGTGCGGCGTTCTCACCAGCAGCAATACTCGTGTGACAGCACGGACTTAAGCGTGCCCGGCGATTCCTCGCTGATGTTGCAGTTGCAGCGCCGTGACAAATCGGCCGCGATGCAAATATTGATGGCGCAGTAAGCTGCTCAGAACCTCTACTCGCATCGCACGTTGACTGCCTGTGGGCTTCGTGAGGCTACGCGCGAACACTGTTTTGGCAACATACAAAATTTTACCTGAAATCTCGACCCTGTGGCACAGCGTGTGCCTCTGATAGAGGTCTACCGCCTGTGTGGCAGACTTGGTGCGATGGTAGCAGCCTCAGAATCAGCAGTATTTCTGGTGCTTTTGTATGTTGGGCACCTACTTTGGTCTTGATTGATGAAGACCAAAGTATTCTATTCTCGCGGCGAACAACGGCAGAATAAACTTTTCAAGTTCAAGTTCAAAGAGGGCACTCTTTTGATTATACTTAATGACAGCGACTCACAGCTGGTGATATGGCAACATGGCTTCCGGTGCTATCACTATAGTACCCAAGGAATGGTACTCCCAATTCTCTGCAATCGGTGGTACCCTAATGGTAATGGTAATTTGAATAGGCCCCAAGGAAGGCCATGGACATGCCTCAAAACATATGCAGCAGCGTAATCCGTACTGCACCGTGAGACCTAGGACCCTCAGCCTGGTACAGGCCCAGCCTTTGCGCTTCAAGCGTTTTCGCCATGATGCGCTCCGCCAGCTCCTGCGAGAGCGACACGCGTGCTCATAGGACTCTGGAGCAGTGAGGATATGATGCTTATGTACTTATGATCTTGTATTTATAGCAGCCCCAAGGTGGGCTTGATGCGTTGGATAAGATTGCAAAAAACTAAAATCGGACGGGCCCTTAGAGCCCTGCGTTGCAGGCTTGTACTAGACTCATGGGGGGTAGACACAGCGGCACCCAGTCTGAGCCACACCTATCGTAGCCGATGTCTCCATCTCTTGAGCGAAAACGCCGGAGGACCGCGGTTATGCCTCTAGTATACATTTGGGCCAGAGGCGCCCAGTCCTCGATTCCTTGCATAAGCACGCCGCTGACGTGCCTGGCCGAGGTTCTCTTTCTTGCGTGTTCAAGCAAACGATCTGCAGTGTGCCCTGATGCTATCCGCATCCCCATGTTCCAATACCCCCTGCTGCTGCCCAAAGCCGTATCCTCACCACACGCGACTCCGCAGCTCCTGCTCACAGTCAGAGCCAGCATCTCCCATCCCCTAGCTGCCTGATGCACCCTCGCCACCATCAGCGCCACCGCAAGCGCTGCCGCACCTCTCGGTGCTAACGAGCAGCTGGTGTTTTGTACAAGCTACAACAAAATCAGCCTTGTGCGATGCGTTCACTTCCCTCACATCTGAGTACAATGCTGAGCATATCACCATTTGCAGCGCCTTGCCAAGTGACAAAACTGTGTGCTTGCCCTATCGTACGACTCCTGAACAAATGACCTAAAGGCCCGGGGGGGGGGGGTACGCTCAGCCATGCCATGACTGTTAAATATGGACCAGTTCCTGCTTCTGTCACAATCATCTGGTATGGGGGTTCAGACCCAGCAGTTTCATAGCACGTATCAGCGTGGTCTCGGCAATGTCCGTTACTAAGCGGTTACATCTACCGTCTGACGGTTACATTCTACTTTGTGTGTTTAGTAATATTCACTCTCATAAGCCCAGCACCCACGGTCTGGCGATGCCTCTCAGCCTCCTCTGCTGCCTGTGCTAGTGCACAACACCGCATTTCTAACATGACCCCAGCTGGGCGCCCGCTGTCAGTGGCTGCGCACTGCGCCATGACCCGCTGGCACGCGCTAGCTGCTGCAAGTTGACAGCAGCGGTTGTTGGCAGGCACGGCCGACAGCTTGCCAACGGCACCAGCCACCTCCAGGTTCTGAAGCAGGCAACCCTCAGGCTTGTGCCGATACTGACGGCGAAGGGCATTTGAGATGCTGCCAGTAGCCTGTAGACCATGTGTGAAGTGGTCATGCAGTGCTGACAGCCACGCGTGCCCACCAGCCTGCCAGCTGGGCAGTGCCACTGAGCACTACGCGCATGAAGGCTTTGTTCAGCATCCCAGTCGTCACTGACGGTCATCACTGAGTACTGCCTGCACGAAGGCTTCATCAGCGTCCCAGTCATCATCATTACTGTCACCTCAGGCTGGTCCGCTACCGCACTGTCCTTTCTTATGCTTATGCGTGTTTGAGCGGGCGCAAAAAGGGTGGCTGCATGCACTAGCATCGGCAGTTGGAGGAGGTGCCACGGATGCAGTGCATCCGCACTGGCCGCTGCGGCGTGTTGGGGCTTGCAATGTACTTTGAAGTATTACTTCTACTAGTAGGCCTTTTGAGATAAGAAAAGCTCATCAAGGTGCAACGTAATACAGTATACATACATAGTATAGGTACAGTAGACATATTGTATGTGCATACTGTGCAGCATACATCTTGGTCAAGGGCCCCGGTGAATCGATGGTGAACCAGGCAACATGCGGGATGACTCTACAATGGCTTGAAGCACTAGCAACATGCACTTTGCAAGCGACTCCAGGCATGACCCCCTACAAATACTAAGAAGCCATCCTGTTGCTGAGTGCGCTGCTTTGCCAAGGACCCATCTGACCTTTGCTCTGTTCAGTTCTGTTGTATATCCCCGCGAAAAAAAACTTTATTGCATATGCACACAAGCAACACTTGCAAAACTTCCTTCACGAAACAAAAACAGCCGTGGTTGCAAACAGAAGAAGAGAGACCACGCAGCAGCCTACATAGTGTGCAGTGCGATACCATTCGTGTGTGAAAAGAATGAAGTACTTTTTATTATGGCGCGCCAGGGATTCGACCACAGGACCTCTACAACGCTAGTCGTTGGAGTATAGCAACTGCGGTATCGGTGCCCCGGTGGGAAGTTTGTCTTGAATTGATCATTTAAAACCACGTCCTTAGGCACATCGCAAGCGCCACAGGCCTGCAGCAGCAGCGTGAGTGCAGAAACTGCACTCGCTGTCACACCGCAGCCCTGTAAGTAACAGGCACCAGTCAGGTGCGTGCCTGGCCACAATGAGTGCACACCTATAGCTCGAGCTGAAGAGAGTGACTACGTTGCAATGCAGACTCTGTAGCCGTCAGAGCAGGTCACGCGACATCACAGCCCTGTCGCCTTTCATCGGCATCGTGTACTACTCGTATGCACACGAGCAAGCGACCATGTTGCAAACTTACGGTTCACGAAACAGCCACGTTTTCAACAGAACAAGAGATACACATTGGCTTCTACATCTGGTGTTTCTTTGCACACATTATGCTCATGGCTGGCCATGGCTAGATCAAACACCGTTACTTCCCAGAAAAGTGAAGTTAGCTTTTGTGCACGAAATTTTTTGGGTCAGCGTGAGCGCGTAAGCGCGCTGTCACTCTGTGAGCAAAGCCGAAGCACTTTGAAGTGGTTCAGTGCTGGAGCGGGCGGGATGCTTGTGCCACTCTCGCAGGAACGCTGCGCTTGCTTGTGCTGCAGCTGGCAGCGATCGGCACCCAAGACGACGAGGTTGCAGAAAACGTTGTCTGCGGTCCCTCGTGCTGCCTCGTAGGCAAATTTGCGCACAACGACAGGGCACGTGTCAGATTGATTGTCGATCGATGAGGAGGAAAGAGGCGCGTGATCATCAGTCGTTGTGCTCTGGCAGGGCCTGGACGAAGAAGCACTGCCTGAAGTGTCTCTTTGCCTCTAGCGTGTGCATCTAAGTACATAGGCACTGTAGATAGGCACAAATCCTCACGGCGCATGCTGTCGGTTCCGGGTCATGAATTGCTGACCACAGCATCCAAATCACAAGGGCCGCGGCGATATCGTACTTGGTGTCACTCTGTTCACATGCAGTCACTTCAGCTGTGCTGTGCCTGTGCAGGTGCGCATTTGCGTTTCCCCTGTAGAGGCCAAATTTGAAGAGTGCCTGGTTCGCCCCACCATGGTAGCCACAAAGCGTTCGTTCGTCGTACTAGTAGGACTTAAGCTATTGAAGCAGGAAAATCCCTGGGGATTGGGAAGGCCATGCAGACAAGGCCAATGCACCGTACTGCAGTAGAAGAAGCAGGGGCACTGGACGTCCGGACACAGTGACGGAGGCGGAGCCGGCACCTGTGTGCGTTCAAGAGAGCAGTGATTGTTTTTACTTGACAAGCACAACAGGTACTGCGGGATGAGCAGCCGTTAAAGGCAAGCTGTGCTTTAAAAGCGTAACCAGTGCTTTAAAGACCAACCCATTAATCCGAAGTTCTCGAGCCTTTCCTACAGTACGCCAAGGCATGCTCATATTTCTGTTAATGATGTATGGCACGAAGCCAGCTGGCGCATCATATTGCGGACATGCTCAATTCAAAGAGCACATGCACGTCATGTGCATCTCAGCAATCGTGTATTGGCAAGCATGGCAAAACGGAAGTTTAGCATGTAATCAACCATACAGTGCATATGGGGAAGCATTTTCATGTGCCTGCCGTTTTGGATGTTATTGCACCACAATGTGCACGTCAGAAGATGTACTTTTTATTAATTCTCGCTCAGGGCGCGAAAAAGCCCAGATGATTGGCATCTAGCTGTAAGGAATCTACATGTCGTATGACAGTCTGAAAGTGTCGCAACGACAACCACTCAAACGCCACCGCCGCCAAATGGCATCTCGGGGTCCTCCCCTACGTCCTCCTCCATGTGCCCCCCCCCCTGGATTCTGCCATGTGTGTCATGACACGGCCAGAGTACGCCATGTGGAGCGCTGCCGACAGTGCCGAGCGTAAGCGCGCCAGGGCGATGCCCTTGAGAGCTTTAGGGCGCGCTCCTCCGGGCACTGACATCCTGCTGGCATACTCCGTCGCCACAGCCTCCAGCAGCTTCCGCCCCAGCTCCCCGATGCTGCCAAATGACCCTATTGCCAAAGTGGCAAGTTTGTAGCAATTCTGATCATAATGACCAGAATAGTGGGTAGTCTTGGCGGCCTCCTGGTCGCGGCAGCATCGCTCAGGGTCTGCTGCAGTCTTCGTCGCCCGCGACGCCACCTGTGCCTCGAAGCAGGTAACGTCCACCATGAGCGGTAGGTGGCGTGTCGGGTCGTCGTAGCCGGTCACCGGGAAGGCGTCGGCAGGCAGCACGATGTCCATCCTGCGACTCCCCGGCGGCCCGGCGGACCCCAGAAACGGCGTGTAGTCCTCGTCAACCAGTCCCGTTTTGAGGTATTGCCGCAGGATGCGCTGCGTGGCCCTCTTGACGCTATTATGGACGATGGTGTCGTGCGCCTTGACGCGTGGCGCTTGACATAGCCGTGCATGCAGGGTGCCGCCCGGCGACTTCCCGCACAGCTTGCAGCCTGTCGTCTGTTCCTCTACTCCGATGGCGCGTTTGACGGCCAGTTGCCAGGATAGGCCGTCGAACGAAGCCGTTGTGGAGTACATGGGCTCGTTGAGGAATGCCATGCCGATCGAGTGCATGTGGCGCTGCGACCGGAATCGAGCAAGTGCTTGCGTGCGTTGCGTGCCCTGCGGCAGCTGTTGCAGGTCCGCCTCCACCTTATCTGCAAGCTCGGTAGCGACGGCAAGCGCACTCTGATTGGGGCGCTTCAGGCTACACTGCAACTGCAGAGCACTGACGTCAAGTACGCAAACAGCCTCCGCACCAGTGCCACCACCTGCTGTCGGCCGCAGCGGCGGCTGCTGCGTAGGTGGTTGCTGCTGCAGTGGCGTTAGCGCTGGTGGCAGTGTATGTTCCAGCTTGTCACCTGTTGCTGCACGTAGGGATGCGGCAGCTGTGGCGATCGTCCGCATGAGGGGCAGGCGCGCCACCTCTGCTGCTGCTGCGCCTTGTAGCATTGCTGGTGTGGAACGCGCAGCGCCTGCATTGACGGCTGCCGTGCGCTGGTGCTGCAGCTGCGCCGCCTGCCGTTGCTGCTGCTGCCAGTGGTGTTGCTGCTGCCGCAGGTGTTGGTGCAGCACCTGCCGCATTGGCCGCTGCCACCGCCATTGCCGCTGTCGCAGCCGGCATGATTGCGGCGCCGCCTGCCGACGCTGCTCCTGTTGCAGGTGCTGCAGCAGCCCTAGTAGGGCCTGGAGCAGCTGTGTTGCCTATGCCCGCAGCAGCTGCTGTTGATGCTGCAGTTAGTGATGCCGCCGAGGCCACTTGAGGTGCAACATGTGCTGCAGCTGCTGCAGCAGCTTCTGATGCTGGAGCAGCTGCTGCTGCCGCCGCCGCTGCTGCCGCCGGAGTAGGTGCGCCGTGCGCCGCCGCTGCTGCTGCCGCTGGTGCCGCCTGTGCTGCCGCCGCGGCCCCTGATCCAGCGGCAGCTGCGTCGTGTGTTGCCGGAAAGGCTGCGCCATAAGCGCGGCCTGCCGCTGATGCAGTTGCTGCTGCCGGAGCGGTCGCGCCTCCACTGGCAACCGCCGCTGCCGCTGTAACAGTTGCCGCTGCTGATGCTGCTGGTGCTGGTGCTGCTGCCGCTGCTGCCGGTGCCGCTTGTGTTGCCGCATCCTCAGCAGCGTCGTCTGCAGCCGCTTGAGGAGCCGCCTGCTGCATCACCCCCGCCCATCCAGAGAGTGCTGGTTGCAGCGCTTGCAACGTGCCCGCCACATACGCAGCATCAGCGATGTCGCAGGCGCTGGTAATGCCAGGCCGCCATGCCGTGTTGGGAGTCGCGCTTGCTGTAAGGCTGGGTCGTGTGCTGCCAGATGGAAGTGGGCCCCACTTTGCTCAAACTGGTGCCAGGTCTGGCCTGGTGGCTGCAGGCCCATTGAGTGCTCAAGCACCCACTGCGTGACACGATCCCACTCCTTGGCGGCTGGCGCTGTCTGCGTAGTGGGAATGGTGCGCAGGCAGTACGTCATGCGAGGCACCACGCAGTAGCGCAGTAACCTGAACATAGCCCTCGGAGATGTCAGGCGCGCGCATCGCTCTGCGAATCAAGCCCCTGCCCCGCCTGCACCCGCTTCCCTGCGCAGCCATGCGTCCTCAAAGCTGCTGTGGCCCACCGACACCCCCAGCAACACAGCTCCACGGTTCTGATTTTCATCCGTATCCCCCACTAGCTGAACGCCCAGCTGCTGCAGCAGTTGCCGCTCGTGGTCTGTCACCACATGCCCCCTGCCAGGCAGCGCGCGTGACTTGGTGAGGTTTAGCTCCAGCCCCACCTCCGCAAAGTGTTGTTTGAGCTGCGCCACCGCCTGTATGTCATCCTGAGTCAGCGTGCAAGCGCCTGTTCGGACGTTGGCATCGTCCATGTAGGCGCCCATCCGCCTCCGCGCGCGCTGCGCGGCTGCCGCCTCATTGAACCGTTTCAAGCACTGAGCAATGGCGCCGCAGAAGAGCATCGGTGCTGCGGGGCCCCCCTGCTCAAACCCGCGCTGAGACATGATGATGCGCGTGGAGCCGTCGACGGCTGGAACAGCAGGCGTGGCCGAGTGCGAACGTATGTGCCGATGAAGTAGTCGAGGAAGTCCGGCAGCTGTGCTGCTACCCATTCCGCTGCCGCCAGGACGAACACCATGTTGAAGGCATTCTTGAGGTCCAGCATGAACTGCCAGTGACCAAGCTCATACGCGAGTTTGCCGGCCATGGCCGCTTTCTCCGCTCCTGCTGAGACGGCTACCCCATACTGCCCGTCTGGCTCAAGGAGCTCCGCCAGGAAGTCTTTGCGGTCTGCCACGTACACCGAAGTGCATAGTCGCTGCAGCACCTCGCCGCAAACGATGGGCCGCTGCTTAGCTGTAACATCTTCCTGTTGTTCTGCAAGTGGCGTCAGGCGCCCCGCGCCATGCAACTGCCAGAAGGCATCCGGCAGCCGCGCAGCCTCCCGCATAACGGCCTGAAGCCACCGTGTGAGGACAGCAGCAAACTCATGCCGTCCCCAGCTTGTGCGTAGCGCATCCTGCAGGTGGCTGTAGCGCAGCCCCGATGGGCCTGCTCCACTGTAAGGGCTTGCTCGCTGGATGCTTGGCAACCGTCTCTGGCTCAATTGTACATGTGCCAGCACATTCTGCTTGCAAGCTAGACATCCACCACCATCTGGGCTTTTTCGCGCCCCAAGCGAGGATTAATAGAAAGTGTATGATGTTCTGCTCATAAACTGCTGCCTCAAAACCTGCACTGAGTCCGCTTGTCACATGCTGCTCTGCGGCGGTTGCTCACCTTTGTTTTGCCTTGATGAGCAGTGTTGCACGGGCACATTACATCAAGTTATGGTGGTGCTAAGCTCATGCTCAGAAGTTTGTGCTGCTGCCATTCACAGCACTACCATACCCGACAGGCACAGGCCTGGATTGCACGACTCAAGGCAAGCAGCAGCAGCAGCAGCGGAGCAGCAGCAGCAGGAGCAGAGCGACGCAGCCGGGGAGAGTATGTCGTGTGTGTGTATGCACAAAAAGCCTGTCTGCGCGGCATGCAACCCTGCACCAGCATCCATGCCTTGCTAGGCAGTACCTAGCATGGAAATCGTCGCATGTGCACCCCCCCCCCCCCCCCCCACCCGTCCCCCCTGCCCCCCAAACTACTCACTCAATTGTGACTACAGATTCAGGCAGTCTGTGAAGACAGGGGATGGCGGCTGTGCGGCTGGGAGTATTGGCCAGTCTGGCTGAGGCGGGGAGGTGGGAGTGGTACCTCGCGAAGCACATGGACATTTGATCGTGAACAAGGTGGCATGCCAGCTGCGAGGGTGCGCAGCGGAGCTCACTGCAGCGCTCGCCGCAACAGCAGCGATGCTCAGCACCAGCACAGCAGCGCTCAACCAGCGCGCGCGTACTGCCTCACTGGCGGCACTCAACACTGAGACTGCGGCGCACGTGCGCGGCCGAACCACTACTCAGCATCGTGACAGCACACAGCGCTCTCAGCAGCAGCGCTCAGCTCCCACCCCCTCTACAGCAGCGCTCCGAACCCAAATAGCGGCGCGCGTATTCCGGACAGCAGCGCTCAACAGGCTGACAGCAGCGCTCCGCATGACAAAAGAATGCAGCGCTCAGCACAGTTTTTGCGTGAGCTGCGCCCCCGCAAGACCCGCAGCCTGCAGCGTTTGCGAGAAGTCCGTGATGACGGCGGGGGGGTAGCCCCCGAGCAGCACGAAGGGGGTCGCGCCGGCGCCCTCGCTGCGGAATGACAGAAAAGAGACCGCAGGGATAGAAATGCCAGCGGGTGAGATGTGACAGTGGCGAACACGTCAAGCGTTGAAGACGGCCGCGATTCTTAGCTCATTAGAGCCCGCTTGAGCCAGGGTATAGTCCGTCCCTCCCCACCCCCCTCGAAACATGAAGATATCATCTTCCCATATGGGCGTTGGCAGCCGCCGGTGCAGGGTCGCCAGGTTCGTTGCTGCAGCGGCACTTCCTGGGTGCCAGCAGCGCACAGCGGCAGGCCGGTTGGCGGCTTGCTCCTCAGATTCACTGTGTGCAGCCACATCAGCATCGCCACAAAGGAATGGAATGGGGGGTACCGCGGACTCTGGGGCAGAGAGGCAAGCATGCGCGTGTGTGCAAAGAGGATGGGTGGAGCCAGCGTCGTGGTGACAGACAGAGGGACAGCCGGCGCGAATCGCTGCCGCAGCTCTAGCTTCGCGTGGACGGTGACCATGCTGAAAGCGGCAATCGCGCATGGCCAGGTAGCATTCCTGCATGAAGCTCTGACAAGGTGGCTTCACATGGGCGCCACAAATGGATGCGACATTGCTGCCAGGCACGGGCAGCTGCATCGCGCCTAGCTGCCCGTGCTTGACAGCGGTGTCGCACAGATCGGTGGCGCCTAAGTGAAACCACATTGTCAGAGCTTTACGCAGGCACGCTACCTGGCCATGCGCGATGGCCGCTCTTTTAGCATGGTCACCGTCCGCGTGAAGCTGGAGCTGAGAAAGAGCTAGGGCGAGGGTTAGGTTTGAAAGGGGTAGCGCCGGTGAGGCATTGTTAATCTTCGGATTTGCCCATTGTTGGCCAAGGCCCTCGCATCAAGAGACTTTGATTGACCTTTCCGCCGTTCTCTGTAACTAGGCCGCTATGCGTGCACAATGCTGCAGTCTGCAATTGCACTACCGAGGTGTCAGTGCGAGCGCGTTGAGCGCACTCCAGCAGTACGCGTAGTGTCCGCCAACCTCTCATCCTCACAACCTGCGTCAACTCTGCGGCACTTCGGTGCAGCACAATGCCATGCGCCTGAAGCGCAAAGCATGACACCGAAGCAGCACGGTTGCAGCATCGGTCAGCAAAGCTCAGTGCGAGCGCGTTGAGTGCACTCAGCAGTACGAATAGCGTCCCCCAGACTCTTGACCTCACAGCCCGCGTGCACTCTGGTATCTCCGTGTAACACAATGCCATGCGCCTAAAGCGCAAAGGATGACACCGAAGCAGTACGGTTGCAACACCGGTCAGCAAAGCTATCAATGCTCCTGCGAACCATACAACATCCCCACCAAGACCTGCCCACAGCCGTTGGGCGTTTGCTGATGGCACACTTTGATGTCTGAAACTGTTTTGTAATTTTTGTTTCTCCGCATCATTGAGGCAATACCTTTTCAGCCCCTATCTGAAGATGCAGGGTGCCCTGCATGACGCCCACACAATTCATGTACATGAGTTCATGTACATGTATTACAGAACATGAATTCATGTATGTGCATGACGGCGCAAGGCGTTATATTACTCGGCGACGCACCTGTGCATGAATGCCTGGCATTTGCTTGCAGTAAAGTAAAAACACACAGTCACCTGGCGTTACTCACATGGGACAAGTGCAGGTTAAAGTCCAAAAAGCCGATGGACCTGCGTAATGCATGCATGATTCAAAGACAACAGCTTACGGAACCCCTCGTTGACATGCCACAACGCACCTGTGTATGAAAGCTTGAACATCTCTGCAGGGTGGGGAGCAGCAAAACGGCGGAAAACGCGGGACAACAAAGAGGACGTCAGCACCCGCAGCGCACCGCCCCTGCACCAACATGCTATTAACATGGTTGTGGCAGTGAAACACAGCACTCGCGCAGACTCTTCATCAATCATGTGCAGATTCAAATAACAACATAAGCGTCTGCTCATGACACTCATCATCATGTGTGCAAACCAGATACCAGTGGTTCTACTTGGGTGTGCCACGCGCCTGTGCGGACTTGCAGTTGACCTGCGCCCTGAGCAGCACCCGAGGCCATGATAAACACTTTGAAGTACTTCAAAGCGCAGTCGCATTGAATTTAAGAGCATGCTTATCATCTCACGGTGTGTGACAGGTCGAGCCGTGCCCTCAGGCGGCGCACACAATACACTATCCGTGGCCCTATCGCGCAGTGCACCGCCTGCCGGCGTAAAACACGTCAAGCGGCTCCAACACGAGGTACCTACTTCTGAACCATGCCTCACAATGTACTTCACCTGAGGCGATTGCCAATGCGTATGCAGCCGCGTTTGAGTTGTCGCAAGATGTGCGTACACTATGGCAGCAAGCTTGACAGACAGAATCTGGACAGGTTAAGCAGTGCTGCCACGAGGTACTTTTGAACCATGCTTCACATGTATATGGCCTGAGGCGATCGTCAAGGCGCTTTAAGACGTTTCGAGTCGTCACGATATGCATGTAGACTCTGGCAGCAAGCTTAACATCAACCATCTGGGCGTTTTCGCGCCCCAAGCGGTAAATGCAGTATATCACCTGACGGCACGCGACAGGTTTGAGCCGTGCCCTCAGGCACCGCATACAAATTCGCTTCTCGCACGGTGCATCACCTGACGGCGTAGGCAGGGTTGAACGGTGACACGAGGTGCTTCGGTGCTCATGAGGTACATCACCTGACGGCGTGTGACAGGTTGAGCCGTGCCCTCAACGGTACAGCGTGCAATTCATCTAGTCCCTTGCGCAACAAAGCACTTCTTTTGCTTCTTTCTGAACCATTTTGCACATGAAAACAAAAAAACGTACATTTTCAGAATATGTATAATCGGAGGATTCCTAGTTGATCGAACGTCTTGTGCAACGTTCTTCTGAAATTCATCACCTGACGGTGTGCGACAGGTTGAGCCGTGCCCTCAGGCGGCGCCCGTCGGCCAGCCGGATCTGCAGCGTCGTCACGGGCTGAGCGTCATCGACAACGGGCGGCGCGCCCACCTCGTCCGCGCCCGCAATTGCCGCCGCCGCGGGGGCAGTGCTCGACCTGCAGATCATCACCATCATCAAATCAACAACAATTATGGTATGCATTAAACTAAGCCGCCGCGGGGGCAGTGCTCGACCTGCGGATCATCACCATCATCAAATTAATAACAATTGTGGTATTCATTGAACTAAGCCACTGCGGGGGTAGTGCTCCGCTTGCGGATCATCACCATCGTCAAATCAACAACAAGCATGTTATGGCTTAGGCCGCCGCCGTGGGGGCAGAGCTCGACCCGCGGATCAGCTTCATCAATGACGTGAGTTTCCATCACCGCATGCGTGCATGAGTCTGTGTCTTCTTTGTTTGCAGAGCGCATGCCCGCGCTGCAATGCTCAGCAAGGCAGTGCGCGACCTGCGGATCATCACTTTCTGAGGCTGTAGATGCTACCTACCCCATGGTTTGCCCCTCCCCTCCGAACGGTACGTACGCCGGCGTAGGAGGCGGTACGTAGTCCTCGTTGCGCCTGTCCGCCAGCTTGACATGCACCTCCCCGCGCCCCTTGCCCAAGCCGTCCGCGAGCTCCCGGGGAACGATTCTACGTAGGATTAGAAACAGGGCTGGGGTAAGCGGCGGGGGTCGCCAAAGGGCGCCAGAGCTCAACAGGGGACTTGCATGCCATCAATGCAAGCCGTTGATCAGCAAGATATAGGGTTGAGGTTGATTTAGGCTCAGGGTCGCGCCCAGGGCTAGCGTCTAAACTCAGACGGCCTTGGCGCAACTGACTTTGGGTTTCGAGCCCCACCTAAACTAGTTTAGCCATGGCGCAATTGGCGCAACTCTATTAAGGCTTATAGCGCTTCTACAGTCACTACTAAGGCCCATACAGCTTACATAAGGACAAGGGTTAGGGTTACGGGCATGGCTAACCCTAGTTAAAGCACTAACCCTAGGCACAACTCTCGAGTACACTCACGAGTAATGAGTAATACTCGTGAGTAAGCGTGCGAGTATCGCCAGTTGCGCCACAAGTCACTTGCCGGGGCAGCTGGCGCAACTGGCGCAACTCGCTGGCGCAACGTGTTTGGCGCAAGAGTTTAGTTTAGACGCTAGCCCTGGTCGCGCCGCTTGCCAGGCCGTCTGCGAGCTCCCGCTGCTTAGGCTTAGCGTTAGGGTTAGTGGCGCAGGAGTCGTCGAAGGGCACCAGAGCTCAGTAGGACGCTCGCATGACGCCAACGATGCAAGACGCTGGAAAGGAAAACCTAGTGATAGGGTTAGGGTTAGGGCTAAGTTAGGGGTAGGGTAGGGCTGAAGGGAATAGCCACCGCGGCGTCGGCGGAGCAGCTTGCGATCACATAAATGTCTGCAGAATGGTCCTGCAGAACGTTCCTGCGTCAGAGCGGCATTCATTGAGGGCAGCAGCGCTCGCAGGGCGCTTGCGTGGCGTTCATGATGCGCGGCGCTCTTTGAAGTTTGGCTCACATTCGATGGCTGCAGTGGCCTACGGCGCAACTAGTGATGAAGGAGCGCCGCCAGCATGATGGCCATGAGTCAAAATCACGAGTCAGAGTCATAATTTGTGGCCATGTCCGTCGTGACGCGCATGCCCATGCCAAGAGGCGCTAACGCGCCACAATCATTAACATATGAGCCACATGATGATTTATACACATTGCGTTACACTGGATTTCATGGCAATGATGCAGCAGCGGGGCTCATAACAGGCATACAATCAGTCGCACATTCCTGTGGCAGAGTCTCGCAGAGTATAGTGTATAGTAGCAACGTGTCTGGTGCTCTTAGCGTTAGGGTTAGGTTGGGGTTGGGCTGGTGCTGCTACTCCAGGGACGATACAGTGTACTGTTGTCCATTGACAACTTCTGTGTATTCAGAGGATTACTAGGGTTGAGCACTGAGTCACTTCGTCGGCCTGTTGTGAATGGCACAGCAATCCAGGGGCCTGCACACCTTTGCGTACACGTTTGTGACGTGCTTGCAGTTACGAAGCTGCCCTCAAGATCGCACGCAAGCTTCAGATGTCGTGGCCACAAAGTATGATACATACATAAGGCGACAACTGAGCCCACTGAACTGCCGCAGAGGAACATGTTGCAGTGGGTTGAGGTTGGGCTGAGTCAACATTCAGGGTTGAAGTTGGGGAAGGTGTTTTTGAAAGCACGGGCTACTGCGGCCTGCCAGTATTCATCTTAGGGTTAGTCTGACCCTAAACCTAACCCCAAACCCTAACCTTAGTGCACCTCGGACAGCACTGGAGGCAGCAGCAGATGCGTTGCGCTATGTTTTCAAAGGGGCCTCCTGGGCACCTCACATTGCGCTCGTCTTGCTGATGCATTGAACAACTCTTTTCAAAGTATACTGGTACGCGCTTCGCGACTCCTGCCATCATACAGTCGCGAGGGCAACAAGCGCGAAACAAGGCCACCCACTCACCCCTTGCCCAAGTCCCTCAGGAAGGGCTCATTTGCGGGATCGTCCAAGCGCCGGAACGGGCCATCGTTCACCGTGAACCCCTGCCGATACATGAATATTGTGATCTGAGAGTCAGCCCCTTCCTCCCCCCCCTCCGCCGCCTCCTGATGGCTGCACAGCGCAAAAGCATCGGACAGCATGCACGCATTCATGTTACCATTGGACGAGCGCAAGTGGATGATGACTCTGGATCTCTAAGACGAGGCGCACATGGGAGCGGTTGCCTGAAGTACGGCTCAACAGGTGGGGCATGCAAACAGCGCGTTAGCAGTTACATGGCAGTTACGGCCGTTGTGCCATTGTCCATTTTACTAGCATACCAGTTGAAACGTGCAACTGCGTGATAGCAGTTACAGCCGTTGCGCATTCATCTCGTGCCCCAAGATGAACAGCACGATGGCAGTTACAGCCTATAATGCTCTTACTTCACCACTGCAGAGTCTGAGCTTTGAGCATAGTAAAGTGGTGAGCAGGACAGCCTGCGCAGTGTGCTAGAGCTGGGGCGCACAGACTCGCAATCTGGTACCTACCTTCCCTGCTTGCAACACTATGCACAAGAGTAGGTACAGGATTGAACCGAATCACCAGCTGTAAAAAAGTGGGGGGGGCGGGGAACGCGCAAGGGCGCCAAGCGTCATGAAGTTCTGCAACTTCCTGTTGTCAAACGCAGGTGTCATCGGATACTTGCAATGTGCGACTTGTGCAGTACGCAGCATGCGGTACTCTCGTGGCATCCAGCAAGTGCTGCTCTGCTGCTGAACAACAAATGTGCGTTGCAAAAAATTCCAATTGATGCTACACGGACGAACTTGTTGATTCCCGCGCTAAGCCAGAGCCCCTGCCTCGCTCCTGTACATCTAATCAGACGGATGCACAAGCAGCGGATGTACTTGCCTGCTGGCTCGCTGGAAAATGTCCTGTACCGGCGACCCAGCGCCCCCCCTCCTGCCTCCAGGTGGTCCCACCACTGCCAGGCCGCTGTAGTGAATGGGGAGCAGAGGCCGCAGGGGTGCGAGGACATGCTCGTGTTCAAGAGGTGCCAGATCATGGAATTGAAGTTCAACTAATTCAGGTAGCAGTAGCAAAAAAGCAAGATGGCAGCACAGGCTTTGACATGCTGGCGAGGAACGCTCGTGGATTCTGCCCGATCTGTCTTTGAAAGGCTCCGGATCCAAGCTACACTTCACACTTCAGATGTTGAAGTTGAATATTAAATTGTATAGCCATTGCCACGAGTTCGTTGGCCTGGACTGTGCCAATGACCCATCCTGATATCGTCAGACATGCGCTCACCTGCCACCGTGCTGAGCAGAGTTGCCGCCCGCGTAATACTCCTGCCCCTCGTCCTCGCTGTCCGCTTCCTCCTCCTCTTTCTTCTTCTTGAGGCTGTCTAGGGTGGCCATGCGACTCATGGCTGCAGCTGTGTGCGATGCGCCGCCGCTGTGTGCTTGTCAGGATCTAACTTGCCTCACACACTCCGAGATTGCTTGCAATATGATCAAGCCAACGCAAGATCCGACTGAGCATCATCGACTGCGAATTCGACGACTTCCAGAGAGTTGACACTTCTCGGATTTGCAATTGAGTTTCTACAGGGCTCGTGTAGCCACAGCAGAAAACCTCTACAAGTCAGGGCCAGATTACCGACACTGCCATCGTCAGCTGCCCGCCGCCAGCTGCGTTGCGACTCTCTCCGGCTTTCTACGGCGTCTCGCTCAGAGCAACACGGGACAGCAACTGGCAGCAGTTAACGCCTGCCGACGATGTCTTCCGTAGTACACATCCGCTGCAGCAATGCGCAGAAGTTCACGGTGCCTCTCGACACCTCCGTTACTGTGGGAGCCTTTAAAGCCACCATAGCGGAGCAGGCACAGGTCCCAGCTGAGTCCCAGCGCCTGATTTACAAGGGCAGAGTTCTCAAGGATGACCAAACTCTCGCCAGTTACGGTAAGAGCACCCTCGATGACAAGTATGTTCTACCTTCTTGCTTGACGCCTGCAGAGGTGCACAGTTAGCGCCTGCTATGCACCTCATGTTGTCCTTCACGCAGTCAGCAACTCAACATTCTTGAACCTTCCCTCGTCTTGTACACCGACAGACGTACAGCCGGACACAACCATTCACCTCGTGCGGGGTGCACGGCCGGCGGGCGAGGCAGCCGCTGCAGCGCCGACAGCAGCAGCGGCGCCGGCGGGCATGCCGGCGGCGGCGGCAGCGGCACCCGCCGCTCCACCAGCGTTTGGCGGCGCACCGGCCGGAGGGTCCGCTGCTGATATGCTGGGAATGATGCAGGGGATGATGGGGGGGGGCGCGGACATATCTCGCATGCAGCAGCAACTGCTGTCGAACCCCGAGATGATGGCGAACATCATGAACAGCCCCATGATGCAGGTGAGAGGGGAATCTGTGCCCCAGTTGAACTTGATGTGCACCTGCCAACTTGAACCACGTCATTGCGCGAACTTCAATTTTCTGCAAGCAAAGTTGGTGATCATAGTGCTGTGCCTGGCGCATATTTCAGGCCTAGGGTCTTCAGTCATCTGCAAACATGAAGGGCTGATGATCATTCAGTGTGTCAGTCAGACAGACGCCATCACGCTCAGCCTTAGCCGACGCGGACTGTCACCACGGCCTGCACTGTGTGTGGTCGAGCATGTTGGCATGAGTGGCGTAGCCCTTAGTTTGCATACACTTCATGGCGGCTGCCTTTCTTCAAACAAACTACTCAGGAGCACACTGTGTCACAGTACCCGCAGGTGCGTTCGTCAGAAGCCTATGTACAGACACGACCCACTTTTATCATGCTGTGTGATTGAAGGTGGTGACATGCTACAACGACACATACTTTGTGAAATGTACCCGCACTCTTCACACAAGTACGTCTCGTTAGAAGCCTCGCATTGCGAGCTCGTCGTTGCTTCGATACAAAGCCTCCACCCAATCGAGCGGCGTGCCATGGTGTGCTGCTGCTGCACGGCAACTTCGTTTCTTTGAGAATTTCGTCCGCTATCGATGCACCAGTCGCTTCACAATCGCAAGTGGAACATCACTTGCGGCAAAGTGTCACCTCACAAGGCTGCTAATTACCAACTATTTCTAGAGAGGTGGCTATTTTTCAGTTGTGTTTCTCGGCCTCGCAGATTTGTCATTTACACATGCATTACTTAGCCCACTCTTATTTTGCTGTGAAACAAAGACGATATGCAGCACTGCCAGCAGTATGCGCCGAGTGTTTAAGGCGCCTCAGGCAAACTTGTCGCCCCGCCCCTGCCTTCAGCCAGCCCATTACACTGCGCTGCGTATAGTCATCGTAAACTTCACAAGCTGTAGTACAAGCGGTAGCGTAAGCGCAACTGACGCCGCGCGGTGCAGTCACCGGCAATTACTGCGCTGCTGACGGCACCCTTGCCTTGCAGTCATGACTCACTGAGTGCTGCGCCTGTCTCTTCCCTCTCTCGTTCTAGGGCCCCCTGAACGCCCTGGAGACGCTGTGCAGCATGGTCACAGCCAATCTGCAAATGCTGGTGGCAGGTAACCATCAAGTGCTGAGCACTGCTGACCAACCTCCATGGCTTGCGCGCCTCATTGCAGGGCCTGCTGAACGACCCCGAGACGCTGCGCAGCAGGGTCACGGGCAACCGCAGATGCGCCAGGTGCTGCTGGAAGCGAATTGGCAGCAAACCCTGACCCTAAAACTAACTTTAATCCCAGCCCTAACCTCGACTATGGTTGACCGAGTGCCGCATACTCCCCTCGCGCTATCCCCGCCGCTGCAGGGCCTGCTGAACGACCCCGAGACGCTGCGCAGCATGGTCACGGGCAACCCGCAAATGCGCCAGGTGCTTGAGGCGAACCCGCAGCTCGCGCACGTGTTCAACGACCCCGCAGTCATCCGCCAGTCGCTGGAGATGATGCGCAACCCCGCCGCGATGCGCGAGGCGATGCGCTCGCAGGACCGCGCGATGAGCAACCTCGAGACGCACCCGGAGGGGTTCAACGCGCTGCGCCGCATGTACACGGAGATGCAGGTAGGCAGAAGTTGAGGTTATAGTTGAAGTTGAGGTTGAGTGCGCTCGCAGGATCGCGCCACGAGCAACCTCGAAACGCACCTGGAGGGGTTCAGCGCGCTGCGCCGCATGTACACGGAGCTGCAGGCGGGCAGTGTTTCAGGCCACGTCTAGGGCTAGGGTCAGGGTAGTTACATTACAGTTGCTGTTGAGGTTGCTGTTGAGGTCAGGGTTAGGACCCCGCAACCGTGCCAGAGGCGCGCGCCTGGGCTAGGGGTGTGTGTGCCTACAGCCAGCGATAGTACCAGTAGTGGCTGCTTTCTACTGCTAGTAGCGGTCGACAGGCGGGGCACACCATACCTGGTTCTTGATTATTTTGTAAACGTCAAATTATACACAGGTCAGCTGACGTTCCCACCATGTCTCCATTTTACCCGGGAGCCTATGCTGGCCCTGTCAACCCCCCAGAGCAGCAGCAGCAGCAGCAGCACTACCATTTAAGTATTCTGTGTACGACTCTTGTCTGTTCATGTACTTTGAAAAAGTATGACAGTAAGGAACAGTGCTCGACCGATGTCTTCAATTGCATTGGCATGTTCGCAGGAGCCTATGATGGAGGCCATGTCGAACCCGGAGCAGCAGCAACAGCAATCAGGCAGCGGCGGCGGCGGTGCGGGCGCGGCGGCAGGCACTGCAATGCCCAACCCCTGGGCAGCCCCCGGCGCAGCCCCTCAGGTGTGTGTGGTTCAGTATTGCCAACACATACATATCCCATATGCATGCCCGAAGTGTTCATCAATGAGGTATATGTACTTCTATACGTACACATATATATATTCCAGTGCACCCCTTCGAATGTGTGCACTTTGCACCGCTACGCCTGCAAGCGACGGGCTTGAGGCCTCGGGTGTGTGTCGCTCAGCATTGCAAAATATAGTATCAGAGTACATCAGTTGTGAGGCGCCAGACGGTAGTCGCGAGTGGTTGCGGTTAGGGTTAGGGTTAGGGTTAGGGTTGGGGTTAGGTCCCAGTAGCCCGACGCTGACGAAGAAGCTTGTGCAGAAAACTCAGTCTTCATCTGAGGGTTGGGGTTTCGTAAATAGATGTGGTCGGCAGTGCTTTGAATTGAAGTATACACGTGCTGCCAAATATCATGGATTGTACATCCCCGTCCTGGTGCGAGACCCCCCCTTCTGCGGAATAAGGTCCCTGTCTCCCTAGGGTAGAAGTGTGTGTGTGTGTGTGTATGCCGATTGGCGGCGCGCTGTCTGAGACGGGGCGTTTTAAGCAAGGGGAAACAGGCAGTTGTACAAACTTCAAGTCATGCACGCTAGGCTCAAGTCATCGTCTTGGCAGATCTTGAGATGGAGGGACCATCGTGTAGGCAGGTGATGCGCCCTGTGTTGCTGCAAAAACACTCTTGCTGCCAGCAGCAGTGTGCTGTAGTAGCAATCAGCTGTAGTTAGGGTGTCTGTTCCGCTGCCCATCCCGCTCACGTGCCGTGCCCACCATGACCTCATGATGCATAACTATAACCCTAACCCTAACTAACTTCAACTCCATGCCGACAGGCCGCTGGGGCAGCGGGCCAACTTTAACCCCATCCCTATGCGCAACGCATGTGACAGAGTATTGTGTGCCCAGGGTTTAGGTAGATTTAGGGTTGGGGTTAGGGTTTCCTCACCGCGCTCACCTGCTGTTTCCCCCTATTTGCGTGACGCGCTCTACGCTGACAGGCCGCCGGGGCAGCGGGCGCGGGCGCAGCAGCTAGGGTTAGGGTTTCCGTTCAGCTGCTCACCCGTTCACCTGCCGTTGCCCCATTACCTCATGATGCATATATATAAATCCTAACCTCAACTCCGTGCCAACAGGCCGCGGGGGCAGCGGGCGCGGGGGCGGCAGGGGCGAATCCGTGGTCGTCGCTGATGGGGGGGGCGGGCGGCCCCCCCCCCGCGGGCATGGCCCCCCCGGGTATGGCCCAGGATCCCGCAGCAGTGCTCAACATGATGCAGAACCCCATGGCGCAGGACATGATTCGGCAGGTGCGTGCGGCTGACTGAGACTTGAAGTTGAGGTATTATGGAGATTCGAAGTTGGAAGTTGGATCATGGAAGCTGAAGTCGTGTGATATCCTAAGGGGACCCTGATGGAGACTTGAAGCTGAAGCTATGTGCCTCATGAGACCCTGCAGCCTTGCTCAATGTGATGTAGAGCCCATGAGTTGCATGCCTCAGGACCCCACGGCAGTGCTCAGCATGATGCAGAACCCCATGGCGCAGGACATGATTCGGCAGGTGCGTGCACTGGTGTAGTAGACGGGCTGACAAGGCAATTTCAAGCTGAAGTTGTGTGCCAGGGCCCCGCAGCAGCGCTCAACATGATGCAGAACCCCATGGCGCAGGACATGATCCGGCAGGTGTGTGCGCTATATAGTAGGGCTGATGGGGGATCTTGAAGTTGAAGTTGCGTGCTCTCTTGGGACCCGTAGCGCGTCCATCTGGCCCTCTCTTCATCCATCGGTCTGCGTCAGATGAAGTGCATATATATGTACTGTGTAGACTAGACATGTATGCACTCCTGGACTGCAGTGCCTTGATGCTGTACACTCTGCTCTTGTTCACCTTCGACAACGAGCAGCCCTGGTTGCGCCTAGAACTAGGGTTAGGTTTACGTCACGCCCATCTGTTCTTTGTGCGTTCACCTGCTTCCGTTCACATCAGATGAACAAGCAACCCCGATTCCATGCGCCTCTGTCCCGCAATGCGTTAACCCAGTACATGCGCCCTCTCCTTCCACTCGTGTCACCTCGGATGACGAGCAATCCCGATTCCACGCGCTTCTGCATGACCATGCATTGACCGGTACATATACTGATACCCTCTTTCTATCGGTTTGTTCACCTCAGATGACAAGCAATCCAGCGGTGGTGGAGCAGATGCTCAACATGAATCCGCAGCTGCGCGCGATGGTGGATGCTCAGCCGGGGATGCGCCAGCAGCTGCCGCAGCTGCTGTCGGGAATGTCGGACCCTGCCAATCTGCAGGCGATGATCCAGATGCAGCAGAGCATGGCGCAGCTGCAGGTATGCATGTATATCTGATTCTATACTTCAAGTGTCTACTCAAGATGGCACACATACTAGATCCGTCATATAGTATATCGGTGTACGTTGCTATAGTATATTGTGTATGTACCGTCGGGCATGTCGGACCCCGCCAATTTGCAGGCGATGATACAGATGCAGCAGAGCATGGCGCAGCTGCATTGGCAAACTGAAGTAGGACAATATACGTGTGTACGTGCACTTGCAAGTGGCACAGACAACTCATGCGCACGCACGGCAGCACGCTGGCAAGACCCTCCTCAGCACGCATCGTATACAAGCAGAGCATGGCGCAGCTGCATTGGCAAACTGAAGTAGGACAATATACGTGCGTACGTGCACTTGCAAGTCGCACAGACAACTCATGCGCGCGCGCGGCAGCACGCTGGCAAGACCCTCCTCAGCACGCATCGTATACACAAACTGCAGGCACCCTACATATACGCACACTGCCCCTCTCTCACCACCCCTTTGCGGCCCATGACTCCCTCTCACACAGTGAGACATCTCTGAATCCGCACGACTGCGGTTGGCCACGGGCAAAGCGTCCGAGCTAGTGCGCACATATTCAGGTCTGCGGCAGCAGCGCAGCAGCACATTGTTCACCCACCTATACATACATTATAGTCACTGCGTCCTCTCTCACACCCTTGCCCACCCACCCACCCACCCCTACCCCCCCCCCCGCCCCCCGCAGCGCGCCGGCATCATGCCGCCGATCCCCGGCATGCCCCCCATGCCCGGCGCCCCCGCCGCCGCCACACCTGGCGCACCCCCCGCAGCAGCCGGCGGCCTCGATTTCTCCGCTCTCCTGGCCGGTCACGGCGTCGGAATGCCACCGGGCAGCGGCGCTGCTGTGCCGCCTGCGTGGCTGGCCGCTGCGCAGCCGCCGCCGCCGCCGGCGAACCCCGCGGAGGCGTACGCGGCGCAGCTCGCGCAGCTGCGCGCGATGGGCTTCAGCGACGATGCCGCAAGCCTGCGCGCGCTCGTCGACGCGCGCGGCAACGTCAACGCCGCCGTGGAGCGCCTCATCGGCGGCATGTAGGCGCTGCGCTGCGGCTGCTGCTGCGGCGCTGCGGCGGCGGCGGTGGCAATGGTGGTAGCAAGCAGCTGCTTCGCGGCGCGACGGCGGCGGCGGCGGCAGTGGCAGCGGCGGCGCATGAGTAGTACCAAAGAAGCGCGTGCTGCCGCCACTGTCGCTGTGCTGGCCGAGCTATGCGCAGCGGCGGCGCGAGCGCTGCATGCAGAGCGGCGCTGCTGCTGGAGGCGGTGGCGCTGCCGCCCCAACGGTCTGCGCGCGCGCGCTGTGCGCTGCTTGCTGTACACCTGGCGAGTGCTGCCGCGGCGGCATCGCTCGCTGCTACGCGGGCGGCAGCGCTGCACGCCGCGCTGTGCTCCCGCCGCTGCGCGTTAGCCGATCGCAAGTGCGACGCGCTGCGATTCTGTCGCCCCCCTTGTCCCCTCTCCCTTCTCATTTTCCATTCCGCCTTGATCAGCGCTGTGCGCCGAGCGGCGGACATCCCCCCCCCCCCCCGTGTATTTCGGGCTTCTGCCCTAATGGCGCAGCTAGCCCTCGCGCGCAAGACAGCCCTGCATTCCAGCGCACCTGTGGTAGAGAGGGCATGCGGGCAGCGGCATGTGCTGACAGCTCGAGCTTGCGAGTCACGAAGCTCTGTAGGATGGCAACCGTCATCAGCAGGTGTTAGTGCAGATGGCATACGTCACTTCACGCATTTCCACGCAACGCAAGCCGGGGTCCGTGATTCAGTCATGGATTGGGGAGGGGGGTGGCGGGGGGGGGGGGTCGAGGGGTAGGGTTCAGATCGATCCTTTGCCCTTGTGAGGTCGCAGAGTCTGTAAATGACGCTTTGAACCTGTGTTTGGTGACTGGGGGGTGTCCAAATCTGCTTGCATCTGTTCATGAACTTGACTGCTCAAGTACTCTCCGTGGCCACTTGCATCGTGTTCATGAACTGGCTGTGGCCACATTTGCTTGCATTGTGTTCATGAACATGACTGGCTAAGTACTCTCTCCGTGTCCACATTTGCTTGCATCATGTTCATGAACTTGCCTGCTCATGCACCCTCCAGCATTTAGCCTTGAACTGTAACGGCGAGTCTGATGCCGTGTTCCGCAATGCGTACCCATGTGCGTACATACATGTGAATGCGCGTCAGCAGCAGTAATCAGCTGGCCAGCAGCACTCGTTGGCATGCCAGCGCACCAGCGCTAATATGTCGCAGCAGATGCTGGCATGACAGGATGTGCGCCAAGGATCACTCGGCATTTTTATTTGTGTTTGAGGTCATTTGGGCACTGATACAGTACGCACCCTCCACGCATGCGATCAGCTGCCCCAGCCAGCACATACGGGGGCACAACGCGACACACACTGCCCAAAAGCGGTGCCTGCAGCGCATCTTGAGACAGCACCATGTCTCTATTGTCCGCAATAAGGACGCTAGCGCCTTCAAGGTACCGAGGTATCGGGCGGACACAGTCAATTGACCCAGGGTGTCTGCACATTAGCAGTGCATACCGTAACAAGGGAATAGTGCTAGACACAAGTGTGCGCGCGCCCACAGCGAGCTCGTATCTGACAGGCAAAACAAATGCCTCGAACACGGACGGCTATGCTGCTGGGGTAGGGGAGGACGAGGTCAAGCACCACACCGGCACCTTGACGTCATCTTGGGCTTTTGTGCCGTTCGTGCAGGAGTCGTACGGACGGCTGGGCAAGCAGACAAGCTTTTTGTCAAGGAGTTGGCAATGCATTCAGCACTGTGCTCAGGGGAGGGGAAGGCGGATGTGTTGCGCAAGGCCGGGTTAGCTAAGCGTCAGATCCTCATTGAGATTAGCGTATCGCTGGCGCGGGAGTTGGCGGAGCGCGTCATGGCGTACACACGCGGAGCGCGAATGCTGGGCTGTGTTGCAGCGCCGGTATCCAAGCTCCTAGGGCACAGCGCAGACGAGGCTGCTGCGTTGACGCAAGCTTTTCGATTGCATAGGCAACCCGGCCTCCCTTGGGCCTTTATAAATAAATAAATACAAGTCCATACGTACGCATCGAAAAAAATGTGAGAAAAAAGAAAGGACTTTTATTATGGTGCGCCAGGGATTCGACCACAGGACCTCTGCAACGATAGTCGTTGGAGTATAGCAACTGCGGTATCGGTGCCCCGGTAAACACCGTGTCTTGAATGGAGCCTCTGAAGAGTCATCAGGCACCATGACGACATCGCAAGCGCCAGACTTTGCATAGCATGAGTGCAAATGACTGCACTTGCTGTCACGACGGCAGCCTTGGCAGCCTTCTCAGTGAGAGGGCACCTGGCCCCATAAAAGCACGTGTATTGATTCAATCAGCGGCGCGACTTTCGTTGCAATGAAGGCAGGCGACTCTGTGGCCGTCAGAGCAGTGGCACAGCATCAGCATCGTGTAATATTACCAAACACATCGAAGCGTGCACGATGGCGTATGCACACGAGCAACTTTTGCAAAACTTCGTTCACCAAACGAAACAGCAGCGGCTGCCGCACCCGGGTACTATGCACACATACATGCATACATTGTGCATCATGGCTTGCTGTGCCCCCATTCAGTGCCCGTCCGTTGCTACCCGTTACACGCAGTTGCGTGCCTGTTGAAGTGCAGGGAAAGTTGGTCAACTCTGTGAGCAAAGCTGAAGCATCCAAACCGAGTCAGTGTCAAAGCACGTGCGAGGCGCGTGTGGCACTGTCCTGGAAAGCCCGCAATTGCAGGCTTTGGCAATCATTACGATGGCGCTGCGTCAGGTGCGCTGGCTGATTCAGGTGCTGCAGCGGGAACTGCTTGCAGCTGCATCAGGCTTCCTCTGATGCTGGTTCACGGCTTTCTAGCTGGGTGGTGCGGGTTCATCGATGCGATGCCAAACGAGGGGGATGGCCAATCAGCAAGTGATCTCTGAAACCCCATCGCTGTACCAAAGATTCTGTGCTTCTTGGCTGCTGCAAAGATGATCAGCTGCTGTGCAGTAGTAAGGAAAAATCGACACTGCTAGCTGCCTGCATCGCCACCACACCTGGGGACGAGCCCAGCCGGCAAACAAACACAATTCCAGTCAATGATCCTACGCCAGCAATTCTGCAGCCTCAGGAAGCAGGGCAACACTATAGCTGCAGCTGCAAGATCTGCCAGAACTTTGCAGCAAAGCTTTGAGACAGCCTGAGAGTGCCCGCACCAGAGCATGGTGTGTCGCTGTAATGTTGGCAACGGCACGGGCACCAAGAAAAGTGTGGCGGCACGCCAGCGCATTGAGACCTATTTAACGTCCGGCAGGCACGTCACATGAACATGAACAAAACTCCGGTGCGCGAAGGAGCCTCAAGGCGCCAGGTTCCCTAGTGAAAAATGGGTGGAATCATCTGGTGTATGTGCATTCAGCGCGCCACTGCCCACATGTTCAGTCAGAAAAGGGTTGTGGTCTACGTGCACTGCCATACTATGGCATATGCATTCTTTAGAATGTGGTACCCATCATGCATGTCAGGTCATGATTTTGCAGGCACTGCATATGATACAGGCGAATGTGACGCTGCCACTGATAAGCGCTGAATTGATTTTACTGACTGGGCATTCTGTGGCCCGGCGGACCGCAGGAACGGCGTGCAGTCCTCGTCCACCAGTGTATTGCCGCAGGATGCGCTGCGTGGCCCTCTTGACATTGTTGGCCCTCTTGACGTAGGTCGCGTCTCCACAGCGGCCGCTGCCGCTGTAACAGTTGCCGCTGCTGGTGCTGCTGGTGCTGGTGCTGCTGCCGCTGCAGCCGGCGCTGCTTGTGTTGCCGCAGCCTCAGCAGCGTTGTCTGCGGCTTGAGGAGTCGCCTGCTGCAGCACCCCGCCTGTACAGGTATGGTGTGTGTGTCGTTAGCACCACCACGTACTTTATCCACAGGTCTACTTGTTGTCGCAAAGAGGCATGGATGACATTAAGAATAGCATGCACCAGGAGCTTGGGAGCATCCGGCAACACACAAGCCTGCCAGTCAGTGTCAGTGCCAGTGTGCTCGCAGGAGTATCTCCAGGATTACAAGCCTGTTATGTACAAGTGAATCGCTTACATCACATACAAAGTCACGGTTATTATTGGTGGGAGGCTCTTGCGGCTAACCATCCCTTGTCACCTAGAGCTCTGCGATCTTTTGATTTGATTTTCATACAAAGTCACATGTCGGCACTTCCGGAGCAGTACATAGATCAACTAGCACCGGTCTTGCTGCTCACATTCGCAAGCAACTGCCATTTCCTGGGGCCACGAGCTTCCAGAAACAGCCACATACACATTGTTACTCGAAGTGTACATGTGTGGAGCTCTTTTGAACAACGCCCTTCCCAGAGGCCACTTAGAGCCTTGAGAAAATAGTCACAGCTATGTAGCGTGCTACATGTATGCTTTCGAGTATTCAAGTATGCTTTCCAGTGTATACAAAACACTACATCCCTAAAGCTCATAAGGGCATCGCCCTGGCGCGCTTACGCTCGACACTGTCGGCAGCGCTCCACATGGCGTACTCTGCCGTGTCACAACACACATGGCAGGATCCAGGGGGGGGGGTACATGAAGGAGGACGTTGGAAAGGATCCCGAGATGCCATTTGGCGGCGGCGGCGTTTGAGTGGTTGTCGTTGAGACACTTTCAGACTGTCACGCGACATGTAGATTCCGTACAGGAAGCTTCGAGTTAGATGCAATTCATCTGGGCTTTTTCGCGCCCTGAGCGAGAACTGATAAAAAGTACATGTGTTGAGCTCCCTTCACTGAGCGCCTTCAGCAACGCGCCTCCCGGACACCAAGGACGTCAAAAAAGCAGTCACGAACACACAGTGCACACTTATCCTAATAATTGTACATGTATTAATCTGCCTTGACGGACAGCACGCCCACTTGAGGCCGGCCTTCTGCCTCCTCCGGGCACACTCCCCCAAACACCAAAACATCGCCACTGCGCGCAGCGGCAGCGCAGCAGCGGTGCGCGAAACGGCCCGGCGGCTCTTCGACATCCCAGGCAGCAGCGCTCCACGACTGCGCAGCGACGTCCAGTATGAAAAGATCGCTGCAGAAAATGGCGGCACCGAGAGCGGAGAACACACACACACGGGTCAGGCAATGAGATTGTCAGTATTGTATCACCCAGCAATTGGGATTGTGGGCTTCACGTGTGTGCGTACCAATGTGCTTCTGCGTCATGGCATACTTGATCAGATTATCTCAGCAGCGCTCCACGACTGCGCAGCGACGTCCAGTATGAGAAGATCGCTGCAGACAATAGTGGCGTCGAGAGAGGGAAAACACACACAGGTCAGGCAATGAGATTGTCAGTATTACATCACCCGCCTATTCGGATTGCGGGCTTCCCGTGTGTGCCTACCGATGTGCTTCTGCGGCTAACCCTAACCGAAACCCTAACACGAGCCCTAAGCCTAACCCTAAGGCATATGAGAATGCTGTGCGGCAGCCCAATCGCTTCAGCAGAGTGCAGTCGGCACCACGCACTACTTGGACGTGAACTCACCACGCACCATACTTGAAGTTAGGGCAACGGCAGCATGGATCAGTGCTCATGCACGCAGCTTAAGCATCGATGACCCATGGCGCACACCGCACGAGAGGGCGAGCGTCACTTCTTGGCAGGTGTTACTTTGGGGGCAGCAGTCCAGCAATAAGTGGTATTGTAGCTTCAAGTGTGTCTCTTCGGCACAATTGCTTGTTTTCTTGCTTATTTCCACTGTGTTTTCCTTGTTTGTCATCGTGTTTCTTGTTGTGGTTTTCCCAAGAGGCCTCACTCATTGCGAAATCCGAAATAATTCGGGGGGGGGGGGGGGGGGGGGGGTGTAGTGGTAAGCGGTACTGCAGCGGCAGGAGAGGTTACTATTTTGCGGGGGTACGCAGTGGTAAGCGGTATTGGCGAGGTAGGTGCTATTTTGGGGGGGTACGTAGTGGCAGGTGGTACCGCAACACCGGGAAAGGTGATTTGGGGGACACTGTACCATTTGGTGTGGGGGGGTGTGGACTAGTGGTAAGTGGTACCGTAGCGGCAGGAAAGCATGTGATGACAGATGTGCTCACTTTGCGACGCACGTCCCGCCGTCCCAGCCGCCAAACACGGCGACGCAGCCGCTGTCAGCGCTCTCGTCGCCTGGCGGCGCACAACAGAGCCGAGAGATGGCAGCGCTCAGTATGTGTACATTTTTAGAAAGTTATCTGAAATCGATTACTCGATTAGAATTAAAATATACACGAAGTATTCACTTGAAGTATACTTTGAAGTTATGAATTACAGTCATATATAAAAAGTGCGGTTCGTTTCGCTCTTCATGCAAACATGCGTGCTGTCACCTGATGTAAAAAAAGTACACTTCGAGTATGTGATTCACGTGCAGTGCCAGCTGCGGCGTGAGCGTGCAGCTTACCCCGAGAATGCCTTGGGCGATACCCAACAGAGCAAAACGACGGCAGCGCTCAGCATGTATAGATGCATAGTTCTCTGCAATTAGTGGGGTTCATGTGGTTTCAACAACTAGCCATGGGTTTTTGCAGCTTTCCGCAACCCCAGCGCTGCCTGGTGATGCAGCACAGACGGACCTACTTTAAGACACGGCTGAAACAAAACATTTCACTGACATGCGGCACGGCCGGAAGTATGCTACCTCTCGCGCCTTCTACTGCAGAATGAAATTCAACAACAACAACGCCTTGCACAGACGGCGTGCAATGAATGATGGTGCTTGCGTACACTCCATACATTTTCATATCACAGTCTGATTGTGAAAGCCTGCGCACTTCCACAAAAATCATGACGGCACCGCAACACTGACAAACTACTGTCCAAACGTGACAACGTTCAACACCCCCGCTCGGCTCTTGCGCTGGTCAGCACAGGCGCGCGAATCAGGAGCCTCTTTTCTGACCAGTGGAACTGGCACAAATACTGCGTGTGTTCAGGGTTAGGGGTAGGGCTATGCGGACCCTGAGACAAAGTGCTGCGCGCAACATCTGCGCTACCGTAGCGCTCACAAGTGCGCACACGCGCGCTGCTGGCGCGGCCGCGGGCCTGTTTGAGACTGCAGCAGCAGCGCTCATACACCTTGTCGCGCCTGATCACGCTGCACACGATGCTGTGCCGCTGATCCATGTACACACATGCCTGCCGCGCAGCTGCATTTGCAAACAACGCTCTGAGCATCACCGCTGAGCAACGGCGCCGGCGGCAGGAGACGGCATCGGCACGCGCGGCATCTAAAACATGTCCTGCATATGCCCTCCACGTAGCAGCGCGTGCAGAGCGCCGCCGCAAACACTGGCAAACCGCCGCACACACACAAACGTACAGACCGCCGCGCTTGTCACCGTGGGCGCCGTTTGGATACCGTGGCCGGCTGGCTCAGTGAAGGACACCGGAAAACAATTGCTAAAATACTGTTCTCCTTTTACAAAAATCAAGTCAGGAAACCGCTTCTACCTGCGCCGAGCTCCCACGCCGCGAGCGCGCAGCGCGCCGCCGGGCAGTCCGAATGCTGCCGCCACCGCCACGCCTGCGTGTCCAAACTCCAGGCATCGCTCAGCACCGCCCCCTCCGCGCCGCGCCCGCCCACAATCACGACCTGCTGCCCGCCGCGCGCTGCTGCTGCTGCTGCTGCTGCTGCTGCCGCGTGCATCTCGCGCGGCGGCGGCGCAGCGCCCGAGCACTGCCTTTCCACCCACCGCAGCGGCTCAGCAGGCTCGCCGCTGCTGCCGCTGCCGCCGCCGCCAGTGCTGCTGCCGGCGCCGGCGCCAGCTGCATTGCCGTCGCTGCCGCTGCCAGTGCTGCCGGCGCCGCCGCCGCCGCCGCCACCGCCGCCGTCAGTGCTGCCACCGGCGCTGCCGCCAGCTGCTTCGTCGCCGCCGCCGCCGCCGCCGCCTCCGCCACCGCTGCTGCTGCTTCCGCCGCCGCAGCTTTTGCCGTTGCTAGTACTGGCGCTAGAGTTGTTGCCGGCTTGCATGAGCGATGTAACATCCGCGCTCCACACGCGCATGCACGGGCCATCCGCCGCGACGCCCCCTACCAGCACCAGAGTCGCGCGCGCGCCGCCGCTGCGTATGAGCACTGCTGCGGCGGAGCTCAGCGCCGGGGCCCCCTCACACGCAATCTGACGCCAGGTTATGGTTGCCGTGTTGAGGGCCCAGACGTCAGAGCGTGCAGCGTTGCACGCAGGATCCATGCCTCCAAACATCAGCATCGTGGTGTCGTCCATCGCCACCGCTGCGTGGCCGCTGCGCGCCGGCGGCGCCTTGCCTTTGAGGGGCGGCTGCGTCCATGTGCACTTGTTGGTGGCGGAGTCAAAGGTGAGGATCCAGGTGTCGTTGAAGTGCTCGCCAGTCATGGCGGCTCCGCCGAAGAGCACGTATTTGGTGCCGCAGGCGACCCAGCTGAAGTCGCCACGCGCTGATGGAGCTTCGCCACTGCTGCATGGCAATGTACGATGTGCCCATGTGCGGCCAGCACCGCAGTTAGCTGGTGTTTCCGCGTTTTGCTGCTGGACCACTGATAAGTCAACACGACCGTCTTTCTCCTCGAGGTGTAGTGCGGCTTCAGATGGAGGTTCAGCTTCTGTATCCTCGCCATCTGAGGGCGGCAGCTCTTCTATGTACCATTGTTGCTGGCTGCTATCCACGGCAGCATGAGCCTTCTTCATGACGACGTGCTGCACCACAAGCCTTCACTTCCAGATTGACTAGCACGCTGAAGTCCAGCTTGATCTCCCGAGCATTTTAAGTTTTCCGTTGAGTTCGGAGTTGAAGATTTCCCAATACTTTTTTTTTTTTTTAATCCAGCAGCATTCCCTTTCACCCAAGCAACGCCATCAGCGCCCTACACGGCAGCCCGCCATCTTGTTTCCATTTTTGTGGTGGAGGGCCACCCAGTTGCTTCGTGCATCAGTTAGTGCGACCCCATGAGCCTCTGTGACTCAAGGGCTTACCTGGGCCCAGCAGAAGCCACTTGGGTGACGCCGCCTTCAGTGCCATCCCTGCTTGCAATAGCCGTGCCCCTGCTGCTGCCCTCAACCCTCGTTTGCCGCTGTGCTTTTTGCGTGTGTTAAAATAAGTGCAAGCAATAGAGATTCTGTGTGATGTTGAAAATCCTAGGCAAACAGTAGCGATCACAGACTAGCACAGGGTGCTTGTGCATGCGCATCACTTGAGTCAGTGACTAAACGGAGAGAGTCTCTTGGTTGAGTCTGGCATGTTGATGCCTGAATCATTGACTCTGTACCAACGCTTGGCTCAGTGTTGCAACAGTTTCACTTCACAAGCGCCGCCATTGGTTATCTGAACCAACAGACTCTATTCATGACAGTCCAATGACAAAAGCATTTCAGTGTATGCACTTCACTCAAGTAGCTCCGTGTCTGTCAAAAAGAGCATCATGACATTGACGCCTGAAAAAGGTGTATTCAAATTCATTTGCTGGCTGAATTGCCACACGCCCGCCAGAATTCTTCAGATCCCGGAATAATCGCGTCTGCTGTGTCGATATCCAACAATCAGCGAACGTGCGAAGCCTTTCCTTCTGGCTCTTGTATGTACCCAAATGATAGATGCACTTTTGTCTTCTGCAATGCAAAAACAGGGCAAGAGGCATAGAGTACCCGGAGCTGTAACAAACAGAGAGTCACGCTGTGGTCCTCGCTCGAACATTGAGTCCGTTTCAACTACTCGTAAACAGTAAAGGTGTCCGTCTCTATACGCCTGTGCAATGAAATTTCTGTTGTGTACAAAGCCGCTTTTGTCATCGCAGAGTTCCTCAAAAAGCCCCCAGAAATCTGCTCCGCTTTTTACTTTGACAAGTGCAAGAGGACCCCAGTCATCCATTCGCTGATGCATGGAAAAGCCTGGGGGGGAACAGAGTCAAACAGAATCCAGGAAGAAGCTTAAACAGAGTAACACGGTGTGCGACGCGGCCGCACAAGCTGAGCACTGTGCTTTGGCGAGGGTGCGCACGTTCGCCGCGACAATAGTAGACTTATAGCAGTAGTAGATAGTGGAGGAATGGCAGTGTCGGTGTGACCATGAAGTTTGGTTAATCTCACCCTCAGCATCCTTGTCATTTGTGGCCATCAAGGGGCTGTGGCACAAGCTCGTAGCAAAGTATGACCCGCGCTGAGCGACGGGAGTGAAGCCCAGGTGCAGCAGCCCACTGATCATTGTGGCCCATGTGAGAGAGATCAGCAGCAGCAACGACTCGCTGGTCTTCATGGCGACAGTCCTGCAGCAGCAGCAACAGCGATGACGAGTCTGTCAGCTGATTGCAGTATGCTGCTGCATGAGTGCATGCCCCTCCTTGACAGTCACACAACGTCTTGTCTGGCTGTGTAGCACAGTTTAAAAACCTCTGCAGGCACCGCTGTCTGCTCTGTGCTCTCCGAAAACTCATTTTGTCGAATGCTGTGGCGCAGCTGGCTGCAGGGCTGAGCGAGTAACGACTGGATCTACGCCGGAATGAGCCCTGACGAGACTAGACCAATCAGGATCTATGTGAATATGTCATCTTTCAATGTATACCATTGTCTCTGTGCGATGCCATAAAACACTGCTTTGGTGCCGCTTGTGTCATGGGCTCAAGTGTGCACTCACCGCACTGCTTGTTGCCATGAGGCGCTTGCGTCAACAGACTTCAGTGCACTTGGTTGCACTGCTTGAACCATTGAGTCAGCACTTCACCTGTCACTCACCCTTGTGCCGTGCGCCGTCAGCTAGCGTGCGCGCCACGTCCCACTGCTGCTGCTGAGCGCGCCTGCCCCGTTACTAGAGGTGAACCAAGTTCAAGTTCTGTGCTCCAAACTTGAACTTCGAATCGAAACAGACCCAGAAGCGAGTGGCGCAGTGTCGGCGACAGTGGCAGTAGCGGTCCAGCAGCCGCAGCGAGCAGCAGTAGCACCTCATCGGCCGTTGCATCACAGCAGCAAGGTCGCAAGCGAAGGGTGCAAAGAGTGATACCGCGATGGAGCAGCGTGAGCACCGGCTTGCTGTTGCCCGTGCTAGGCGGTCTGTGCAAGAGACACCAGAGCAACGTGAGCAACGGCTTGCTGTTGACCGTGGTAGGCAATTTGTAACGAAACGAGCACTGAGCGACTCGCTGCTGCCAGTCTGATGCTCGTGCGCGAGAGACACCACAGCAACGTGAGCAGCGACTTGCTGCGCATCGTGCCAGGGCGGCTTCTCGTAGAGTTAACAATGCTTCTCTGGACCAACGCGCACAGAAGGTGGCGGCTGAACGCGAGAGGCAATTCAATCAAAGAGCTGCAACAATTGCAAGTCATCGCAACATAAATGGCATGAATTCGTCAGTGAATGCCTCAAGGACGCATTCAGTCCTGGTGATTTATCGCGTGCAGAGCCTCAAACTGCACATGTGCAGTTGCCACATGAGCAACCACCTACAGGAGGAGGCTGCCACCACATGCAGATTTGCTCAAGAGTCCTCATGTTTTAGGGCTTGCAAATGAGTTCTATGATCGTATTCCTACGAAGTCAAGTCTTGCTTGGCCACAGGAGACCTATGATGAGCGCCAGCAAGCTATGCACAACAGTGCTCCTTTCGTTTGTCCTGCAGTTTTCATCTTTAGTGAATGCATAGGTGCATACGATGCCCACCAACAGCGCATATCGGGTGCTGTTGTGCCACCAATCTTCAGCGTTGACAATCATATGGTCCTTGACCCATGTCCCCCTGAACTGTCCGAGCTCATGTATTTGGGGCGGCCATACATAGCTCACATTTGCCTGTTGTGGAAGTGTATCGCCTTCCTAAAGGACAAGTAGGTTATGGAGGGCATGTGACAACGCTGGACAATATCAATGCAGTGCAACAGATGGCTCAGTCTCTGCCCCACCATTTTGCATACATGCATGTGTGCCTCGTGATGCATTGCAGTGTGCCGCATTGCAGTGTGCCGCCGTGGCCTGCTCACTGCTGTGCCATACGCTCTCACATTGCCCGTATCCCGTATCCTTTTTTAAACACCCAACACAATGCTGCTCTCAGTCTGCCTGTTCTTGACTGCAACGTCCTGGGTGTTGAATGCCTGCGGCACTGGTGGTGCACGACATCAAAGTCTGCCTGATTGACCGTAGGTTATGACCTTTTGCCCTCCACGCCTACACCCCGCAGCGTTCACCGCAGCTTGCCCTGCCTAGATGAGGGTTTCCTTGCATATGCATGCGACGCCCGCCGTCGAAGATCATTCCCTTGTATTCAGAACAAACTTCTTGGAGTGCCAGCCAATCTTGGTTGAGGTTTCACTCATGTGCCCATCTTGGTTTATTCACTTGTGAGCTGGTCTTGCCTGTACAGCTGTATCGGCAACTGCTGTGAAGATGTCTGTATGGATGCTTGTGGTATTTTGACGTACTATTTTCACTCAGTTGCTTTCCTTCATCTACTTTTCAGAAGAAAAGAAACAGTGAAAAAAAAAGTTAAACAAGCTCGCAAATATCAAGCAGTGCATTTTCGTCGCCACTGGTGATGTCAATGCATCTAATACGCTCAGTCTTCATGATCATTTGCATATCATGGTCATCATCTTAGTTTGTTGTAACTGCTCAATCCGGCGGGTATGGCACAACTATGAAGTACCCATGCATGCCTTAACATTTGCCGCACTCTCAGCAAAGACCAAGGCACCATTCTTGACTGTGCAGCACAAATGAACACAGCACAGCCACTGCTGTACGCAATGAAAAATTACGTGGAGAGGTCAACGGATTCCAACAAGATGTTGCAAACAGGAAGGTGATGCAGTGTGAAGTGCTGAAGGGGAGCATTTTTTTTTCTTCTTGAGGCCGGATACATGAATGATGACGCGCGCTTAAGCAATTGTCTTTTTCTGGAGTGGGCACCTCTACAAGTGCCGAGTACAATGGCTGTAGGGTTTGGTTGTGGGGTGTTAATGGTAGTTTGAAGAAAGGGAAGCCTGTTTGCGTTTGAGGCTCTCTTCGGAGAAGGCATGTTGCATTGAGTGAGTACACATCCAAAGAGAGGGTTTTTCGCGCCCCTAGCGAAGCGAAACAAGTAAAAGCACAATGGCTGGCAGGGTCTCGTGGTACAATGTCAATGTGCATCTTTGCAGCGACAGTCAAAAAAGATCTGCACGACATCGCATCAAGCGGCAAAGCATCCAGCGCACTGGCACGGCAGAAGCATGAGCCAAGCATCACAGAATCGTAAATATCTACAAAGAGGTGGCTTGTTTGTTATCAGCCGAAGCGCAGCACGGTGGTGTGGCATCGGTCCAGGCAGGCGTGACGCTGCGACCTGTTGTGATTATGCTCCGTCGCAGGCGCATGGTGCTGTCACTCATGAAGTGGTCACAATGTATGCAGCCGTGTGACCGAGCCCTGGGCGCGGTTGGCGCGGCGCACACGTCAAGTGGGCACCACCTGCGACGAAGCCAGGGTCAGCACGAGCCCGCGCTTGCAGGCAATGTTTGTCTGCGTTGTGAAGCACGGCGCTGGCGTTTCTGCGTTGTGCAAATACTCATGTCTGCAAACAGTTTCCTGTTGTGTTGGAGACAAAGGCGTACGCGTGTAGCAGGCACCCGGCGGCCAACCCCCGCACTGCAGCAATCTGCAACTGATTTGCAACTGCCACAACTGCCGCCATTGCTCTCGACCTAACCGCTGCTCATGAGGGCAGTCACGCGGTGACGCTCCTACATCTGCAGGGCAGCGCTCAGAACAAAAGCCAGTAGGGGCAGCAGCGCTCAACCGCCGCACGTCAGCGCTTGTGTCAGCGGGCCGATGCCGCAGCGCCTCGGCGCTATCACCACTGCCATCCGCAGCGCTGGCGCGCAAGCAGCGACACACGTCTACACGTGACCAGCGCTCGACTGCCCCGACTGCCAGAGCCACATATTTCTATCCAGGCTCCAGTACCGCAGGGCGTCAACGCTGCCTGCATCGCCACGTGTTGTGCCGGTCGGCAGCAGCGATGCCAGCCGGTGGCGCCGCTCCAAGTGCGCGGCGGCGATGCCCTCGCGTCTAAATGGGCGGTGCTGGGCGGCACTGAAGGCCGAGCCTCATATTCCTATCCAGGCTCCAGTGTCGCACGGCGTCATCACTGCCATGTGCCGTGCCGGCAGCAGCGCGGCAATGTCCGCAATGTCCGGCGGAATCCAACGCTGTCACTGCTGGCTGCCTCCTTGTCGCCAACGGTGCACAGGTGGCCAGCAGGTGTTACCTTGAAGTTCATGCCATGGTCGCCGCGGTAAGTAGCGCAGCCGTGCAGGTGCAACGTGGCCACGCGCCGCGCCGCCGGCCGGCAGCAGCGCTCCTCGCTTTTTTTTGTTGCATGTCAGCGCTCATCCCAGGCCGAGGTCGCAGCGCCTCAGCGCCTCCTCCGTCGTCATCACGCGCGGCCGCCACTGCTGCGCGTGCAGCGCCGCCGCGCCGGCGGTCGCGTACGCGTAACTGCCGACGCCGCGTCCGGCGGCCTGCAAGTAGGGGAGTCACCGAAGGGGCGGGTTGACTTCAACTGAGGGCAGGCGATGTGTGTGTGTCTGGCTGCTGCTTGGTGAGCTTTTTGTGCGAGCGGGCAATTTGTACGAGCGGGTAGCTACCGGGGGGAAAGGGAGCCGGGGGGGGGGAAGGGGGCACCGTGACTTCGCCCAGGAGCTTGTGGGTGAATGTACCATGCACCAAAGTAGCTACACGCCGTAGGGGCTACACTGTTGCTGCTGTAGCAGGCAGCCGACCTGTTCTGCTGCCCTAGGCGCACCCACCACACTTCTTGCCCTCGCAAGAGCCTCAGCAGCAAGTAATTTACACTGAAGCAGCCGTGCTGCTGTTTGGGCACATGACGAAGGCGGCTATGCCAGCTCCGTTGTCCTTGAAATTGGCCTTGAGCAGATAGGGCTCGCCTGATGCCTCAGCAGTGCGCACTTGAGCAATGCCCCTGAGTCTTGTCTGACATCTGGTTGCCAAAACGTTGACTTTGCTTGGGGTTCACGCTCCGGCGCTGAGAACGACTGACGTCGTGGTGAACACATGAAATCTGGTTCGGGGTAGTGTTGACGTTAGGTGAGCGTTAGGCTGATCGTCGCGCTGGTCACTGACCTCGTGCCTGAGGCTCTGCTGCCTGAGAATGTCCCTGATCGGGCCACCCTGCTTCACCCGCATGGGGTCAAGCTTGGGGGTTAGGGGGAGGCTTAGGGTTAGGATGAAGTTAGGGTTATGTACCGCGCGCGCTGGTCACTGACCTCGTGGCGGAGCCTGAGGCTCTGCAGCGACGCGCGCATGCCCTCCAGCTGCCGCCTGAGACGCGAAAGCATCAGGAAGGGTAAGTGTACAAAATGCATGCCAAATTGTGCACATTCAACCTCAAATGTGGCTGCTCGACATGGCCCTGACTCTGATGTGCGCATGCCCCACAGCTGCCGCCTGAGACGAGAAAGCGTTGGGAGCTAGGGTTAGAAAACACGTATACTCGGCTACTCAAGACGGCTTTGAAGTAGGTCGCGGGCCTGTCAAGGGCCATCCTGCCTCTCACACCACAGTGACTGCTATTTGAGACACAGGCGGGGACTCGTTTAGAAAGACTTGAACTCGTGATAACACCTGGTGCAGGGGGATGCACGCATGCCCTCCAGCTGCCGCCTGAGACGAGAAAGCGTTGAAAGCGAAGGTTACAGAAGGACTCGACTTTGTGCAATAGCAGGTAACGTCCAGGTGGGAGCTGCAGTAGGTCAAGCATGAAAGGGTTAGGTCAGTTTCCCAGTTTTGCATGGGAAGGGAAAACATCAAGTTGCTGGTCCAGGAGTGGCGGCGCAAGCAGTGCCGCCAACAATGAAAGCACCCTCGGCCACATGGTCACAGACGCAAAGCTTCACCTCTGCCGCAAGACGGCCAAGGCCCGAAAGCTTCGTTGGCTGAGCACCGGTGCGCGTTGCAATAAGGAACTCATGGGAGCGCCCGAGCTATCAAACTGCTTGTGGCGCTTGTCGAAGCATCCCTCACCTGAAGGCCTCTTGGCTGTCGAAGCCACTGGCAAGCCCCTCCATCGCCGCACCACTCCCTTGTGCACGGCCCCCCTCCCCGGCCCCCTGGCACAACTCCGCCGCCTGAGCGCTAGAGGCTGTCGCATCGGGTGCGTCTTCCGCCACGGCCGCAGAATCAGTGGCAGCAGCAGCAGCTGCAGGTGGCGCTGGCGGGACACCAGCGGGGTCTAACGGCGGCGGCGGCGGCGGTGTTGCAGTTGAACTTGAAGTTGAGGTCTGCCGGAGCAGCGCCTCGTGCAGCCGGCGCTGAGCCGCTAATGCCTCAGCCTGTGAGGCGCACGCGGGACAGGGGGGTTGCAAAGCTCTGATCAGGGGGGTGTCTGGACTGTTTCAGGACTGACGTGGTCTGAGCCAGTGCCACAGCGCGGTGGCATCAATGCACAATCGAACAATATTAATGCCAGAGCGGTTTGAAATTGACTGTGCTGATCGATCACGACCCTGGAGTTTGCGTTTCAGGTGTACTTGCGCGTTTCAGTACTCAAAATAAATGTTGCCTCAGTCACCGATAAAGACAATCTTTTAAAAACACTTCACCTGGGCCTGAGCGAGCAGCTTGATGTACGCCTCCGCAACGCTCAGCGTACCCCCTGCCCCTCCCCCAGACAATGTCAGCAGCGCAGGAGCTGGGCATGACAGCCACGCAGAATGACTGTCTGGGGCGTGCTGCTGGTGCTGCTGCTGCTGCTGCTGGTGCTGCTGCTGCTGCCGCTGCCACTGCTGTGGCTGCTGCTGCTGCTGCTGCCACTGCTGCTGCTGCCACTGCTGCTGCTGTGGCTGCGGCTGCTGCCACTGTTGCTGCTGCTGCTGCCACGGCTGCTGCTCTTCCCACGGCGGCCGCGGCAGCAGCGGCGGCGGCGGCAGCGCGAGGTGGCCTTGTGCGGGCGCGCTGAGGTCTCGCGTTGCAGCGCTCAAATCGTAGTGGAAGCGGCCCGTGGCATAGGGGCCCCCTGGCTGGTACCCCACACCCCCCAGGCCGAGGCGCGCGTCGAGGGCGCTCTCGGTGCCTGTCGCGGTGAGGGGGTATGCCGGGGGGAGCGCGCAGTCGTGAGCGGGTAGGAGTAGGGTTAGGGTTAGGGTTAGGGTTTGGGTCAGTTGCGCCTGTCGCGGACAAGGGCACATTGGGGTCAGTGCGCCATTGTGCGTTGCGTTGTTGCAGCCTGGCATAAGGTGCGCTGAAGCGGTGCACACTGCGTAGGCCTACGATACACACCTGTCATGCCGTAGGCGCTGACGTCGGCTTGCACATACGTCCACTCCTAATGAAGTTCACCTGTAGAGTACTAGCACGACACATTGCCGTAGACGCTGCCATCGGCTTGCACGGCGGCGGTGTTGCCATGCAACCGCCAACACCGTCGCGTCGGTTTTCTGAGTAGATTCAAGTGCCAGCGTAAACAACACCTGTCTGCCCTATTTAGATGCTGACGTCAACGTACTGGATTTTCTGAGTAGGCTCAAGTACCATTGTAGCGTCAACTACACCTCTCACGCCATAGACGCTGACGTCGGCGTGCACGGCGGCGGTGTTGCCGTGGGACTGCGTGCCGCAGCTGCGTTAACGAACATCACCAACTTCTGATCACAAAAATCAAGTATTAAGCACCCTGATACACTCCTGTCATGCCATAGACGCTCATGTCGGCTTGCACGGCGGCGGTATTGCCGTGCCGCAGCTGCGCAGCGCTATTGAACATCACCCACTTCTGAGCAAGTTCAAACACTAGGTTGATGCACACCTGTCTTCTGAGCAAGTTCAAACACTTGGTTGATACACACCTGTCATGCCATAGACGCTGACGTCGGCTTGCACAGCGGCGGTGTTGCCATGAAACTGTGTGCCGCAGCTGCGCAGCGTCGCTCCGCGCTCGGCGTCGTAGGCGTACTCGGGCGCCGCCACCTGCGTTGCACGCGGCGCCAGGACCGTCACCTGTTGAAGTTGAAGAAAGAGCGAGAGGAACAGCATCGGGAGCGAGTGGCTCAGCGTGACATGTTGAAGTTGGGAGCATGCGAGGTGGAAAAGTAGCAAACAACACAACACAGTGCTCACATAAGTGACAGCAATCAACAGCAATGGGGCGAGCAAGTAGATTAGCACGACAGATCAAGCAGCGCTTGCTGTTGACGCAGCAACACACGCAAACCATCGCCGTTTGTGCTGTGCGCCAGAAAAGTACAGCCATTGCTGTCGAAGCAGCTCGCCGGATGCCCCGGATGTGACGATTGACACTGATGACAAGTTTTCATCTGTCATGCCCTCTTTGTGATATGGCGTCATGGCTAACAAGTCCACCATGAGGTGCAATTTAAGTTCCCAGATTTTATTCAGGTTACATTTCCAAATCGGAAAAAAAAAAACAGAAAGCCATGTACCTTGGGAAGCATGTACTGCGAAGTACTTGTTAAAGGCTTTGGCTAGTCCGTCGTGCAAGGCCTCACATCTCCCTTCATGTACTCCAATTCTACAAAACTCACTGATGATCCGCGAGCTGTACTCAATCTATTTTTCTTGCAGGAGCCCAACACTGACATACTTCCCACCAAGTATCTAGGCAGTGTGACATCATCACGACCGCGGTGCGTGACCACAGACCACTTTGCAATACCATGACTCAATGAGGCTGCACATACTTTGATGTACGCAGGGACCCACAACGGCATACCTATCACAAAGCATCCAGCGCACGGACGCAGTATCACGAACCACTGTGGAGTCGAAGCACTCAGACACGCTCACACCCTTGTACAATGCGCGATACGCTGCGGATCAGCATTATACGCATGCAAATGCTGCTGTTGAGGCAGGGCATGCTGCCAGTAGCATGTGGCGCGTGGAAAAGCCAGCAGCACGGCCTGGTGAATGTTGTACTTGGAACTCTGACACAAAGTTCAGCTCTGCTGCACTTTGTGAGTAGATTTGAGAGCGCCACCACCACCACACGGCGCGCTGAGCTGTGCAGGCTGTCGTGTTGCATTCATGTCAACACTCGGGAAATGACCGTTACAGTTTGCGAAACGCATGTGACTCCAGTGCTCAACTTCATACACTTCTTGAAGTACACTACATGCATACATACCTGCCCTGATGGCTCCTCGTCCGCCGCTTGCTGCGAACGGTCCACCACGACACCGCCCCTGGTGACCTCCGCTGCCCCGACTGCAAGCACCGCGCTCGCATGCGGTGCCGCGAATGCTGGCGGCAGCGCTCCACGTGCTGCGCCTGCCACTGCTGCTGCTGCCGCTGCCGCTGATGCCGGCGGCGCCGCCGCTGCCGCTGCTGCTGCTGATGTCAATGGTGCTGATGGTGCTGCCCTTGCCGCCGTAGCATCTGCCACCGCAGCTGCCGCTGCTGCTGCTGCGCGCTCTGCGCCCCTGCGCGCACCTGCGTGGCCGCCCTCGTGCGCATCATCGCCGAGCGCTGACGCCGCCAGCGTAACTGACGTAACCGCTGCGCGCCCGGGGTCATGCGTTGAAACCGGTGCACTAACGCCATCTGCAATGCGATCGGCGTCAGAGCTGCGCGCTGCCGCCGCCGCCGCTGCCGCTGCAGTGCCCGTCTTCGACCTCAGATCGGCGTTCTCGAGAGAGGAGCGGCGGCGCGCGCTCTGTAACGCGCGCGTGAGCGCATCTTCCGGAGGCGCCGCAGCAACGAGGCTGTGCTGCCGGGTCAATGCCCTGAAAGCGCTGCCCCCCTCCTCCCCCTCCGCCACCGCCGCGTAGCTCTGGTCGTGCTCGAACGAGAACGAGTAGGAGCGGTCAACAGCGGCAGCGGCAGAGGCGGCAGCGGCGGCGGCGCGCGAAGAACCGTCCAGGAACGATGCCCCGCCCGCGCCGCCGCCGCCGCCGCAGCGGAAGGAGCCGCCGCCGCCGCCGATGTGCTCATCAAAGTCTTCGCTGTACCTGTCGTCCTCCTCGCTGTCAGCGCCGCTGCCGCCGCTGCTGCCGCCGCCGCCGCCGCCGCCGCTGCCGCGGGACGCGCCCTCCGCTGCGTCGCTGTCGGCGGCAGCGCTCGGAAACGATGGCATGCGGCAGCGCGCCGCGCCGGCGAGCAGCTGCTGAGCAACCTCTGCATAGTCGGGGGTCTCTCTGCTGTCGTCGTCTTCTGCTGCCGCGGCGTGAGAGGGGGATACTTCGGAGGGGACCTCGCTGCCGCGCGAGGGGGGTCTCGTGCCTGGGAGGTACGTAGGTATGTGTGCGTTTGTTTGGGGGGGGGGGGGGGGGAGTGTTGAGCACTGGTGGTGGCAGCACACGTGAGGGGTGAGCGGTGTTGAAGGTTGCAGAGCTTGCGCGGCCTTCAGTGCATGCGCTGCAGCTGACAATACAACGCAAGCATGATGGACTTCAACAGTAGCACCTAGGCGATCACTGAGGCACGCTGCGCCAGGCACTCCGTACAATAGCAGCTTGTTCTCACTTCAACCAGTACACAGATCAAGTAACACCTAAGCCTACGTTGCCATGAAAGCATTTGGCTTCATTGCAACGGAATTCTAGTTGGCTGCACTATCCACCAGTGCAGCTCCCGCTAAAACTGCGGTGTCAATTGTACAACTGATTCTGTATGTGTAGCCAAGCGCCAACTTCAACGAACTGAAACTGTCACAGCGCTCAACAGCCCCAGAACAAAATAGTCAGCGCTCACACTGCCCACCATGGCTGCAAAGCTCAAGAACCGCATGCGGCGTCACACATGGCTGGCGTCGAGCACTGCCAATGAGATGAGCGCTGCTGCTGAGCGCTGCTGCCGCGTGCGCTGCAGCGATGCGCTCCATGGGAATGGTGCCGCAAACTGCTAATGTACTGCACAGAGCAGCCACGCTGTGCACACGTGTTCCGTCACGCTGAACTACATACCTTTCTTGTACAACGTCAATGTATGTGTATACGTACCATATTTTGTGTATATATGTTACAGACGAAGTACTGCATTCAGTCAGGCAGGGCGTAGAGGCCCGCGCCATGTAACAGACAGGAAGAGGCCACAGACACAAGTGCGTACACATGCATATACTGTATATGATATACAGACAGTCGCCATCACCTTCATGTATGCTCTCGCCCTCCTTCCACGTGGACGCCTCGAGCTCGGAGGCGCTGAGCGCTGCTGCACTGGCGGTTACGGCGGTTACAGCCTGGCCCGTAACGGCAAAGAGGTCGCTGAAAGATGCCAGCTTGGGCCGGCCGCCGCCGCCACCACCGCCAGAGTCGTCCGACGCGTCTGATTGGTCGCTGCTGTGCGAGGCCTGGGCGTGTAAGCGCGTATGTTGAACTTGGGGAGTGAAGTTGAGGAAAGTGTGGCGAATTTTAAGCGTGGCAAGCATGTTGAAGTTGGGGGGTCAAGTTGGGAAAGTGGCGCACTTGAGCGTGGCGAGCATGTTGAGGTTAGGGAGTGAGGTTGGGGAAAGCGTCACAGCATTGCGGTGAGCTGCTGCTTACAGAAGCGGGACGGGGGGGAAGGGGGGTGAGTATCATGATGCTGGACATCTGTAGTACTGTTTTTTAGTGCTGCCATGATTATTCCATTTTCTAGCGCCGCCCAACGCAACCGCCAAATGACATTTGTGCAGTGTGGGGGCCCTCAATTTATTTTCCAAGTGTTTGCAGGTATATCGCAGAGGTGTCTGACATCGCGCCTGATCACTGATGACTTGCGCGGAAATCACCATTTAACCCTCTGATGAGCGGAATTCACCGACTCGGCGGTTTTGCCATGGCCCCCTTGGTCGTGGCCCCCACAGAGAAAATCCTTCCCAGAGCAGTGTCACCTTCCAATTTACGTACAGAAGTCCACAACAGTTAGTGCTGGGCACTGTTGTCATCAGACTTGCTCCCACATCATGTTGTGCTCCTGCTGCAGCATGCCGAGTCGCCTTTGTGCAACAACCGAGGCGCAATCAGAGTCACAATCGCGCTGCCAAGGGTCTGTGCCAACCTCAGCACCTTCCGGCTCGCGAAGCAGACTGTGTAGATCCTCCAAGGCATACTCTAATCCTAAACCTAACTTTGACCTTACCCCTTAGCCTAACCCTTACCCTAACCCTAATGCTAACCCTCACCCTAATCCTGACCCAACCTCGAAAGAGGTCCCACACCCAATCCACCACCGCCGTGGGCACCGCGAGCAAGAGCACTGCAAGGCCTGAAGCACCACCGTCCACCTCGCGCTGCCTCCAGATGGCATGCGTCAACTTCAACTTCAACAGCGCCGGGGCCTCACCCTACGCTGAAACTGCAGGCGCGTATTGCCGTCAAAGCCCACCTGAGCGCTGCCCCGCTGGACAGCGGAGAGTCGTCACCGACACTATCGCACTGCACTGCAAGGCCTGAAACACCGCTGTCTGCCTCGCGCTGCCTCCGAGTAAGTGCGTCAACTTCAATTTTGACTTCAACAGCGCCAGAGTCTCACCTCCCGGTGGAACTGCAGGCGCGTGTTGCCGTCGAAGCCCTGAGCGCTGCCCCCGCTGGACAGCGGAGAGTCGCCGCCGACACTATCGTCGCTGCCGGCGGAAGGCGCACGGCCCAGGCGGCTCCTGTGCCGCGCGTCCGCGCGCGCGGTCTGCCGGGCAGTTACAGGCAGTTACGCAATGAGGCGCTGTTTGGAGCACGGCATGAACACTTGAAGTACGTCGCAACAGGGTCCGCGTGTGCGGTCTACGACACAGTTATGCATTTGAAGGGAAGCTTGAAGTACGCCGCAGTGACTTGAACTACATTGCACAGACATGTGTGAGGTTGGAGCATAAATGATGACAGTGTCTCGAGAGTCGCCGCCGACACTTTCATCGCTGCCGACGGAAGGCGCGCGCACCAGGCGGCTCCCGTGCCGCGCGTTCGCGCGTACGGTCTGCCGCGCAATTATGCATCTGAGCCGCTTGAAGTGACGTGTGAACACATGCCTGAGGTAATCATAGATGTGCGCGCAGTCTGCCAGACAGTTACGCATATGAACGTCACAGAGACTTGAAGTACGTCGCCAAGACACGCATGAGGGCATGATGACGATGCCGCGAAGAATTCACGGTGACGGCGTCTGCAGCAGCAATTGAGACGCTTGAAGCCCGCTTGACACTGGCCCCATTGAGTGTGCAGTTAAAACTCATCAGCTTCTGTGAGGGACAAGCACACCAAGGGGCTTCATGGTGTCCATCGTTTGAGTAGGGTCAGCACACACCGAGATTATGCAGGTGAATGTGCACCAGCCCTTGGAACTCAGGAGGACGATTGAATGCGTCGGATTGATGTGAGAGCTGTACACTGGCCTGAATTTGTCCAGCGATCTAACTTGCGCCACAAGGTCGCGTCCTCCATGCGCTACGCATCTGAGAATTGCACACACACGGATAACATCGTGCCAAATCTGAAGGCGATGGGAGCATGCGGTGCCACCAAGCTGCTGCATAGAAGTGCTAATGCAGCGCGCACTGCCCCCCCCCCCCCCCCCCGCCCCACATTAAGCCTATGGGAGCGCATGGCGGCACCCAGATGCTGCAATCAGCGCCCCCTCCCCCCCCCCCCCCCCTCCCCCCTGTGCCTTGTCATGACCTTTGTATGGCAACAATTACACCAGCAGGCGCTTACTGCAAGGCATACCTCATGTGCAAGGTCCGAGTGGCTGCGGATGACCCCGGTCTGACTGGTGCTGAGGCGCCGTTTCACTGCAGTTGCAGCGGCAGCAGCAGGCAGCGCGCAGCAGAGCTTGAGGACGTGCAGAAATGCGCTGCTGCAAAGCCATGAAGTACTAAACTTGAAGTATTGAATAGGCACTTCATTGATAATATGACGACAAGGGTGCACCTACAAAGCATTGATCCGTTTTCTGCATCGTGCGTCAACGTCGCCATCTGCTGTTGCCGTCTTTTAAAAGCTGCCAGCCTCCTTGCAAGTGAAGGGTCAAGGGCCAAAAAGAAGTCATTGCTGAGGGATACAAGACGGTATGCATGTATGTAGTAGTACGAGCTTCATATCACTTGACAGAAGGAAACACGCAAGCCATCAGGTGATGTCTTCTGAGTGTTCACTTTTTTTTTCTGTATGCCCATCAAGTGCCTGCTGTCAGAAGGAGCCTCTGAAGGGTTAGGGTTAAGGTTAGGTTACCCTAACCCTAACCCTAACCCTAACAAAAGCAGACCTGTACTCCACACAGTGGGCTCCTGCAGCCGTTTTCAGCACGCCAAGCGCAAGCCATTGGGTAAATACTCAGCATATATGCCCATCGATGGCTTAAGTCAACACGCCTTCGCTTGTGAACACACCGCTACTTCAATGAGTGTACCCTGGTGATGTGGTGGTACACTCAGGACTAGGGTTGCCAAAACCGTACGTTTCTGAAAATATAGTCCGTAGGCCGTAAAAGTACCGTACCGTAACCGTAATCGTATGCCGTACCTGTGATCGTACAACCGTAGTTACCGTAATGACCGTAATCGTAAAACCGAACTCCCAACCGTAAACCGTACGTGCCGTACTTATCGTAATTATGCAGTTATTAATATGCATGTACGTCACATGGTCCGCCTTGCATATGGTAACACAGGCACAGATGACTACACGAGAGCGTGCTACTAGTATGATAATTGTTAACTTCAACTTGATGCACAATCCTCACAGGCAACGTGAGCCAACTGATTGAATTAATGACAAGCAAGCATAGCATCAAGCATTTACCAAAGATCACTGCATTTAATGTCGGCAATGAGGATGGGTACAGCTTACCATATAAATAATAGAAGTAGAAAGTACGATGGTGAAGATGCCATCATTCAATTAGTTATGCCTACCCAACCATGCCAGCGCTTTTGAAGTTTTGACAGAGAAAGTATCGCTTGAAGCGTGGGTGTTCGATCAGGTGCAGAGCCACGTAACAGAGCCACGCACACTCGGCTTTTTTTTGGCGTGTTAGGTCGCTTGCGGCTTGCTGACTGTGCCAGGCTGAGGAGATCTAAGAGCATGAGCGCCATCGCCATCACCCCACTGCACCATCACACTCCTGTTCATTTTGCATCATCCACGCCACCGTAATAATAATCGTACCGAAAAAAATGGGTACGAAGTAAAGTTCGACCGTAAATATTGACCGTAAATTACGGAATATATGATGCCATTTCAAGCATACGGCGTATCATACGCCGTATATATTTCCGTACCGTAAATTTACGATTTACGGTTTCGGCAACCCTACTCAGGACACAGCTGATGAACTCCGCAACGCAGGAAAAACGCTGCCATTTTCTGCACGTGTTGAATTATTTCATTCTTGATCGCTCCGCAAGGCCAGGCCGCAGACATTTGACGTCATTGTGTATAATTGAATTTCAGCTTGGTCCACTTGTCAATGAGAAGCTGAACAACCCCGCAAATGCTGTTGTGACCAGCATACGAAGATGACGGGCACTTTGAAAAGTAAATCGATCCCTCCCAAATTCGAAGACGTGCAGATGCAGCGGAAGGCGCTGCAACCTGTGCGCACAGCGCCGCCACACCTGCGGAGGGCGCTGCTATGGAGAGCGCACACACAACGCGACAGCGACACACCTTACCACCTCAAACACACACCACACACACACACACACACACACACACACGCACGCGCGCACACACTCTCTCACACACACTCACTGCCCCCCCCCCCCCCCCCCTTCCCCCCCCACCCACCCACCCACACCCACCCACCCACACATCGCACGCTGCGAAGACTCACCTGTCATGCCCATGCTGCCCGCCGTCGCAGCAGCGCCGCCGAGCGCTGCCACAGGCGACTCCGCCGTCTGCGGCGACGCCATCTACACTCACTCTCTCTCACACACACGCTACACGCGCGCACATCACATGCTGCGAAGTCACATGCTGCGAGGACTCACCTGTCATGCCCATACTGCCCGTCGCCGCAGCAGCGCCGCCGAGCGCTGCCACAGGCGACTCCGCCATCTGCGGCGACGCCAGCCCCCCCTCCGACCCCCCGCTCGCAGTGCCATACTCGTATGTGCTAGTGTCAATGCCCAGATCACGAGCCGTAGGAAACGCCGCTCGTGACTGAGCCGCTGCGTAGCTCCTGTTGAGCACTGCGCCAGGGCTGCCGCCACTGCCGCCGCCGCCGCCGCCGTCGCCGCCGCCGCCGCCGCCGCCGAGGTAGCTCTTGGCTGTCAGGCGCCCGGTGTCGCTGAGGGTGATGCGGCGGGAAATTTGGGCCCGAAGAGTGAAGCATTGTGGACAGAGGCAACTGATATGGCGGGAAAAACGAGCCCGAAGCGTGGAGCATTGTGGGCGGAGGCAATGTATGACATAAGCAGCTACTATCGATCAGTACGCCTGCCAGCTGCTGATTGTGGCCATCATGCGCCTCCTGCTGCCGGGGGGCATGCGATGCCCCCCCCCCCCCCCCCTTTCTCCCCCCCCTCACATGGGCATCGCGGCACTGATGCGAGTTGTGCACATTGGACTGCCCTGGTCTTTGACTTAGGACTCGAACTCTCCGCTTCTGAAGTTTTGAACTTGCCAAGTGTGAAATCCTGAATTGGAAAACTGGCAAGGGAGGCGCTGCTGTCATGGAGAGCCGCAAAGGTGACAGAGCGCCACCTGCTTTTCTGCCTTTAGTGCGTCTGGGCGCCTCCACTGCGCAGTGACGCGCACACACCTACTTCACTAATGCCGCCATGCTCCCAAGGGACTTACTCGAAGCTAATCCTCAACCCTAACCCTACCTCTAACCCTAACCAAACATGCCAACACGACGTCACCGCTGCTCAGAGTCAATCAACCCAGGCAGTACCCGCAAATACAGGTGTGCCATGCGCGCACGCTGCCCAAACCTGCTCATTGCGATTGTGGACTGCGCACCCCAAATAATGGTACCTAGGAGAACACACAAGGCCGTTTTGCAGTGGCGCCACAGGCATAAGTTGCCATGGTCCTGATGCGTATGAACACAACAAGTGCCGTTGTTCACTGCGTCCCGCTGAGTGACTAATTTCTCCATGTATCTGCATGGCAGAGCGTCACCACTTACCGCTTGCGCCGCGGAGGGCTGGACACGTCCGTGTCATCGCTGCTCAGCGACACGTCCACTTCATCATCATCGCCTACGCCCAGCCTCCCACTGCGCTTCCCCCTGCTGCCTCCACCGCCGCCTCCACCAGCCCTTGCCGCCACCGGCTTGCCCTTGTACTTGTTGATGAGACCCATGGCCTTCTCCAGCGCAGATCCGCTGTCCGAGGCAGCGGGTGAATAGACATTGTGTCGTGTGGTCGGCGTGCTGACAGCAGGGGAGTGGCCACCGCTCCAATCGCTCCAGGCGGTATCCGTTTTGCGAGGCGTGCTAGTGTTGTTCTTGCCCACTTTACTGGATGGCTTAGCCTTGACGCTTCTGCTGGCACGCCCTGCGCCCAGGTCAAAGTTGTAGGCATCTTCTTCTTCCTCGCTGTTTGCAGCACGTCCGTAGCTGGCGAGCATCTCTCAGCAGAGGTACTTGTATTCAGCAATAGTCCTGTATTAGCAATGGGATGTTGCACAATTGCTGATGTTCTGCTGCTGCGCGGAGTACAAAATCATTACGACTCAACCATGACGGCAATGCTGGCCGTCATAGGTTGCAGTAGCACTTCTAGGGGCTTTGGCTTGGCCATCTTTCGTTTTTTTCAGTTCCAACTGTAACTGTGAAGAAAGTCGAAAGTAACGTCGACCTATTCGGAGGGAAGCTGATTAAAATCAGGAGGGCTAGTATAGCCGCGCGCTACTTAGCTGCGAGGCTAGCGGCAAAGCTCTGGCGCATACAGGACCGCTATCACTGTGGTCGCATGAGCTAACCATCATAGCAGGCAATGCGGTAGATTGCCGCCAGCAGTCCGAAAGCCAGGAGGCACTCGAGCACGGCCGCTGCTGCAGGCGTGGCGATGAAGCGCCGGCTCAAGTCCAAGAACACGTCTCTGATCCCAGAAAGCTTGCAGGATGATCAAGGTACATCGCTGGAGGTGCAGAGCGGAACCATGACAGTCGGGAGGGGGGTGAGGTTCACGGGGGACGTAATGGAGTGCGACCTGCTGGTTGTGCGCGGGCGGTTTTCGGGCTTCGTGGAGGCCACCGCGGCTGCGGTACAGGAGCGGGGATGGTTAGAGGCAGACGGCACGCTGACGTCCTTGGATGTGGCAGGCACGGCTGTGGGCAAGAGCCTCGCCGTCCAGCTGCTGGCGATCAGGGGAACTGGTCACGCTGGGGGAGAAATCGAGTTTGAGGAAGTGAAAATCGATGTCGGAGGGAGGGTGGAGGACACCGTAGAGAGGTCGTTGGATGCCGTTGTTGTCTCACCAGCACAGTCCAGCACTGCGGAGTTTAACTGGCAAGAAGCCGCAGACGCACTCGACCTGGACTTGGCTGCGACAGTTCAGAGCATGCTGGTAGCTTCGCCCAACCCTCCGCGCGCGCACCGCCGCAACAACAGCTCTATGCAGGACCTGCTGCAACAGCAACAGCAGCAGCAGCAGCAGCAGCAGCAAGCGGCTCAGGGCGGAACACAGACGGGAGTGGGGCCCCTCGTGTTCGAGTCCTCGGACAGCGACCTGGACGACGGCAGCGGTGGAGGTGAGACCGCGCCGACTGTCAGTCCAATACATACATACCGTATACAGCAGTGAGCAGGTCTTGATTTTCAAGGAGGCTGATGCGACTTGGTCAAGTGGCATGAGAGGGCAAGCACCGCACCACCGGCAGGCATGCACCCAAGCTGTACTGCTGCTGTACTGCTACTGTACTGCTTCAGTAGCGAAGTGTACCTCACCACCTGTCACCCCATCCCCCGGCGCGTGCGCTGACTCAACGAATCCTCAGCTGCTGGCCTTGCATGAGAACTTCGCTCTACACGCTCTCACCCATCGCAGACAGTGTCGGCGCTATGGAGGCAGGTAAGGATGGCACAGGCGCTCCTATGCCCCCTGCGAGCTCAAGAGCAGAGTCGGCATCTTGTCTGCACAGTTGTCACCGCGGCTTACGTGTCTCCACTACTTCAACCGCTGCATACTCTTGCGAGCGTGCGCAACTTTGTCCCTTGTCAGTCCAACTTCAACTTCAATTTTTATGACTAAACTTATCCTGGGATAACCATTAGTGGCCACGCACGCCAAGTCCTGTGCTGCTGCCGGCGCATGTAAAGGCTGTCTTCCTTCCTCAACCCCGCTGCCATCAAGTCAGGGCCACAGTCGGACTGCAAATTTGCTGAAACTCTGCAATCCATTATCGACCGCTCACTTTGCATCCATGAAAGTTCAAGCAGCGCTGCGCATGCGTGGGCACGTCTCCGAGCGCGCGCGTGCGCAGGGGCCGGCGGACGCTGATGGCTGTTCGGCGGGGGGCGCAGCGCTCACAACGCAGCGATGCGTCACTGCTCAGCACACTTGAACTGCAGTGGGTGGCGTTTGGTGCTGGGGACTCTCCATGATAGTGATGCACACAGTTCTAGCGGCTCGTCATGATGGTGATGCACGCAAGTGTCGGCGTCGTACGCCGTGCATCACGTATGCGGTGTGCCACACAAAAGCACCTCTGGGTTATAGGCGAGGTGAATGTAGGGTGCACCGGCCCCACCACCTTTCAAGCGCGTACCGCCATACGTGAAGTCATTCCCTCAATCAATGTGCCTCTGAGTGCCCTGTATGGACACCTACCTGACCCAATGTGCACCCCCCCCCCCCGCTCCCCCCCTCGCCCCGGCTTGCCCTCTACTCCCCAACTTCCTTGCACGCTTCTTCCCCGTGTGTTCGAATTGACTGACGCAGACCAGTACGGCTGCTGTGTCTAGGGCAGTCTGCGATGGCGGCACCGATTGTAGCGGCGCTCTCGCGCTTGTTGACACAATGACACTCATGATTACCAAGACAAGCCTCCTGCTACAAGGGCGTAGCTGTGCTTGACGCACAATACTACACCTCTCCCACTCCCCCCCCCCCCGCCGATGCAGGCACCTTTTGTAAGCTCACCGACACAACCGCATTAATAACGCTCAATCTTTGCTGGAAAACGCTCCCTGATTTACAGTATATACATACCCCCCGCCCCCCCCTCTTGCCCGTGTCGCAGGCACCCTAAACCTGCACACCATCGAAGAGGAGCCAGAGATCCTCAGCCCGAGCTGGTACACCATGACGGCGCAGAGCGCGCGCAAGGCGGGCAAGGGCTTCTTCTGCGACAGCGTCAACCTCAACGGCACAAACTTCAACAACAACTTTAACAATGGCGGCAGCAGCGCGTACACGACGCCGCGCGCGTCGGCGCGCTCGAGCGCCGCCGTCACGCCCTCCAGCGTCCACCTCGACATGATGTCCACCGGCGAGCTGAGCGCTGCTGCCGACGACGCTGAGCACTGCCATGACAGCGTCGCGGAGCACAACGCGGCCGTGCAGCGCGGCGCCGCCGCCGCCGCCGCGGCGGACGATGCTGACGCCGCCGCCGCTGCTGCCGCTGCCGCCGCGAACGCGCCGCCGCCGCCGCCGCCGCCACCGCCGCAATCAGCGGGCGGCGGGCCCGCCGCCGCTGCTGCCGCGCCTGCGGACGTTGCCAGCTATTTTAAGTCGGCTTCAACGGGGCCTGTGACTGTGACGTCCCTTGCGCACAGCCCGCTGGCAGTGGCGGCAGTGGCGCCGGCGCCGGCGGCGGCGGCGGTGGCAGTGCCGGCAGCGATAGCGGCACCGGCCGTGTCGGCAGCGGCGGCGGCGGCGGCGACGGCTGCGGCGGCGGCGGTGACGGGTGGGCCCGCGCCGTCTGATGTGGAGGCTGTCGCTAAGATGCTAAGGCATGTGGCGAGGTGAGCTGAACCCTACTAGCCCTAGTAGTTGTCCGCACTGATTGTACAAGATTGTCAACTTGCAGTATACTTGGCAGTAATTATCGTTGTGCCTGCCTGTACCTGTGTCACCAGCAGCGAACTGCTGATGCGATAGCGACGGGGAGGGTTGACGCTGCTGCCAGAGATGCCTCTCAATCTCAAGCAAGCAGCTCCGATTCACTTGCGCTATGCACTGATGGTGAGAGTTAGTCCTATTGCGGTGAGCTACCAAAAGCTGCTGCCGCCAGTACTTTAGTACGCTGTCAGACACTGACTCTGCGAGTGACTGTGCGACGAACTCTGTGAGTGACTGCTCTGTGAGTGACACTGTGAATGACTCTTTGAGTGACTCCGGCAGAGAGTCTGTAAACAACTCTGTGAGTGGGACCGTGAGTGACTCTGTGAGTGACTCTGTGAGTGCTGGCTGAGTGACTCAGTGAGTGACGCTGTGAGCGTGCTTGTGAGCGGCGATATCAACCACGTGTTCAGGGATGAACAGCTTGCAAAGGCAAAGATGTACATCGTTTTTGACAAAAAACCATGTGTTGTCTCACTACCTACATGACCAATGTTCCGCAGGGTATCGATATCGCTGCGTGTTGTAGTTGGTGACACAGTAGTCCATTCTTCAGGAGGATCATCATGTATTCACGTTACTACATTTGTGTAATTTGCTGCAGAATATTGACATCGCTGCATGTTCAATTTGGTGACAAGTCCATTCTTCAGATGTATTGTATCCTACGACTTTCATGTTATTCACTACAGGATATCGATATCGCTGGGCGGCGAGCTGCCCGGAGCGCTGCTGGCAGCGGCAAAGGCACTAGAGGGGCACACACAGGGGGATGCTGGTGTCGAAGAGGCCGCCGCAGCCTGCACGGCGGAGATTGCGAGCTTTGCGACTTCACTGCAGGTGCGTCTACTGTTGAAGTTGTGCTTTCCATATTGTGCTTTGTGAAGCTCCAGGCGGAGATGGCGGGCCTACAGGGCAACGTCACTGCAGGTGCGTCTGCTTCTGAAGTTGCACTATTGAAGCTTTAGGCAGCGATTGCAGGCCTGGCAACTTCATTGCAGGTGCGTCTGCTTTTGTAGTTGTACTATTGAAGCTTTAGGCGGAGATTGCAGAGCTGGCAACTTCCCTGCAGGTGCGTCCGCTTTTGAAGTTGTGCTTTCAGGGTTGTACCTTTTGAAGTTGCGCTTTCGAAATTGTGCTTCAAAGTTCCAGGCGGAGATTGCGGGCCTGGCAACGTCTCTGCAGGTGCGTCTGCTTCTAGAGTTGTACTTTCAAAATTGTGCTTTGTTTTTTTTGGCGGAGATTGCGCGCCTGGCAATTGCCCTGCAGTGCGCTTGGCGTTTGTGCACTACGGAGTTGTGGTTTTAAAGTTCCTGCTCACGGCATTGAAAGGCCCAGACGTTCAAAGTTACACTTCGCATACGTTCGGAGGGACAGACTCCTGTCATGAAGCGATGCCGTGCAAACATTGTAGGTGTATACTTCTTCACACAGTGTGTCCTTCGTGTCCTCTGCGTGCTTTTTTTCTTTTTTGCAGTGCTGCTTATCGCAGGTTCAAAAAAAAATCCACGGGTGCTCCGGGCTGCGCGTTTGTCTGCAGCTCTGTAGCACAAGCACGTACGCTGTGTACACTGCAAACATCGTCGCTGATTACTGTAGGAATATGAAGCATTTCTGGCAACAGCAGAAAAATATTCAGGACCTTCATGACTTGCTCAAGCAGTGCGTGCCATGAGGTGGTGCGCCAGGCACTGCAGAGTGCAGCGTTGCTGACCGCTGTCGCGTAGGCATCCGCCAGTGCTTAGTTCACACCATCCTGCTGAGAGCTGCTGCCTGCTTTTGCTCAATGACTCCATGCAATCAAGTAGGCACACCAAGGCGCCGTGTGCGCGCATGACCCTCCCCATCAGATGAAGCACGAAGTTGAGGTATGAAGTTGAAGTTGAGAAGTGTGCACTCCAAGGCGACGCGCGCTGAGCGCCATCTGCCGTGCAGCGCGGGCAAACCACCTTGTGAGACGAAGGCTGCAGAGACCTTCCTGATGTTCTCTCTAAAGCACAGTTCGCTCTTGGCCGCGCAGCTTAAATTCAATACTTTCCATCCTAGGTGTCAACGTGATCCCTCTGCACGCGCTGCAATGCACAGGCGCCGGAAGCGCTGCCGCCAGCGGTTGCCGATGCCGCCGCGGTTGCGCGACAGGTCGTCCTGGAGGAAGAGCGTCGCCTGCGGAAGACGCGCAGCGCTAATAAGGTACTTCTACGGTGACAAAGCTCAGCAACTGTACTTCTGTGTTGCAACGCTCAGCACCTGTCCTTGCTGGAAGAGGAGCGTCGCCTGCGGAAGACGCGCAGCGCTAATAAGGTACGTCTATGGCGACAACGCTCAGCAACCATACTTGTACGTTGCTGCGGCGTCGCGCCCCCTGGCGCGCAGTGCTCAACTCTGTGCATACATACCCCCAAGTTGTGTGGCAGTGCTCGGCATCTATTGCTTGTGAGCGTAGCCCTGGTCCCTGTGCTGGCTCCGGCAGCTGTGCTTAATGTTACTTCTGCTTCAGGGGCGGAGCAACGTATATCATTAAGTATGTGCAGTACTGACGCCATACTGTATGCGACTGGTTCCCGGCGCACACAGGGTGCGCTTAAGCTAACCCTAACCTAACCCTGACCCAAACCCCAAACAGCGCAGCAGACCGACGCAGGGCCATGTGCTGCCATAGGTGCATGTGTCGCAGGTCTGTCCACGGCAAGTGTAACTGCCGTAACCGCCACGCGTGCAGCCGTCAGCCAGCCTGCAGCTGTCAGGCTGCAACAGCTGCGTCCGCCATCATGCCCCAACAGCGTCGACTTTGTTCGCGCGCGCCACAATTCGGCAGGTGCTGCGGCTGCTCGAAGAGGAGGCACCCGCGCTCGCGCATTGTGTTGCGGCAAGTGTAACTGCCGCAACCGCCGTACGTGTAGCTGTCAGCCAGCCTGCAGCCGCCAGCCTGCAACAGCTGTACCCGCCATCACTCTTCAACACTGTGATTTCTGCTGGCGCGCACGCACCGTGGCAGGTGCTGCGGCTGCTCGCAGAGGAGACCCCCGCCCTGGCTCATGCTCGTGTGTTGCGGCAAGTGTAACTGCCGTAACCGCCATGCGTGCAGCCATCACCCTGCAGCCGTCATATTGCAGTAGCTGTACCTGCCACCATCTTTTTCAACAGTATCCATTCTGACCGTGCGCTTGCAACTTGGCAGGTGCTGCGGCTGCTCGGAGAGGAGACCCCTGCGCTGGCTCTGCTCCAACGCAGCGCTCAGCACGCGCCGCACGGCATCTCGCTCACGCCGCAGACGCCCATGGCGCTGCGGGACGTGTACAATGTCAGCCCCATGGCCTGGGCCGCATCCCCCGATGAAGGTGATTAATTCATGAACGCATTTATTAATGAGTGCTGCGGGACGTGTACAACGTCAGCCCCATGGCCTGGGCCGCATCCCCCGATGAAGGTGATTAATGCATGAATGAGTAGACGCCCATGGCGCTGCGGGACGTGTACAATGTCAGCCCCATGGCCTGGGCCGCGTCCCCTGGTGAAGGCGATGAATTCATCACAAATGGGGCAGTTTGTGAATTTCAAAATGCCCATGGCGCCGAGGGGTGTGTACAGCGTCAAACAATGGCCTGGGCCGCATCCCCGGGTGAAGGTGATGAATGCATGAATGAATGGGTCAATTGTAATGATGAGTAGACGCTGATGGCGCTGCCGGACGTGTGCAACGTCAGCCCCATGGCCTGGACTGCATCCCCCGATGTAGGTGATGAATGCATGAACGTATGGGTCAGATGCCGATCCAACACCCCTGTCGGCTAAATGACGATAAATTCTGCCCCCACCCCCGCTCTAACCCTAACCCTAATCCTAACTCTAACCCTAATCCTCACCTTAACCGTAACCCTGACCCGAAGATAACAACTACTCCTAACCCCTCTCGGTACCACGACCCCCCTCCCCCCCCCCAGGCGCCGCCGTGGCGCAGCAGCAGCAGGGCGCCTTCAAGAAGCGCGGCAGCTTCATCAAGGGCCTGCGCCGCAGGTCCTTCGGCAGCAGCGGCGGCGGCAGCGGCGGCGGCAGCAGCGGCGGCGGCAGCGGCGGCAGCAGCGGCGACGCGTCCTCCGTCACCAGCGGCGAAGCCACCGCGATGCTCGCGCCCGGCGGCAGCGGCGGCGGCGCGTTCACGCACACGCCGCCGCCGCGCGCGATCGGCACGGTGACGGCGCGGTCGAGCCACCTGGCGCGGCTCGCCAGCAGCGCTCAGACGCCCGGGGCGCCCAACGGCGATCCGGACCATTCGGGGAAGCTCGGAAGCCCGTCCACATTCGCGCTGTAGGTTGCGGGGTAGGGGGGGTGGGAGGGGGGCATGCGCCGCCGCCGGCGCCGCCGCTGGCGCCGCCGCCGCCGCCGCCGCTACCGACGCCGCCACCACCACGGCCACCGCCGCCGGCGTCGCCGCCGCCGTCGCCGCCGCCGCTGCTGCTGTGACAGTTGCTGCATACATACCGCTGCCGCCACAGGAACACGGGGGGCGCCGCTGCACGATGCCACCGCTGCGGAGTGAAGCGCCCTGAGAATAAGGGGCGCTGATGCGTAGCGATGCTGCGGTGTGGCAGACGCGGGAGCGCTGCTGCTGCTACTGCTGCTGCGGCTGCTGCTGTGGCTGCTGCTGCTGCTGTGGACAGCATGATCCGCGCTGTTTAGATTGTCGTCTTTGGTCTCGTACTGTGTGTGGGCGGTGCGGAGGAGTGGTGCAGGGGAAGGGGGCGCGCAAACGAAGGTGGGGTGGCGTGGGGTGGGGCAGCATTGTTTCAGGTGGTCCTGTGAGTAGTGGGCCGTAGCACTGTACATTTACGTGTTAGGCGACAGCTGCTCGCGTAGCCGCAGTAGGCACAGCTGCCGCTCCGGGGGGGGGGGGGGGGTTGCAAGAAGGGAAACAGCGTAAATGCCGCTTTCCCTTCCTCAAACGCCACAGGCGGCGGCGGCGGCGGCAATGTGCCGGGGTGTTGTTTGTTGTTAGCATCTGTGTACTGGTGGTGGGGCATTGGGGTCGTGGTACAGGGCGTCGAGCGTTGTCACATTAACACGTCAGCAATCAGAAATCTACTTTACCACCGAGGTCACCGCAGACGCTGATTGCCGCCCCTTTGTTGCAAGCCGACTCTGCTGCATTAACGCTCACTACACGCAGGTTGTGGGCATTGGCACCATTTGGGCATTCAAATAGCTGGCACCGCGTTGCTGGCCGCGCCGCATGCACTAGGCTAGCCTGAGCTCACCTGTGTGTGTGTATTCACCTGTAAAATCACAGGGTCTGGTGCAGCGATGAGGATTTCGCACTGCTGGCTTTGCAGAACTTGAATATTTCAGCAAGCTGCACATTATTATAATAATCAAGTTGTTCAGGGCAATGCCACATAGGTCGGCAGCACTGATGACAGCGCTATGCATGATGCCCTGCATAAGTCGGCAGCACTGATGACAGCGCTGTGCATGATGCGCGCCTGTGAGCGCCCCCTTTTTTTGACGCACCATGCCATGATGCGTTGCGTTGACAGCCACCGACATATGGCACACCAACGACACCTAGGCGCACAGCAAACAAACGTTGCCCATCGCGACGCTGAAATGTCACAAGAAGCTGCCATTTGTGCACAATGCTGGAGACTCCATACCGCAAGCACGCGGGCTTCTCTACAGACGAGCAGCACAGATGCAGCGAGGCAAGAAAAAGAAAAGCAGTGTCTGAGTAAATTCACTTCATCGTGTGCATGTGCACCAGCATGTACATCGAGAATGGGCGCTATGATGGCAGAATCTCGCCGGGCTCCAGGTCCCCTTGGCGGCCTAGGCGCGCTGCTGCCGCCACGAAGCGGCGCTCCGGGCTGTCGACAGTGCTGCTGCCGCTGCCGCCGCTGCTGCTGCTGCTGCCGGAGCGCTGGCTGGCACTGAGCCGCAGCACACCTCGCGCAGCCAGCGGCGCGCTGCCGTCGCCACTGCTGCAACTGCTCCTGGCGCCGTGCGCCCCCGCGCCGCCGCTTTGTCGACTGCTGGCGCCGCTGGCGCCGCTGCCGTCCTGACACGCGGCAGCGGTGCGCGCCGCCAGCCGCCACGGGACGGGGGTGCCGTAGCTATCGACAGAAGCGCTGGCCTGCGGCGACGGGCCTTGCGGCGAGGACAGTGGCGACGCGCTGCTGCTGCCGCTGCCGCCGCCGCTGCTGCGGCCGCTGCTGCCGCTGCTGCCGCCGCCGCTGCGCGCCGAGGGGCGGCGGCGCCGCACCCGCAGCCGCCCGCTGCCGTACGCGCCCATCGCGAGGACCATGCGCGGCGGTGGCAGCGGTGGCGGCGGCGGCGGCGGTGGGAAGTGCGAGTGCTGCCGCGGCCACTCGCCCTCTTCGATGACGTGCCTGCCCCTGGGCGTCAACGCGACGCGTTCGCCGTCGCTGTAGTGCGCGCCTGCGGGGATGTCGAGCTGGCCCTCGGAGAGGCGCGAGTCGGCGGTGCTGCGGGGCGTCACACACGACGGATGGAGCGTCACATGCCTGTAATTGACATCGATTTGAGGCGCCGTGTGAGGTGACAAGAAGTCTGGGCACTACGGTAGTGCGCGCCTGCGGGGACGACGAGCCGGCTTTCGGTGAGGCGCGAGTCGACGGCGCTGCAGGGCACACCACGCTCGAAAGCCGAAGCACTCAAGGCTGGTTGTGCGCTGCAGATGCAAGCTGTACAAGATTGTCTGCTAGGGACCGGGCAGTTCCTGTGCGGAGGCACGCAAGCCAAACATGCGCGGGCGCCGATGTGCAATGTACGTCAGCGGCGCGCCCATATCGAATCATACAGTGACACGGGTGTACACCAGGCGCAAAAGATGGCTCTATCTTAGGTGTTTCGGAGCGTCGATTTTGATTGGCGGAGCACTTTATTTGTAAAACACGGCACTGGAGAGGGCTGCAGCGGTTGCAGCGATAATGGGAGACGTTGCGGCAAGGATGGAGCAGGACTCTGGTGGCGCAGGAGCCCGTGCTAGCCATCAGAAAGGCTTCACCTTCTACCCAAAATTGCACTGCAATTCTGGACGGCTCTGCGACAGTCCTCAGGAATCTTGCGTTTGTCAAACTCACACGCGTCTTGATGACTCTTGCCGCAAAAGAGCCACTGCGCCGCAGCGCTTCTCACCGCCGTGTGCACCGCCGTGTGCAAGGTAGCCCACTACACCGGTGACAGGCACGCGCCTTGGGAGCTGCTGGTGAACAGTTGCTTGCAGTTCACCATATTCGCTGACGGTTGATGCACACCAGATGATTTTGATTCAGACTGGACATGTTGGCGAGTACATGCCAGTTGTGTTGTCACAAACAGTGTGACTGTCGTTCAGACTCCTTATCTGAGCAAGCGCAATTCACCAAGTGTGACATGTTTTCTGTGCAAAACGCCTACCTCGGAGGGGCGTGCAGAGGCATGCATACACGCATACATACCCTATGGCACACACACACGCAAACCTCATGCATCCGACACCGACTCGTAACCGTACCCCCAAGCGACGCAAACCAGTCATGCTAAACTACCGTCTTGTGCCTAATTAGGCCGACCGGACCAACATTTGGCGCGTTTCGGGCTCCATTCCTAATTATGCCCCGGTGGTTTTTTCTGGCATTCTCAATTAGGCCTGGTGGCACATTCGCCGTGTTGACCTCATGGTTGCTTGGCCCTATTGTGTGCTTGCATTGATGTTGGTCCGGTCGGCCTAATTAACCACAAGACGGTATACGTACCTCGGTGGAGTCGGCGGATGCAGCAGGTGCAAACCGCATGGCTTGACGCAGACTTTTAAAAATAAAATAAAATTAGTACAACGCTTTCTTGCAAGTTGACTCTGATGTTGACCTCTGATGCAAGGGCTAGGTTTAGGGTAAGGGTTAGCGCGACACATCCGTCACAACACGCACCTCGGAGGTGCCGGTGGAGGCGCCATGGGCGGTGGCGGCGGCGGCGGCTGCAGCCGAACGGCCGGCAGAAAGCTGGAGATATCCAGCGGCAGAAATCCGCCGCTTCTCGTCGACGATGATGAAGTTGAAGTTGAGGAGGGGGGCCTGGCGGGGAGGATTGAGCGCTGCTGCGGCGCCGCGCGCGCGCGCTGCTCCGCGAGGCGCGCACGCGCCTTCAACCGCTCCAGATCGCGCCTGCGTGTGTGTGTGTGTGCGTGTAGGGAGGGGGGGGGGGAGGGGTGTGTGTGGGAGGGGGGCAGTAGCATCGCTGAGCACACATGTTCGCGCCTCGGTGATCTGCATTAACTCTCCTTACATCAGATTGGGAACTAAGGATGCGAACTGCTGCTCCGCGAGTCGCGCACGCTCCTTGAGCCGCTCCAGATCGCGCCTGTGTTCAGGAGAGGGGAGGGGGGGGGGGGGTTAGGGTTACGTGTGCACACACGCTCCCCTCATGTGATCCGAAGAAGAGTGTCGGTTGTAGGTACGTGCAACATTGCTCAGCGCGGCGTGTAAACGTGGGGACAGCAGCAGCGCTCATGCATGCGCATGCGCCCTTATTAAAACGCAACAGCCTCGCTACAACCTTTGAAGTACATGCTTCAGAGTGCTTTGTGTACACCGAAAACTTCAACTCATGTGCGGTCGCGCAACAGCTGATGGAAGTTGAAGTTTTCAACTCACCTGAGCGTTGCCTCGGTGAGCTGCGCCTGCGCCTGCGCCTCCGCCAGCTTGTCGTGCATCTCCAGCTGCGCCCTGGCCCTGTCCTGGTTGACAGCGCTCATCGCGTCCGCCAGCTGCTGGCTCTGTCGCGGCGACATCGCCCATCAAACAATTGCGAAACCTCAACAAAGGAGCGTGAACTTCCTGCACGTCTCAACCAACTCTGATAGATTGAAAAGCTGAACACCACACATGCCGTATTGGCAGAGGCAGGTGCCGATTGCGTTCATCGCGTCCGCCAGCTGCTGGCTCTGTCGCGGCCAAGTGTGATTGAACATGAACAGAAGCGCATCTCAATACTGGATGCCTTCAGATGCGCGAAGCCGAGGCTTTCGTGTTGTATCGCGGCGGCAGCCGCAGGGTGAGAGTCACCGTAAACCTTATTTTGGGCAAATTTGAGCGAATCAACGGCACAGACACAAGTTGTCCATGTTCTTTGATGTACTTCAAGACGAAAAATGTGGAGTGTTCATAAACACTCAATGGTGCACCAATCATAGGCCTGTCGTGCAAAAGAGGGCTTTGTAGAGGCTGCACGCAACATATGATAAGCCTCCAAAGGCTGTGGCTATGCCCACTGGCAAGTCACTGCCATTCAGATTTGCACGTGGAGGTGAGCTGAGCGCTGACGCAGCATGCTGAGCACTGCTGCCATGATGCCTTCTTGCTTTCAGTAGTTTTTTTCTAGTTTTTGTCCTTGATTTGCGTGGTTTTTAGGGACTGTATATTTGTTGTTTACAAACAAATTTGTTCTTCATGTTGTTGCATTTGGGGTCCACTTCTCTCGGAAACCAAAATCAGAAATATGTTGAGAACGGGAAAAGACAAAAGGACAATTAGAAGCAAAGCAGACTGTCGTGGCAGCAGCGACGCTCAGCTCACCTGCTGCTGCGCGTGCGCCGCAGCCGCCGCCGCGCGCGCCTCCACGTCGCTGAGCCGTGACGCCATGCTGAGCACTGCTGCCGCCACGGCCGCTGCCACCGCGCCCTGCAGCGCGCGATTGGCAGGGGGAGGGGACGCGCATTAGCAGCGTGGTCGGCAGCGCTCAGGTGGAGTCTTGTGGCGCAGTACAGGTACAGTACACCAGTACACACATTTGTCGCGGAACCGCGACGCCATGCTGAGCACTGCTGCTGCAACGGCCGCCGCCACCGCGCCCTGCGTGCAGCGCAGCGGCACGAAATTGGTAGGGGTGGGGGGAGGCGCCACAGCGGCGTGACCTTCTGTTGATGATACAGGTGCCAGGTCATTGCACCTGTGGGCTGGTGCGCTGTGCGTTGATTCCGTACAGTACACCAGTACACATTTGTCGCGGGACCGACCCCTCACAGGCCACAGGATTTGCAAGACCAGCTGTTGATCAGGTTGACAAGCGCGAGCAAATACTATGTGGAAACTGCTTTTCGGCATTTACTCAGAGGAGCCAGTCTAGGAGTGAGCCGCTGTTCAGGGTTAGAACTGCCTCTCAGGGACACGGACAGACTGCCACTTAGCAAGCACTGCCTTCGTGAACGGCCACAGCGACAGTGTGGGGAGGCGCATCAGCGGCGTACACAACATCCTGTGGCGGACCAGTACACGTACAGTACACACCCGTACACATTTGGGTGTCTTGTGGTACAGTACAAGTCCAGTACACCAGTACACATGCACTCGTGGGCTGCTGTGGTGTGTGTTGGCTCCAGCTTCAGCTCCAGGCATCTGAATGCACCCGTCTCAAGCCACCAGTTGTAACAGCACAGACTATGAGGAAACTGTTGTCCATCTTTTATTGGGGGAGCAGAGGATCAGCGGCGTGGTCGGCAGCGCTCAGCATGGAGGCTTGTTCGACAGTGCGACACACTCGCAGTTCGCATCGCACTGTGCATCAATTCCCTTTTGCGGTCTGACGCAGGCCCAACGGTCCCTCCTAACAGTAGCAAGAGCGACAGTGTCGGAAAGACCTGCGCCAGGACACTCGCGCAAAATGTGCAAGTATGAGTCGAGTCTCAGTCGACAAGATGGGTCCACGGTCGCCAACGCACTGGAAAGCGCTAGGAGCGCGGGCTGAAGCTGCAGTTGCAGACTAGGTTTAGGGTGAGCGGCATCACATCCTCTGCGGACAGCACGTGCCATGTTACATACAGCCCCACAGCTGACATCACTCACCAGCTACTACCAGTACACACGTATGCATCCTGTGTTGTCACCACCGTGGCGCACGCACCTCCGTGTTTGGCCTTTGACGCTGAGGCGGCGCTGGCAGCGGCGGCGGCGGCGGCAGCAGCGGCGGCGGCGGCGGCGGCGCCTCCGTCTGCGCGCTCCTGTCCACCGCCACGCGCTGCCACGCCGCCGCTGCGCGCTGCTGCTGCGCTGCCGCCGCCGCCGCCGCCGCGGCAGCAGCGTCGGCGCGCGCCTGCGCCTGCAGCAGCAGCGCGGCGCCGCGCGCGCGCTGCGCGGCGCGGTCGGCGGCACCGGGTTGAGCGCTGCTGCCGCTGCCGCTGCTGCTGCGAGGCTGGTGGTGGCTGGCGCCCCAGAGGACGTGGTCGACGCTGGGGAGGGCGTCTGCGTGCGGCGGCGGCAGGGGATTGGGGGGGGGTTTGAGCACTAAAACCCTAACCCTAACCCTACGTCTAGCCTTAACCCTAACCCTAAGGCATGCCTTGCCCAAGCCTAACCCTGATCTTGACCCTTGAACTTACACCAAGGCTGGCCATGACCTTACGTCATTTACCAAGGCGGCAGCTGAGAGTAGGGACAGGGGTAGGTGTGGGTTAGGGTTTGGCATTGTAAGAAGAGCGCGCTGAGCGCGCTGAGCAGTGCCACTGACTGACACGTGATTGCGCAGTCCCGTCTCCTGCTGCCCCGCAACGCCTCAGGCCGCTGGTGCAACAAGGCAGCGGCAGCACCAGAAACTGCCGTGTTCGCTGAGCGCTAGCACCGTGTCAGTCGAGCGCTGCTGCTGCTGCTGCTGTTGCGGCGCGCGCAGAGGGTGTGGGGAGGGGGCACAGGTGCACAGCAAACACGCCTGTTGCACGTGTGCATCATAAGCTGCGGCGTTGCGTTTCATCGCTGTCCCGTTTGACATGTTTCAACTCATTGCTGTACTGGTACACCCAATATGCACAGCACATACATACCACACATACAAAATCCCCCCCCATGGGCCGCAGGTCCCACCACGACGTCTCATTGCCGTCCTGCATATCTACATACCTATACCAATACATACATACCATACCATACCGTACCCTTAAAACATTTTAATGCAAAACACACCTGCGCTCTCCGGCAGCTCTGCCGACTCTGCCGCGACGTCAGCGCGCGTTTCTTCTTCTTCATCATCCGAACCCCCTTTCTCCAGGGGCAGACGCTGCCACCCCCTCCCACCGCTCAACAGCCTGCCGAAGTTGGTGCTGAACGCCGGTCGCGGCGGCGGCGGAACACTCTCGGAAAGCTCCTCAGGAACAGGCGGTTCTGGCACTGCGGGCCGTTCTGCTGATGGCTCGCGCGGCGGCGGCGGCGGAGCGTCCACCACCGGTTGATGTTGAAGTTGAAGTTGCTGGTGCAGCGACGCTTCGAGCGCTGCCACGCGTTCGAGGGCCGCGTTGAGCTGCAGCTGAGCGCTGACGCGCGCTGCCTCGCCCGCTTCCGCCTCGGATCTGGGGGCGGGGTATGTATGCAGAGCGAGCAAGCATACATACATATATATGGCAGGGTCTCTTAAAGTGCTATGAATAAGGAGTAGCGGCGATGCCTCTGCAGGAGCCCGCTTCCGCCTCCAATCAAGGGGGGGGGAATGTAGAGCGTGCAGGCTACGTCGACCCGCTCTAACGAGGAATGGTGGCGATGCCTCTGCAGAACCTGCTTCCGCCTCCGACCTGGGGTCGGGATATGTATGTAGAGCGATCAAGGTACATAGACACGCACACGGGGCTCCTGATCTGACGGCGCGGGTGATGTACAGCGAGGAAGGTACATCGACACACCGGAATGAGGAATGGTGGCGATGCTCTGCGCAAGCCTGCTTCCGCCACTAAATGAAGAGTGAGCGATGAAGGGCGACTCGAACGAGCAAGGTATACACACAGACACGGGGCTCTTCCAGCGCTGGAGTTGAGGATATGGTGCCTGTGCAAAAGCCCGCTCGCGCGTCCGAACAGGGGGTCGGGAGATGCAGGATGAGCGTTGCCGCGCGCGCGTGTGTGCAACGGAGCGAGAATGCGCACACACACGCACACACAGACCGTTCTCAACGAAAGACAGAGGAAATGTCGAGGCAGGCATCGCCGCTGGTCCAGGCGCGCTGTGGCGCACTCGCGCGCAGCGTTCGCGCTGGAACTACGCTGAGTCGTGCTGCTCTGGACACTTGCATTCTCTGCAGTTCCACCAAGCAGGGCAGGTAACTACAGTGTTAGCTGTGCGCACGACGTGGATGTGTGCGCGTGTGTGTGTAGTGTGCATGTGTGTGTGTGTGTGTGTGTGTGTGTGTGCGCGCACCGCACACGGCTTTCCAGCAGCTGCACCGAACTCGACAGATGCTGGCATGTGCGCCGGACACGCAGCCCGCATGAGGCGTCCAAAGTTGATGCCAACATGCCCTTGAACACTTTCCACGTTTTGTCCTGGCGTTTTCCATACCTGTTCCTGGCACCGAGGGCCTCCCGCTGCAGGTCGCCCAGCAACTGCTGCTGGCGCGTCACCTCACGCACTAGCTCCAGAACTTCACTTGGCAGTGGCGCCGCCGCCTGCGAGTGCAATGATACCGCGTGATTTCTAAACAACATAATTCATGGTAGATCTATCAAAGTATGAGTGGCATGTGCTGGCGCGTCACCTCACGCACTAGCTCCAGCACTTCACTCGGCAGTGGCGTCGCCGCCTGTGAGCACAATGTGGAGTTTTTGCGGTACATGATTTCATGAATATGATGTTATATTTTTTTAATCATGAATACGTGTACAGTTTACTGGTGCGTCACCTCGCGCACTAGCTCCAGAACTTCACTCGCCAGCGGCGGCGCCGCCTGAGAGCACAATACAAAGTTCTTTAAGGCTAGGGTTAGGGTTTAGGGTTAGGGTTATGTACGAACTCATGTACGTGACGTTGTATAGTTTATTAATCTGTCACTGCAGGCTACATCAGCGCAGACAAGTGACCAAAACGTACAGCCGATCATGGAAATGAATTAACTCATGAGTGTGGGCAAGTGCTGCTGCCGCATCACCTGTCGGCAGCGCTGCCGCCTGCAAGGGAAGTGCAAAGCGCAGAAGTCTGAATGAATGAATTCATTCATGAATGTGACCAGACAGCACCGGTGCGTCACCTCATGCGTCACCTCATGCGCCGGTTGGCTTCGGCCGGCAGCGGAATTACGTGTTTTCGATGTCACAGGCGTGCACGAACCGTGAATTCACATTGCAAATGCCGCCTGCGTGCCTTGTACATAGCTTAGGGTGAGGGTTAGTCGCGGCTGCTGCTGAGCACTGGCATGATGAACATCTCACGCGACCACATTCTAATGCACTGTATGTATTGGTAGCCTGTGATTGGCAGCATAAGCACAGCGGTGGCGAGAGGAGCGTTATTGGCGCGAATAATCTATTTGCATCACATGGTGGTGTGTGCTCAACAATACAATGGTTGTGCTGGCAAATGCCCTTGCAAATTCCTAGGGACGAAGTCACTAGGTCTCCGTTTGCACATCGTGCAAAAAGACCCAACATCGCAATAACTTCTGAACCAGAAGCCTGTTTCTCATCCTGTTTTGTGCATGGAACAAACCATACTGTTAGGTATAATGATGATGCAACAGATCTGCAGCAGACCATTTGTGTGATGCTGTGGGTAATTACAAAGCCTCAAAAACAGGGTTTATTCGGATTAAAAGAATTTCTGTGTGTGTGCACCAAAAACCCGATATATTCGCCGGTATTCATGTCACATTCCTGGGTACGTCAGTACTCAGGTCTCCCTGAGATTAAATCACCTCACCTTGACTTTTTACCTACTGCAGGCACGGATGATCTGACAACTGTTATCGTGTCGGCTTGCCTCACAAACCTCATGACCGGACCGGCGTCGCGCGCACTGCTGTAGCTGCGGCGCTGTCCAAGAGGTGTACAAGAACCCAACTTCGCCTGTGAGAAAAAAGTGTATGCTCGCAGCCCAATGTCTTCGGCCTTCTTGACAGGTGGTGCGCCGCTGGCTACTCATTCGCGTTTCAATGCTGCGAACGAAGGCTGTCGCTCAGCCGCAGCTGCCACTTCATCGTGGCCACGGCGCTATCCACGGGCCTCCAAGAAAAAATCACATGCACGAATTTGGGCGATGTGCTCAATTCTCGCTTTTGTCCTGCTGCACGCGCGAGCTAGCTGGCAGCTGCTATCAAGTCGGTCTGCAGGCACTGTCTCTGGAAACGACTGGCATCAAGCGCCTCGCTGTGGTCGCGGTGGTGTCCAAATGAGGCGCACAAGAAAAGTACATTGCCTGTTAGAACAAAGTGCGAACTACATCACGCTGTCGGTCGGCTAGCTTACGAGCTGCAGGAGTGCTGATGATGAATTTGCGCTATGATGCTGTCACACTTGGCTGATGCAGCAGCGCTGCCGTTGAATTGGTGAGACTATGGCGCTGCTCCAAGAAAAAAACGCCATCTTTCGCAAGAGCAAGGCATTGCGTCGCATTGCTGCACGCGCGACCGCGTTCTTCTCGCAGACCATGCAGCAAGCAGTGAAGCTCCCTGCTGCACAATCAGGCGCCTCATCTCAGTGTGTGTCAGGCGCAGTGTAGTAAGCTGCGCGCTGGCAAGACACACTGGAGGGCGGGCCCCCGGATCGGGGGCATGTGTTGGCCAACTAGGGCGGATCGCACTGTTGGCCAAAGTTGCTGCACGCATTACTTGCGTGTATGTTTGTGGATGACAGCAGGTGCTGTTTTTGTACATTTTGGTATATCCCCCAAACTGTAAGTTGCTTTAGCGACGAACACATTGGCTTTTCTGAAGTAAAGCGCAGGGGTGTGTGTGTGGAATCGGCAGGTGCTGTTCACCACGCATTATGCGATGTCCATGTCCATACACTAACGTGCACGAATAAAATGGCTGTTTGGTAAACAACATTCAGCATACATTGGAGTCGGTGAATTGATAAATTCCGAACTTATTCCACCAGTAGACGAAAGAAGTTCGCTGCTGCACCATGGCCGTCACCGTCAGGAGTCTCCTCTGAGACATCTCTAGTGCAGACCTGGTTGTCTGACTCAGTCTGTGAGGCCATATCTGCGTGCGATGCGAGATGCCCCCCCCCCGACCCGTCCCGGAGGGGGGGGGAAGGGGGGGCAAACCTAGTAGGCAGACCCTCGCACAGCACATCTGACTTCAGGGGGGCTAACCTTTTGAGCGGTCAAGCACAAGTGCATTGGAATTATGTTTGTGGATAAGAGCAGGTGCTGCTGTTGTCCAGGCCGTGGTTGTGCGCGAAGCGAGAGGCCCTCCGGGGGGGAAGGGGGGGGGGCATTCTAGGTGAGTCTGGCACGGCAAACCAAATTCTTGTCTTCTCATTGGTGGATGCTTAGTAACGTATCAATAGGTTCAGGCAAAGCGCATGCGAGCTACGTTAACCCCCCCCCCCCCCCCCCCCCCGTCCCGAAGGGGGGGGGGGGGGGGTGCATCAGCGGGACAGACGCTGCAAATCACGAGTTTACGGTGAATCAATTACTTGAGCGAATGAAGGTGCTGTTTTATACATCGATGCACCAAGCGTAATCACATTGGTGAAGCTCGGAAACCTTTTCCACCTCGCACGTTCACGACCGTTCACGTACCCAGGACTCGACCCACTCGCAGTGGGTCCTCTCCCGCAATCGTGATTGCAGCCCAACAAGCGAGTGAGCCTGTAACAAGTGGTGAGACTTGTTCAAAGCGTAGGCGCGCACAGCACGAAGGAGCAGCCGTGCGGCACAGCTCGCGGAGGAAAGTTGCCACACAGTGGAGCTGCCTGAGCGCAGCACGCGAGCACTGGTACTTGCCAACTGTTTGCAACGGCGACTGGCCTGGGCTGGCTGCAGCTGAAGACATGTGCAACATGCGAGGCTTGCAGAGCTGCCAGTGCATGCTGTCACACTGGGCTGTGTATGCAGTGAGCACGCATCAGGTTGCGGTCGGTGGAATTGGCGACTCATGAGCATTGAACTGCCATGGCCGGTCCTTGCCACCTGTTTCGATGGTGACTGCCTTGGGCTGACTGCAGCTGAAGACATATGCAACATGCGAGGCTTGCGGAGCTGCCTGTGCATGCTGTCACACTGGGCCATGCATGCAGTGAGCACGCAGCAAGTTGTCCTCGGTTGACTTGGCACGTCTTGAGCATTGGACTGCCATCTGGCAGCAGGTGCCATGGTAATGCATTCTTCAAGAGGCCAGGTGATACCAACAACGCACTGGTGTCAACAGCATCATGTGGTATGAGAGCAGCTGAGGCGCAGACCAAGCCGGCACAGCAGGACGTGATAGCACACTTCTGATACTGCCATAAAACCTGCGTAAGTGCATTCCTCTGGACAGTGTATGCGTTTGAAGCTACATAATGTGGTATCAACAACCATGACATACAATGTTACATTGTGTGCTGAACTCCTAGGAGCAGCTGCTTTGCCCTGCTTGCCAACATACACATCTGCAGTGTGCAATGAAGCAGCGTCGGGTGTGGTTATGCCTTTGATAACCCCAGGCGGTGGAGCAGTCATCACAGAACTCACAGTGGATTCGCACAGCCCTTCAAACGCACGAAATGGCTGCTTGCCTGCAGCTCAGCGCGTGGCTGAAATTTGCGCTTCAAGTCTCTCAAGTTTAGAGGAAAGGTATGCTCCCGTGTTGTTTTGCAACAGCTTTTGGGCATTTGTAAGATATTACTTATTTCATTGCACACGTTGTCACATGTGCCGCCTCCTGTGCCCCCTGCTTCCTCAGAGTCTGCTGCTGTGCACTGACAACAATGTGCCTGTCTGCATGACCAGCTTTCCAACATGTTTGCAATACAACAACCCTGTCATAAAACTTCCACAGCTTGTGAGCAAACACGATGCTCCTGTTGCTTTTTGTAGCACCATGGTGCACTCTATCTGCACGCGTCCCTACGACTTTCCCCCAGCCCGCAGGGCTAACATGATGAATGCATCCCTCAGACAGCAAGACGGCTGTGTTGATGCTTGCTTTTTGCAATGATGTGAAGGTCGTACTGTGTCTATGTATACTTCGAAGTATATACATAACTTCGAACACTCCATATCACGCAGTCACTGCGTGCGCTGCCACGTAAGTTGTGATGTGGGGGGGAGGAGGGCGCGCCCAGCAGTCTGTGATGCGCACTGGTGTCCAGTACCATTGCAAATCCTCTTGCCGCATTTCGGCACTGCTCATTATGCGCGGTGGGTGGTCGGCACAGGCGCGATTTTGATGGCAGCAGCAATGTACTTCTTATTGATTCTCGCTCAGGGCGCAAAGAAGCCCAGATGGATGGCATCTAGGCTTGCTGTACGGAATCTTCATGTCATGTGTCGGTTTGAAAGTGTCTCAACGACAATCACTCAAACGACGCCGCCAAATGGCATCTCAAGATCCCCCCCTAGCAATCTACTTCAATGCTGCTGAGCTAAGCTTCATCAGCTGCCTGTGTGCGGACGCACTGCAGCCTGCGCAGACGCACCTGATGACGTTCCTGGGCACGTTCCTCTGACAGCGCGGCGCTCGGGATAACGGGAGCCGCGCTCTCCTGTGCCACAGGGGGTTCTTCAGGGGGGGGCGGCGGTTGCTCAGCAGCGCTCAGCCTCGACAGCCCCTCTGCCATGCGCTCCCACTGCCGCGCGATTTGGGCGCGCGGCCGGCCTGTGGTGATGGGACACGTGTAACGTGTCAAGTGCTTGGAGGAGCAGAACGCGCTTGAACAACGACCTGATGTCTAGCCCTCGATCTTAATGTAAGCTACACCCTACACTCCCACTGCTGCGCGATCTACGCGGGTGGCAGGCCTGTGATGCCGGCACATGCAATTGCCAAGCGCTCTTAGGGTTAGGGTTAGGATTAGGGTTAGGATGACGGCACGCGCAAACGCCATTCGCTCAGAGGCGGAGAACGCGCTGTTCCAACAGCCTTATACCTAGCCCTCAATCCATGTCTAAGCTGCGCGATTTAGGCAGGCAGCCGGCATGACTTAGGGTAAGGGCTTGTGTAACCGTCAGGAACTTAGGGAGGAAGAAGGCGCTTGTGGAACAGCCTTGCCCTAGCCCTCAGACTAATTTCAAACCCAGAGCTCCCATCGCTGCGCAAAAAAGGCAGGCGGGCGCCTTGCAAGACGACTTTACTGTCACTGTAACTGTCAAGAACTTTCTTGAAAGGAAAAAAAACGCGCTTGAGGAACAGGCCTGCCCCTAAACTCTCAACCCGCCCTAAGAAAAACATTGCCGTGAGCACGCTGGTGTCATTCGGGTTAGGATGCATGTGCATGATTTGAACGACTGGCACAAAGCAGTGCCCCCATCGGAAAAGGGATGCGCACCTCGGCGCTGTCGCTACGCACTCCTCACTGCTGTCATCGCGGCTAGCGAGCCGCACAAAATAGGGGTATGTGTACATATACATACAAACCTTTTACCATCGAAATACACCCAAAGCACCCCCGTCGGCAGCGTCACGCTCTCCTCAGTGCCGCGTGCAAGCCGCACACAATAGGGGTATGGTATGCACACATGACTTCTACCGATGACAATACCTACCCGGACCAAGCAGCACCCCCGTCGGAAGCGTGACGCACTGCCTGCTCAGTGCCGTCATCGCCGCGAGCAAGCCGCACACTGTAGGCGTACGTATGCATACACTACTTTAACCAACGACAATACCTACCCGGACCAAGCAGCACCCCCATCGGAAGCGTGACGCACTCCTCAGCGTCGTCATCGCCGCCAGCGAGGCGGAGCCTCCCATGCCCCATGCCACCGCCCAGCCGGCCCGCCTGCAGCGAGAGATCGCGCGCGCCGCCTGCGCCGCGAGGTGCGGGAAGCGGAGCGTCACTTGACTCGTCATATGACTTCAATGACTGAGCAGCTAGATGTGCACGCAGGTGCATTTTTGCCTTCATGTCGAGCAGCCGGGGGTGCAAGCGGCGGAGCGCAATCAGCATGCCTGCACAGTTGAAGTTGTAGATGTACTCCACGCCCTTGCACTCGCCAGACGTCCTCTTCACGTCGACTTGCGTGCCGGCATGTTTGGTCGCAACTTGACTCACGAGCGCGGAGTGTATCTTCACCTTCAACAGCTGTGCAGGCACGCGGGAAAGCGCAGGGTCGCGTGACTCATCAGATGACTCAACATCCAGCGTCCCACTTCAACATCTGTGCAGCGTTGCATCAGCAAGGTAGTTATTGTCCCTTGGCCCTGAATTCCACATTGTTTTGTGAGAGAGGTCGCGAGGGCGCGAGCAGCAGAGCGAGCATGCGCTGCCCTATGCGCTAACCCTCACCCTAACCCTAACCCAAGGGCAGTTCTCCCACTTCATCACCGTGCGCGGGAGCGTCACACAAGTCGCAATTACGCCTAACCTCAACCCTAGCCCTAACAGCAGTGCAAGCGCCACCCCCTGCAAATCACATCAAATCAAATCAAATCACGGACACATGCGGGTCGTGCGGCCGTAGCACGGAGAAACAGAGACAGCATGTGATGCCCATCTCTCCAACCCTTGCCCTAACACTAACCCAAAGCCGATGTCAACCGACCACGCATGGCTGGCGAAAGCAGCTTCGTCATTGTTGAGGCATATGGCGATCACATGCCCAGTGCCGTTGACACGCTTGACAGTTATGGCAATTACACTTGCCGGTACACAACGACACTGAGATGGCGTGCGACGCCGATCTTTCACATTAACCCTAACCCTAACTCTAACCCTAAGCCGCTGTGAACCGGCCGCGCACGGCTGGCGAAAGCAGCTTTGTCAAGTGCGCGCGCGGGCTCACAAGGGCTGGCGCGCTTCGGCTACCCGCCCAAGTTCAAATAACATTCTGCGCTCTGCGTTTCGTTCTTGTACGTACCGGCAGTGGCGTCGCCCCCCAAATGCGCTTCCCCCGTCCCCCGCACCGATATCAGGCCAGGGGCCCCCAGTCCCGGCACTGGAGTGTCAACTTCAACTCCTCCCCCCTCATCTTCAACTTCAATGCCTTGTGGGGGGCTCAGAGGGGGCCCGTGAGGGCCGTCCTGCCCCCAGTCAGGGGCCGCGCGGGGTTGTGGCAGAAGTTCAACTTCAACATGGTCGGCAGCGGCGTGGAAGTTCGCATCTGAGACGGTGACCCTGTCGCGCACTGCAAGGCGGCACACAATGCAAAATGCGGCACATATTGCGATACTGACGGGTTAGCGTCAGAACAAAGAGGTGGTGGCGAATTGCGCAATTCAGGTACATGCTTGCAAAAAATAATGCGAGTGCAACAACTGCCGCCTACTCTGCAACGAGGCTCCAGGACCTTAGAGCAGCTCCCGACATCGGATCATTGGCAAACATTGTACATACGATCAAACTGTAAATCAGGGAACACAATGAGATCAACAGACAGTCTATGCATTATGTCTGGTAAATCTTGACACGCGAGCAACTTCAATAATGAGCAACTTCAACAGTCACCGCCTCCACGGCCGTCCCGTAGTGTGCAGAGAGACCATGAGCAGCTGCAAGCCACTCTGCAACTTCAACAGTTGCTGACCTCTAGATCCGCGAGTCGCTCCAGGACCTTGTGCCACCTGCACAGTTCATCTGTAAGCCACTGCATTCAAAGCGGCCTGCGTTGCAAGCTGTAGCAGCTCAGAGAGGCGCGCGCACAAGTGTGTTTTTCGCAAAAAAATCAAGAAAAAGTGGGGTCGGTAATCGTGGGCCAAATGGTACTACCATTCTTCAACTTCAATAGTTGCTGACCTCTAGCTCTGCGCGTAGGCTCCAACACCATGTACCAGCCCTCTGCCTCCTCGCCTTCGCTGTCTACCTCCTCGATCACCGACGCAGTTGCCGTGTCGCTGCAGTTCCGGCGATCAGCAGGGCATGGATGAGCAATGTATTGTAAGGCATTGAGTAGGTAGATAGGTATTGCGTGTTGAGTCTAGGTGGGGGTATGCAGGTATTGCGCGTTGAGTCTCCTCGCCTTCGCTGTCGACCTCCTCAATCTCGACCTCCTCAATCACCGACGCGGTTGCCGCGCTGCTGCAGATCCGGGAATCGGCAGGGCATCGACGAGCAGTGTGTTGTTACGCATCAAGTAGGTAGGTAGGTATTACGCGTTGAGTCCAGGTGATGTAGGTACTATGCGTTGAGTCTCCTCGCCTTCGCTGTCGACCTCCTCGATCGCCGAGGCAAATGCCGTGCCACTGCAGTTCCGCCAATCAGCAGGGCATCGACCTGCAGAAGGACATGTATGCATTGGCCGTGCCGCTGCGCATGCCTCCGCTGCCACTGCCTTTTGAGCACTGCTGCAGGGACTCCTGCTCTTTCTTGCCCCCACAGCGCGTGCCGCCGCCGCTGCTGCCTCGGTCACTGCCCCCGCCGCCGCGGCAGCTGCGCATTACTCAACCAGATTCAGGCGATACTGCCCCTCATGTGAGCAGACCGCAAGCAAGGAGTCATCGTACAAGCAGCTGCGCACCTGGGACTGGGCGCACCCTCCCGCAGCCACTCGCGCAGCTGCCGTGGATGAACTACAGTTCCAGAGGTTAATACATAAGTTACTACTTCTATATGGTGCCATATACAAATAGTCTCCACGCAGCGTGTCCCCACATCTACAGCACGGCAAGACACATCGGACAAGCAGCAGCGGCAGCGCACCTGGGACTGGGAGCGCCCTCTCGCAGCCGCTGCCGCTGCTCCTCCTGTTCTTGCTGCTGCTGCCGCTGCCGCTGCTGCTCCTGCTGCTGCTGCTGCCGCGAGCGCGCTAGCTCCTGCTCGAGGCGCCGGGTGCGCTCCGCCATCTCGCGCCGCACCTCCTCCAGCGTGCCCGCCTGCAGCAACGCTCAGCAGCGCGCAAATTCAGCATGCAGTACACAGATTCGGTGCCAGCCCGCACCAGCGCTCAGCGCCACGCGGCGCACGCAACTGCAGCTTCAGGCTGCCATCGATCATCGTCAAGTGTTGACGTACGCATGTAATGTACGTACACCGCCTGCAGCAACACTGCAGCGCGAATGTGAGGCGCCGCGTGTGCTCCGCCATCTCGCGCCGCACCTCTTCCAGCGTGCCCGCCTGCAGCAGCGCTCAGCGTCGTGCGGGTGCACGGAACTGTAGCGCCAAGCCGCCATCGATCATCACAGGTCTGACGCGCGCATGTGCGGACAAACCCGCCTGCAGCAATGCATATATCTGTTATGTACCATGCACCAGGGCTTGATGATGCAAGTGTGATGTGCTGGTTTGGGGGCAACTTCAACTTGCAGAAGTCACCAGCCGTCTGCCCTCATCAGGCTTGATGCATCAGGCGCCGCTTCAACTTCAAATACCCACCAGCTGCTGCTGCTGCTGCTGCCTGACCTCCACAACTTCAACTTCAAGTACTCACCAGCTGCCTGACTTCCATTATCAGGCCTTTGATGCATCGGATACAGCTTCAACTTCAAGTACCCACCAGCTGCCTACCTCGTCATGAGCAGGCCTTGGTGCAGTGATGCAATTTTGAAGCACTGGCGTCCCTTCGAGTGCACTCACCAGCTGCCTGACCTCAGTGATGCAGTGATGCACTGGCGCGAGTACAACTTGAAGCACTCACCCGCTGCATCCTAATCAGGCCCTGATGTAGTGATGCATTGATTCACTGGCATAACCTCAACTTCAAGTACACTCACCAGCTGCCTGATCCTCAGTGCTGCAGGGATGCACTGGCACAACTTGAACTTGAAGTACTCACCAGCTGCCTGACCTCCTCGCGTCCGCGTCGGAGCGCTGCTGCCCCGCCAATGCCGGTTGGGGGCCCCTTTGTGGCCCCCGTCCTCTGCCTGAGCATTGATGCACACGGTCAGCAAGCGCGCACAGAGAGCAGCAGCGGCGATCAGAGGCGGCGGTTATAGGGATAACGAGTGGCATGTGATGTGTGTGACCCTTGAAGTTGTGGAGTTCAAGCGCGAAGCGTCCGCCGCCCTGCCTGGGAATGCATGGCGTTCTGGCGGAGTGAAAGCTACTTCAACCCTGGTGACAGAAAGGGTTACGGGCTAACCCTAAAATACACGCGCATACATGTTGCATTTAACCATCACACACAGGCGCTGACCAAAGTAGGGAGCTCCATTCAAGGCGCGTGTTTTCACCCTAACCCTAACCCTAACCCTAACCCCAGGGTTCAGAGTTGACTACCTCTAAGTCGAGCCGACCCTAAGCTAATTAACTCTAAGTCGCATACACTGGCGCTGGGAGAAGTGGGCATGTGGGGGGGGGTGCGTGACAGTGCACCGGTTGTAGCAACGCGCACTCGACAGGAGCTCAGGAATCGACCCACCGTAGGACACGGGGCGTGAGCGTGTGCGCTGCCCATTGGTTCACATCCCGCGTGCAGTACTTCAACAGTACCACTTTATCAGTTGCCTTGTGTGAAGTCGCTCTCTTCTGGCCATGGTCAAGAGCAGTCAAGCGCGCTGGGTGTCAGCAGCGCTCACCGTTTCCCCGCGCCATACTGCTCCGCGCCTGCCCCGCCAACGGCAACTTCCCTACCTCCTTGGTAAGAGTTTACGCATACACAGGCAGCAGCGCTCGCTGCTCCAGCTTCTATGGTGAGTACATACAGTATGCACACACCAAGGCAGCAGCGCTCACCGTTTGCCCGCGCCGTACTGCTCCGGCGCCGGCGCCGTCAGCGGTATCGCGCGCAGCTCCGGCGGCAGCCCGTGCGCCTGCCGCGCCCGGGGTATCACCGCCGCGGACGTCATACCTACCCCCCCCACCGTCTCCCACCCCCGCCACCCCTCCGCTGTCATTGAACGGCGTGGGGGGGACGGTGCTGCTGCTGCTGCGCGTTGTGCGCGTTCGCCGCCGCCCCCACCGGAGGCCTTCCGAAGGGAGAATTGCGGTATGGGGAGGGGTGCGAAGGGGTCGATGAAGGGGGGGGGGGCGTCCGCGGCGGGGGACCTGCTCCTGGGCCTGCCGAGCGCTGCTGCTAGGAACAAAGGTAAAGGAAAAGACAACAGTACCAGGGGAAGCGGGTGATGACGAATTAACATCCGGTGCGGTGTGGTTTCTTTGCTTCTTGAGGTGTGCATGGGGGCCTGGTGACAAGTGCTGTGATAGAGCGAGAAGAGCACGGGCGCGGTGGGCCCCTGGGCCGCGGACGAGCACTGCGCAGGTAACTAAGGCCACCCGCTCTAAAGGCGTATGCGCGTATGCACATGCGCTCTGCTCATCGCGCCTCCGAGCGACGCGGGCGAGGTTTCCATGGAGATATGCAGGGGGGCGGACAACGTCAATGACCGGGGGAGGGGGGGGCGGTGCGCGGCGGCGCGCGGCGCACCCGCGCTGTCTGCTGAGCACTGCTGCTGCAGTTTGGAAGTAAGCCAGCGCGCGCGTGATGGTCGGACGTGATGCACGTCGCGAAGACTGTTCTTGAAGTTGAGCTCGTCGTACCAGCGTTTTTGGCGACAGCACTGCTCAGCGCCTGTCCGGCTGCTTGAAGTCCCCGTGAAGGTCAGGCGACATGGAGAGCACACTCGCACGGCGATCTGTGCCGGAGTGCAACGACGAAATTGGCCTGCACCGGCACCGCATGCGCGCGCCGTTTCACGCCGTGACCCCCCCCCCCCCCCCCCAAGGCGTGCGTGAGGCCATTGCCGTGGCGCCAGACTCGGAGTCAGACTCAGAGTGAAAAGGACTGTGCTCCCCCTGCGCAATCCACGTCCTCCGGCGGATCATGCCGCAGCGCTGGTGCATTCGGCAGTTACACTGCGCTGTCACAGTGTGCTCACCCCCCCCCTCCCCCCCCCCAAAAAAGCGGCTGAGGGCTAGCCCTGCGCCTGTCCCCACACGTGCGGCGCCCCATGGCGCGTGGCACTTACATGTTGCCATTGTCATCACAGTGCTCAACGCCAACTTCACTGCGGCTGCTGCTGCGCCGGCCCCTGTACGCGCGGCGCCGGCGCCGGCGCTCGCGGCCGCTGTCGCTGCTGCCGCTGAGCGCTGCTACGGAGTCGCCATGGCAGTTGCATGTCACACAGTGCTCAACGCCAACTTCACTTCCCCCTCTTCCCCCACCTGAGCGGCTGCTGCTGCGCCGGCCGCCGTGCGCGCGGCGCCAGCGCTCGCGGCCACCGCCGTTGCTGCTGAGCGCTGCTGCGGAGTCGTCACCGGCGCCGAGCGCTGCCACGGCGGCGTCCACCCTCATCTTGCGCTCGCCCAGCACCGCGAGCTCGCGGTACATGGCTTCCACGTCCAGCGGCTGAGGCGGCGCGCGCATCATCAAGTTGAACTCGAAATCAAGTTGAAGTAGAATAATAGTAAATTCAGTTGTTGAAGTATCGCGGCGTTGCGCTCGCCCAGCGCCGCCAGCTCGCGGTACACAGCCTACACGTCCAGCGGCTGCAGCGGCGCGCAAATAATCAAGTTGAAGTAGAACAATAGTATGCAGTTGTTGAAGTCTCACGGAGCTTGCGCTCGCCCAGCGCCGCGAGGTCGCAGTACATGGCCTCCACGTCCAGCGGCTGAGGCGGCACGCGCATCATCAAGTTAAAGTTGAAATCAAGTTGAAGTAGGATACTAGTATGCAGTTGTTGAAGTCTCACGGAGCTTGCGCTCGCCCAGCGCCGCGAGCTCGCGGTACATGGCCTCCACGTCCAGCGGCTGAGGCGGCACGCGCATCATCAAGTTAAAGTTGAAATCAAGTTGAAGTAGGATACTAGTATGCAGTTGTGGAAGTCTCACGGAGCTTGCGCTCCCCCAGCGTCGCCAGCTCGCGGTACATGGCCTCTACGTCCAGCGGCTGCAGCGGCGTACACATCATCAAGTTGCAGCTGAACTTGTAGTGCATGAGGTGCACAGTATGGTACTTGAGCACTTGCGGCGTGTGCGCGCGCAGCATCAACCTAACGCTGAAGCTTCGGTGCTGGAAGTGTGCAGCTGTGGAAGTCGCGTTGTAGATTGCTGTCGCCGAGAGCTGCAACACAGCCGAGCGCTGCCACGGCGGCAGCTTGCACACCGCCTTCACGCCAGCGGCTGCGCGCAACGTCAGGTTGAAGTTGGGGTTCCAGTGTGATTTATCAATTATCGCTGATAATCTAGTGCAGAAGTGCAATGCTGGCGAGGTCGGGCGCGGCGCGGTGTCGCGAGGCGCGCGCCCCACCGAGGGGGTGGTGAACCAGCTGAGCGCTGCTGCCCTAACAGCACAACTTAGGGTTAGGTGTGCTGCTAGGTTGTGTATGCCCTGAGCGCTGCCGCGGCGGCGCTCCGAATCGCGCAGCCCCTGCCAGCGTGGGCCTTGCGGTGCGTGGTTGCGTGCGCAGCGGCTGTGTGCGCGCGCCACAACACAGTTGAAGTCGGCAGTGCACACCATGTGGCGCGGGAGCACTGGCAAGCCTGTAAGCGAGCGCAAGCGTCGAGGTGCGTGGCTTCGTGCGCAGCGGCTGTGCGCGCGCGCCATGACACACAGTTGAGGCCCGCAGAGCACACCACATGGTGCGAACGTGCCAAGCAGTGCGGTGCGCACTTCAACTGTGCCCTGGCAGCGCCGCGGTGCGCGCAAAAGGAGCTGGAGCGATGGCGCGCCGTGCACCTCCACTGTACGAGCAGGGTGCGCTGCAGGGTACGATTTTTCACGGCACCTGTTTGTAGCGATGGCGCTCATCGAGGAGACACGCACCAGCAACCGCGCACCCCGCAGAACTCCCAATGCCGGCTGATCCCGTAAAGATGTTTTCCCCCGAGTTGATTCTCCATGAGGACCATCGTCCCTCCCTGTCTTTGCCTCAACTGAAAAGCGAAGACCGCAACACCAGCGAAGTTCGTCGTACGCTGTGTCCATGTGCACTAGCGACGCCTCAACTGAAAGGCGCAGACCGCAAAATCGGCAGCAGTTCATCATCCGCGCTGTGTCTATGAACACTAGCAAAGGCGGCGGGCGCGGCAGCGTGCGCTGACCCCTTCACGACACGTCTTCCAGTCTCCCACGAACTGCAGCTGGTGGCTCTCGGATCCACTCATTTGGACAACGCTCACCTTCGATGCCAGTGCTGCTGCCACACCCCCCACCCCAGTGCTCAGCGCTGCAGCGCGCCCCGCCTCCACATTCTCACGGCGCCGCTGCTGCTGCTGCTGCTGCGCAGTCTCCGTCCGCACGCCCTGTGGCAGCGGGGTGTGTGCGCAGAAGCGGGTTTCCACGCGCGATGGCGACGTCAAGACAGGCGGGTACGCCCGCTGGGTGCATACGGGGATGCAGCGCATGTGCAAACACCTCGACATTGGGACACGTCATGAGCGGAAGTTGTCGTCTGCAGACGCTCCCTTTACGCTCTGCAGCGAATTTTCCCCTGCTCCTCAGTGTTCGTGCCCTCCGCCATGTTAGGTGACGTGCTAGGGGCGTCAACAAGAACTGCTGTCGTGAAGTTCTCCAGAGTGTTTGTTTTGGCCCAGCGACCCAGCGACATCGCATGCACTGCTTTGTCACATGCCATGCTCTGGCATGTCGAGTGCACGCCCTGGCAACATTAAAGCTTACGTGGCCGGTGCATGCTAATGCAGCAGTCCGGGTCGAGGCTGGTCAGCCGTCATCAAGGCCCATGGCGCAATTGGCAAGCGGCATAAGGCTAGAGCAAGGATTTGTCTCTACCAACACGGCTTGCCTGTTGCACTGAAGCCGGGTCAATCTCCCTCAGGGTAGCTGGATGCACACGCACGGTGGCGGTCCAGTCACCACCAAGCACAGCAGCGTTTGAACCTCCGGAGTGTTCACTCATGCCGTTCTGGCCTTGCGATGGCGCCATAGTAGCTTGTGTCACTGACTTCGCAGCGCGCGACGATGCAGCTGCATCTCCGTTGAGCGAATCTGTGCATGCATACACCTCAGCGCCTGAGACTTGCGTCCCGCTCGCAGTGCTGCATGCACCTCACTTTCAGGCAGAGGTTCACCAACTGCCATGTACCGATTCATGAATTCATGTGATCCATGAATTGTGTTTTTGGAGGGAACGCCGGAGAGTTTCTGATTGCAAATAGGCTCCCCTCTCGACACTGGAGGCACCAAATCCTCACGCCCAAACCCTACTGAGGCCGCCCATGGCAGCTGCAGCCGCGAGCCACACTGGCTCGACTTGTGGAAGATTCCTGCACCTGTGACGGCGCCAAGAGTAGCCATGCCAGCACTTGAATCACGCCTCCTGGCAATGTGCATCATGGTTATATGCATCCTGATCACTGGACACGTCGATTGCAGTGCTGAGAAAGACTGATTACGTATATTGTTGCTATCGAGGTCCCATCCACCCGCAACAAACCTCATAGGGTGCACCCGAGCCCAGCTGCTCCCTCTACGTGATGTCGTGTAATGTGTTGCATTTCAAAAAGTGCATGCGCGCTGCCTCTCCCCAACCATCCCAATATTGAGATCACCTCATGTCTTGGAGTGAATCTACTAATAGTGATTTCAGCTCTTTGCAAAGCCTATGCGCGCCAACAATACCGATAAAATTGCACAACAGCACCAAACAAACTACCATCAATCAGTTGTGCCAGAAAGACGACACACAAAACACCAGCCAAACCAAACTACACCAATACTTGGTCCGTTTGCCTAGAACCACTATAGAGCTCTGCTGTTAGCGAAGTCAAACAAAGAAGTGCACTTGTTCATGGTACTTTTTATTAATTCTCGCTCAGGGCGCGAAAAAGCCCAGATGATTGGCATCTAGCTGTAAGGAATCTACATGTCGTATGACCGTCTGAAAGTGTCGCAACGACAACCACTCAAACGCCGCCGCCGCCAAATGGCATCTCGGGGTCCTCCCCTACGTCCTCCTCCATGTGCCCCCCCCCCCTGGATTCTGCCATGTGTGTCATGACACGGCCAGAGTACGCCATGTGGAGCGCTGCCGACAGTGCCGAGCGTAAGCGCGCCAGGGTCATGGTACGATGAGTACCAAACTTCAAGATGAAACTTCAAGACGGAACTTTGCCCCGAAAAGCCAGAGCTCTTGAACTTGAAAGGGCAATTATGCGAACAGGTAGTGTTAGATGATTGGCAGCTCGCGTGGCGTGGCGAGGTGCGAGGCTGAGAAGGATACGACGCGATGCTGGTGCCCACAATTTAACAAGCATGTTTCGTAGTGTATATCTGTATATCTAGCAGGTGTTTGTGTTCAAAGGTGTTCTTCATGATGCGGAGAATCGCGGAAACCAGAAACGGCAGCCAGCGGAGCGGAGGCAGACCAGCAAGCAAGATGCTGATGATGCAAGCCGCTGCGTTGTGCACGCCTGGCGTATCAAATCCTAGAGAGAATCTGGATTAGTTAGCCGTCAAAGTTGTCAATGAATGAATGAATGCTGGCCACGAACACCTTCGAATTTGCTTCCTTCTCCTCTTCGCACGCCTATGACAAACTGGCGCCTCCGTCATCGATGTAGACCAAAGCAAGCACCGGCAAAGGAAAGGAACGAAGGGAAGAGGCAAGCCAAGGCAAGCATCATCACTCGACGCCAGCAGTGGCCCCTGTATTGCGCTCCCGTCGTACGTGCGTGTGCTCGTGCCATTTCCAGCCATTCCTGGCCACGCATCTGCAAGCAGCATTTCAGCGGCAAGGAACACAGGCGCGGTGCAGGGCTGCAGCGTGGCGCTGCAGAGCGTTGTTGTAGGTGTGAATGTGCTCAGTGTGCGGTCCTGGCTGCACCACACCTGGCCATGCTCGTGGCGACCTCATGATTCGGGACTGCCCTCCAACCGCTGATGTTGCGGCTGGCCTCCTGTCTGGCGAGCAACAAGGGCTGGTCGTGGACGGCGGTGCTGGGGAGGAAGCAATCAACCAGGTGCGTTGTTTTCAACTTGCGGGCTGCAGAGCGTTCTCTGCATGTCGTCATCACAAGCGCGCAAGTGATGCATCCACTTCTTACGCGATCCGCGTCGTTGGCTTCAGTCTCTGACGAGACCTGCAGTGGGGGCGTATCCGCGCACTTGATGCGTCCTCTGACATGTCGCGTTACTTGTTTTTTCAGGCGTTGCAAGACGATGGATCACCTGCAAGCACCGCCAGCTCGCCACGCGGTGGAGATCTGTCTGGCCAGCCATTGAGGCGCAACTGCGACGCGTGCGTGGCCAAAAAGGTTGGTGACTACTCACGCATGCGATTCGCGCCATTGCAGCGGCGTTCAGTAGTCTGTACTACTCCTTGGTGTACCGGGAATTTCACAACTCGGATTTATCGCCGTGCCGTTTGCTGTTGCTGCGCGTCGACTGGCAATGTTCTCAGCCCCCGTCGCCGCTGCCACTACATCTGGTCTTGTGTCGACAGGTCAAGTGCAATGGTCATAACCCGTGCGAGCTCTGCGTGCGTAAAGGCATGGAGTGTGTCTACAGGTCAGTGCGCGGGGTCAGTGCCCCGCAACCCCACATGATCGCATCAACTTTCACACGCGAACTCGTATCCGATGCAGAGTCAAGACCAGTTCTCTTCGACTGCCACCATTTCAGTATATACCTTATGCATTCCATTCCAGTGTCATGCTAATGCCTTGGCAGCTGCTCGTGTGATTGCCCGGTGGATGATCTTCGAATGAAGCTGACAACCTGCTCTGGGGGGTCTCAACTCTTTCTCAGTCAAGCATGGCAGCCCTCTCTGTGCTGCGCTAGCTAGGTTGCCCTTCGCTGAGCCGCATGTGCTGCTGCATGTCGTGTACAGGGTGCGCTGTCCTGTAACTGCAGATTACTGCAAGCGGTGACGCTCCTGCCGTCACGGGCTCTGCAGATGGCTGCAGAGTCTCAACCACAAACAGTGCCTGCTGGAGTCAAGCTGATGCCCCTGCAGAACACTCGTCAGTGTACTTCAACCCACCCCGCTCGTATGCAGACAGTCGCCGCTCAGTGTGCAGCGCCAAGCCGATTGTAGGGATTGCGGACGTCACAGGCCCAGCCGCACCAAGCACTGCCAAACCTGAAGTTGCTTTTGCGCACGTGCAACCAGCGAAAATAGGTCCGCGCAGGTCACACGGGGCTCTCACTGCGTGTGTGCTCTTTGCCAAATAGCCGTTACTGCGCCAAACGAAGCTGCACCCGGCTGCCATCATCCATGACACACACACACACACACACACCCTTCCCCCCTCACCGCCGCCCCCCGTACGCTGCGCACGGCGCCACACTCACTCACACGAACACATCCCCGAGAACATTCCCCGCACGTGCTCACGGCGCGCCGCCGCCCCCCCCCCCCCGCTGCCGAGCCGCAGCGTGAAGCGCAGGCCCGGCCCGCGGCGCCGCCTGTCGTGCCCCGGCTCCGTCGAAAGCGGCGGCGGCGGCGCGGCAAGCCCCGGCGGCAGCTCCAAGCCGTCTGCTCGTTCGCCGGACTCGAGCCCCTCCGGCGGCGGCATCGGCGCGCTGCAGAAGCGCACGCGGCCGCAGAAGCAGCGCGCTGCCGCCGGCAAGAAGCTCAAGCCGCCGGGGAGCGCGTCGCCGCTGTCGCTGAGCGGCGGCGGCGGCGGCGGCGCGCCGGCGGCGGCGCACGCGTCGGCGTTCGCGGCGGGCGCGCGCGCGTTCGCCGGCGGCGCGCGCCCCCTCTCCGCCGTGCAGGAGCGCGCCATGCCGCCGCTGCCGCCGCAGCAGCTGCTGGGCGGTGGCGCGCTGCCGCAGCAGCATCTGAGCGCTGCCGCCGCGGCGGCGGCGGCGGCGGCGGTGCGCACGGAGGCGGCGGACTGGCAGGCGGTGTATGCGGCGGCGGCGGAGGCGGCGCCACCGCTGCTGCCGCCGCCGCTGCCGCAGCGCGACGCGCGCAGCAGTGAGGAGCTGCTGATTGTGCTGGACGCTATGGACTTTGGGGACATGGAGGGGGGGCGGGGGCGGCGCGCGGTGAGCGCCGCGGAGTTCCGCGTGCCGGACATGCCCGCGGCGGCGGCGCAGGTGAGCGCTGATGCAGGGGCCTGCTGCGTGTGCAATGCAATTCGAGGGGCCCGCTGCGTGCGCAATGCCATTTGAGCGGTCGCGTTTTTACTCGCTGGTTGAAGCTTTAACGGCAGCGGTTGAGGTCGTTGGGCTGGCGTTACGGGCGGCGTGCAGTCAGCGCTACGAAGTTCCGCGTGCCGGCCATGGCCGCGGCGGCGGCGCAGGTGAGCGATGACGGTGGGCCTGCTGCGTGCGCAAACGCCATTTGAGTGCGTGATTACTCACAGGTTGAAATTTCCTTGGTAGCAGTTGAGGTTGTTGGGCTGGCGTTACGGGCGGCGCGCCGTGAGCGCTGCTGAGTTTCGCGTGCCGGATATAGCCGCGGCAGCGGCGCAGGTGAGCGGTGAGTGAGGCGTGCGTGCGCACTGCTTCCATGGCAGCAGTTGAGGTTGTTGGGCTGCCGTTCTTGACGCTAATAATGGCAAGGGGGGGGAGGGAAAGGGGGTGACTGCGGAGTTTCGCGTGGCAGACATGGCCGCGGCGGCGGCACAGGTGAGCGGTGACGCGGGGCCCGCGTTGTTGATGGAAACGAATCAACGGATCTTAGACCCCTGCTGTAGGTGACAAGGTGTGGTTGGCTGCAAGTGCCTTCCACCAATGACCGTGGTCGCCGCTGCTGCAGCAGGTGGTCATGAGGCAAATAGTGCCACCATACTGATGCGGTTAATACTCACTGGTTGACGTAGCAGTTGAGGATGTTGGGCTGCTGTTTGTGACGTTCAGGACGGCAAGAGAGGGGGGGGGAGGGGGTGCCATCGCTCTCCGGCGAGCACAGTAGAGCGCTGTCGCGGGCAGTGCCTGCGTCCTGGTCACTGTTGTTTTCAGAGTGAAACGCATAACTTGCTCTTGAAGTTGACAATGCACGCGCAGTCGAAAGTTGTTCGAGCGCCGCTGCGGGAGGTAAGGACAGCGAGGCGTGTGTGTGGGGGGGGTGCTGACGCTGTGCGATAAGCGTTGTGGACAATGGCGTGGCGGCTACATACGGCAGCGGCAGCTGGCAGCGCAGTCGAGCGCTGACATGTCGCTGCCGCTGTCGGCAACACGCAGCGTCGCACCCGCCTCCGACGTTGAGCATATGCAATGGCAGAGCCAGGGGAGCGCGCTGTGAGGGTGCAGGGGCCCGCTGGGTCGTGCGCGTTGAAGTTGGATAGCGCAAAGAGAAAATCTATGCGTTGAAGCTGTGGATTGAAGTTGTGGATGGCGGGGACGCCGCGGCACCAAGTGACTGCCGTGCTTTGGCATCCTTGGAGTTCAACTGTGGGTGTCGAGCGCGCATGCGCATCGCAGTGCGCTCGCCGCGGGCTTTGCTGACGACGCTGAGCACTGCCGTAGAGGTAGCCCTTACTTCGAGTAGGGCAGCGCAGGGAGATGAGGCGTGGTAGTAGAGGGCAGAGATGTTGGCGAGGTGGGCACGTCACCGCCGCACCGGCATTTGAAGTTGAGCGCTGACACCGATGACCAGCAAGGGGACGCTGACACTCTTGAGGTGGGTGCGGCTACAGAGTGCCTGAGCGAGTGCCGCGCTGGCACTGTTTGAAGCTTTGAGGGTTGACGCTGAAATATCGGCGGCTTAAGTGCCGGCCTCCCCCAGACCCCCAGTCCTTTGTGGGTGCCCTCAGTAACTGACTTTGAATCTGTGCATACAAGCAGGGGAGGCACGGAGCAATGCGCGTAAAAATAACACAAGGGCATACCCTGCAAATAGATACAGGCTGAAGTGCTCAAGAGAAAACGACGGCCGCACCCTAGCTGAGCACTGAATTTCTTGAAGCGGGTGATTTCCGGCACTTGAAGAGTCATTTGAAGCGCAGCAGAGTGGCGTTGTTGAAGTAATTGAATGAGCGCTGATGTTTTTGAAGTATGGGGCCACGCTTCGCAGCGCCCATGACTGTGCACGCACTTGTCACATGAGAGCACGCGTACTTCCATGCTTTTGGCCACTTGCTGGCGATCTTGAAATCGCACCTGTCAGCAGCAGTGCTAGGAAGCATAGGGTTGGGGGTGGTGGGCACCAGCGCACTCGCACAATGAACAGCGCAGGGGCATGCCCCCTCCCCGCGCCCCTAAAAATAAGCATCCATTGCTGAGCGCTGTCAACTGAGTGCTCAGGCGCATCGCTCTGCGATGCAGCTCAGGATTTTTGTGGCTCGTATTGAACGGAGCCCGCCTCCGCGCCGCCGTGCCACTCCAGTGTGTGGAGACACATATTGAAATAATCTGAGCGAGCAGCCCCCTCGCCGCCCGTGTGCGGGCGCACCCTTGGCAGCGGCAGCAGCAGCAGCAGCGGCAGCAGCAGCAGCAGCGGCAGCAGCAGCAGCAGCGGCAGCAGTAGCAGCAGCAACGAGCCCGGTCCCCATAGCCAACCCCGATTCCACCACACGTTGCTCTGTGGCACCGCTTTTGTGACTGCGTTTGGGCGGACGTACATTTGCTGCATGCACGCATGCCGTACACTATGTAGAAACGGTGGTACCCGTAAAGGCCCCCACATCATCTGCAGCAATGTACAACCTTTGGTGATCCACATTCAGCCTGCATGCCCCCCCCCCCCCCCCCCAGTGCTCCCCAGCCTCAATTTGTGCTGCGCTGTGCGCGTCACTTTCCACCCCCCCCCTTCCCCCTCCCCCCCACGCAGATGCCCATGGGGCTACTGAGCGCTGCCGACATGCGCGCGCCGCCGCTGTCGCCGTCCTCCGTCGCCGTGCCGCCGCCGCCGCCGCAGCGCCGCCACAGCTACACGCACGGCTCGTACCCGTTCGCAGCGCAGGCGGCGGCGGCGGCAGCGGCGGCGCTGCCGCTCACCATGCGCGACGACTCGTTCGTGGCAGCGCTGCAGCCGCGCATGGGGTATCGCCCAGATGCCGCTGCCGCCGCAATGCGCAGCTTCGGCTATGCGCCGCCGCTGCCGCGCGGGGCGTTCGGTGGCGGCGGCGGCGGCGGCGCGGCGGCGGCGGCGGCGCGGGGGCAGCAGCTGCTGCAGCAGCGCTTCGCGCCGCACGCGTCCATGGCGCTGCCGTCGCCGGTGAGTGGTGCAGCAGCGCGTGTTGATTGGTGCTCGCAATGCTGCTGCTGCTGCTGCGTCGCCGCTGCTGACACTGGGATGCAGAGCTTTGGCGGCGTTCCTGTTGTGCAGCAGCTTGTACTGCTGCTGCTGCTGCGTGCTGCTGCTTGGGGGGCAGGGGTATAGTTGCAGGCCAGCGCTGCCTTCGCCGCGTTGTATGCTTGCTGACTGCTGCTGCAGCTTGACGTTGCGTCACTGGCTCTCAACTGCAATCCAACTTGATCATCAGGTGTGGTGATGCAGCAGTCCGCTGCTGCCTGTTGCATGCCAACTCGATGGATTTCACAGCCTGCTGCTGCTACTTCAATTCTTGTCCACTTCAATCGCACCAGGTCTGGCAGCAGCGCGCGCAGTACGACGAGGGCACGGAGCAGATAGAGGCGCAGCTGCAGCAGCGCCAGCTGCGGCTGCAGCGCGAGCGCGAGGAGCAGCTGCGGCGGCAGCAGCAGCAGCACCAGTTGCAGCAGCAGCAGCAGATGCACCAGCAGCATCAGCAGCAGCAGCTGCCGCAGCGGCGGCGGCAGCTGTGGCCGCCGCTCCACCAGCACTCGGCGCAGCAGCAGCAGCATCAGCAGCAGCTGCTGCAGCAGCAGCAGCAGCAGCACCAGCAGCAGCTGCTGCAGCAGCAGCAGCAAGCAGCGCACCTCCACCAGCAGCAGCAGCAGCAGCACCTCCTGCAGCAGCAGCAGCAGCAGCAGCGGCAACAGGCGTACCACATGCTGCAGCAGCAGCAGCAGCAGCACTTAGCATACGCACCGGAGCCCATTTTGGCAGAGCCAGGGCCAGGTATCCCTCCTGATGTATTTGGCCCTTCAACCGAAAAACTGCCGCTGGGCGCTGCTGACGCTTCTGACTCAGCGATCGGGGGCTCTCGGAGCAATGCTGCAGCGGCGGCGGCGGCGGCAGCGCCGCTGCAGGGACCAATTCGCTGCATCGTGGCACCAAGGGGGGCGTTGAGCACTCAGGTGAGCGGCGTTTGTGTGTTCCAATTCATGAAACGCATGAATTCGTTTCGCTCACTTGTTCGCTCTCGCTCATCCGTGTTCATGCCGCTGCAATCACTGGACGGTGTCGTGTCGTGTCGTGGGATTAGGGTCAGGGTTTGGGTTAGGGTTAGTGTAGAAGCGCAGATACCGCATCTGATAATGCCTGGGAGAGGCGTCTGCTCGCCCCACACGCGGCGACTCATTCACTCTGTGACTCTCTGGATGAGTCGGTCACTCACCGATCAAGGAACGGGCGCTCTCATTGTGGCGCGTGCATCGCTCGCTGCACTGCCGCAGGCGCCTCCATTTGCGTGGCGCACACACACTTGCAGCCATCCCCGTACCACACCGACTGCGCGCTACTGCTGCAGAAGTGGGCAGCCCCATCCACCAGCCCACATTCACCGCTCTCTGATGCGCACCATGCCACTGCTGCATCAACGCGCATTACAAGATGATAACATCACCATTCTACGCCGCTTCTCGTTGCTGCGACACAGGGCGCTGCTGCCGCCGCTGCCGCCGGCGGCGCCGTGCGCATGCAGACGGGGCACTTTGCGGCAGCAGCGTCGGCGCCGCGCGGCGCGCCAGCCAGCGGCAGCGCCGCCGCCGCTGCCGCCGCCGCTGCCGCCGCCGCCGATGACTTTGCCGCGATGGATGATGCGGACATCGACTTCAGCTTTCTGCTGCAGCAGGTGCGCGAGCGAGCGATGCCTTGCGTGGTGCTGCGTGCGTGGCACTGCTCAGGGGGGCAACGCAGGCGCCCTTGTGCTGAGGAAATATTCAGAAGTGTCTGCCTCCCCGCTGCGGCACGCGCGCTGCGCGCCTGCTTGTGCAGAGACTTGCCGTGGGCGCAAAGGGTCAAATGCGGCGCACACAATGCCGCCGACCGCATGGCGCTTCAGTCGGCGCTGCACGAGCCTGAGCGAGCGCGGCTGCAGCGGTGCCTGATGGCGTCGCGCACGCGCTTCGCAGGAGACGCGGAGGGTTACGTTAGGCTTACGACTCCTAGTAGGGTTGAACCCTAACCCTAAGCACAGAGGCGGCACGCAGCGCTCGCCTTCAGGCACATGCAGTCACAACATCATGGCCACTGGAGGGCTGAAGTTTGGGGTTGGGTAAGGATGCCGTCTTCATGGCCACACTGCATTTGCCAAAGGGAAGGGCAGTCCAGTAACTTGATGAAGCATGACCCTAACCCCCACCCAAAGCTGTTGTGCATGAGTATAGTTGCAGGGCGCTGTTGCTGCTGCTGCTGCATAGCTTCGTATCGCCAACAGCTTGTGAAACCCCTCTGAGGGGGACACGAGCAGGAAAGGCTTTACGAGAAGAAGCTCAGAAAGGAGCCAATGCAACATTGCGATATTGATTTGGATGCAACATGAAGTCTCATCCCTGCACAAAAATCCTTCGCTGCTTCCGCTGCTGCTGCTGCTGCTGCTGCCGCCGCCGCCGCCGCCGCTGCTGCTGCTGCGCTCCATGCAGGCATCGGCCAGAGACGCTGCAGTGCCACCGAACGTGTTTGACGCGCCCGCGCTAGAGCCCCTAGAAGCGCGCATGGAACTGGTGAGTCACACTTGAAGACCAGTACAGTGCTGAACTCAGCTGCGCTCTCTTGTAATTTTAAAAGTAGGAAGCCATGTCTGGTCATGCTGCTGGTCGTGCAATATAAGCCAGACACAGCTCTTTTGAGCCAGTGCGGAGTTGGGATCTAGTGGGAGGATTGGGGGCCAGGGTTCAAATTGGCCTTCGCCCCCCCCCGTCCCCATGTTGCATGTAAACTTCAATGCCACTGGGAGTCCAGAGGCTGCGATGAGCCCGAATGGTCAACCACCTTGTTGACTGAGTGTGAACCTCAATTCTGAGTTGAGGTTTGAGGGGCTGCAACTAAAGGTAACCAGCACACCACGTCGCACGAGGTCGTCAGCCGTCTGTCGCTCCGCCGCTGCATCGCAGCAAACGCCTCGTTGCCGAGTGCGCGTCGCATCGCCCGCGCCATGGTTGCTGAGTGCTGTTGTTTTTGCGCTGCGCTGCTGCCGCCTGGTGTGGCCGCAGCCCTCCAAGTTTGCGTTTCAGGACCTATGCACTTGAACTCCCAGCCTATGTGTGGTATTTGTGGTGACACCGCCTGCTTTGTGGAAAGCAGAGGTTGACTCACCGCCGCACCCTGTGACCGACATCAAGTATACCTAGCCTTCTTTTATTGAACTGCGTCTCTGAAAGCATGAGTGACGCGCATCGAAGGCGCTCTCGCTCTCCTTTCCGGAAACGCACATCAAAGTCGCTGTCGCTCTCCTCTTCTGAAAGCTGCCCCCCCCTCCCCCCCCCCCCCCCTCCCTCCCCCCTCAGGCCGGCTCCACGGAGCCTCCGCTCCAGGTCCTGGGGGCGTCGACGCAGTGGTCCTCGGGCGCGTCCTTCGAGGCGCCGCCGCCGCTGCGCGGCTTCATGGCGGCGGCGCGCGGCGGCGGCGGCCACTCCGGCGGCTCGTTCGACGGGCTGAACTTCGGCGGCGGCGGCGGCGGCGGCAGCAGCGCGAGCAGCGGCCTGCGGCGGCGCACCGTCAGCGGCGGCAGCCTCGGCTCGCTCGACGAGGAGCTCATGGCGGGGCTCATTGACAGCGCTTCGCAGCAGCAGCAGGGCGGCGGCGGCGGCGGCGGCGGCATCAGCGCGCCGCAGGGCGGCGCGCAGCAGCAGCAGCAGCAGCAGCTGCTGCCCGCTGGGGCGGCGGCGGCGGACGCGCCCTGGATGTGACCCGGCGCGCGTACCGTGCAGCCGCTCTCGGCGCTCGCCTTTGTGCTGAGCGCTGCTGCCGCTGCCCGGCGCCGGCGTCGGCCGCGCTGGCGGTTGCACAGCCGCAGCGGCGCGTGTCTCCGCCGCCGCCGGTTGCGACCATCGCTGGCATTGACCGCGAGCTGGCGACCATGCGTGCAGAGCGCTGCCACGGGCGCCGCTAGCGCTAACCCTAAGTGCGCGGTGTTGCCATACTGACGCGTCTGCACATTTGGAGGACGCCGTGCGCGGCCGGCCGCCTTTGGTGCGTGCGCGGTTGCCAGTACCACTGCCGACTGCAGTGCGCGCTAGAGCCCCCCACCCCCTCCCCCCGCCCCCTTCCTCGCTGACCTGTGGAGGGTCCCGCCAGCCCCCCCCCGCCCCCCACCCCTATGGTCTCCGGGGACCAGCAGCCACTGGCTGAGATGCGCTGAACACACTTCGTCACCGCTGCTCTGCTTACAAGGCGCCTGCCTGCGTCAGTGCGCCTGCCACCTCACTCCCGCCCGCAGCCAGCGTTCAGCGAACGTCACATGGCGGCGTGCTCCCTGACCCCACCCCCCCCCCCCCCCCACCTCCCCTCCCCGGGCTCACTGCACCGCAGTCTGCCAGAAAGAATTCTTCCAAGGAGGGAGAAGGGGGGGCGGGGTGGGGGGGGTGCCACGTGACACCTGAGCGTGCCCCTCCCCTCGGTGTCGGAGGCACTGCCGCTGTCTCTTGTGATTGGGATGCCATGAGCAGTGGCGGCGACGGCATTTGCGCGTGAGCCGTGTGCGTCGGCGCGGCAAGCCCCATCGACGCACACAGTCTCTTGCATTCTGGTACAACACAGCACTGCGAGAGTGCCCCCCCCCCCCCCCCCCCCCCCCCCCCCTAATCTTGTTCCCCGCTACAGCACACGTCTCCGTCATCCCGCGCAGCTCGCCCCCTCACCGCATGCGCGGGCCCCCGTAGATGCCCCCCTATTTGCGTGCCACCGCACACCCTGAGGCGTCGTGCCATGGCGCACGCTGTGATATCCCGATACTGACCATTACGTATGTACCAAACGCTGCCTTGGCGGATGCCTACCTCTTTTGCGCCCCCCCCCCCTATCCCCCTCCTCTCCCCCCCCCCCCCCGCCCCCCCCTCATGAATGCCCACGTGGTAGCAGGGCGCAGCCCTGGAGGGGAGTTGGTGCAGTAGACAGGGCATTGGAGGGCCCTCTTTATCACGGAAGCCGCTGCCGCTGTGCCGGCGTTAAGACCAGAGTGCGTGCGTGTGTGTGAGTGCATTCGGAGCACGGGCAGCTCAGTAGGCGAGGCACGGTCTTGCCTCTGGGTTTCAAACCCCCTGTTTGCTCCGGTTTACCTCTTCAATACCTATCATTTTTTTCAGCACTTGTGAGCCGCGCAGTGCGTCTGGCGCCACCCAGTCTGCCGCTGCTGCAGGTGCTTGCTTGCTGTTGCAATTGCATTACTGACCCCCTGTGGAAGACGAAGGCACCTGCCCTCAGGTGCAGTATCTGGTGCGTGCAGCGCGCAACTGCGTTTAGTAAAACGAGCCTCAAGTGTCAAGTATAGAAGACGAAGGCGCCTGCCCCCGAATGCAGTGCCAGGTGCATGCAGCGCGCGTTGCGAGAGGCAACTCAGGACACAGCACGTCAGTGCTCAGCACGGCGAACCCCTCAGGGTTCTCCTGAGGGGGCCCTGCAGACGCAAACGGCCAGTGGTGCGCACGCATGGAGCGCTGGTGCAACAACAGGGCTCTATCCACATACACCCCAATAGCCCCAGTAGAGGCTAAAAAGGGAAGGGGAGGGGCCTAGGCTCAATCTGCATGCATGCCTACTTCAACATTGTATGGCAGTGCTCGACACCCAGGGTGAGTGCCGTGAATGCCAGAGCGGTTCTTGCACGCTCACTATGCGTATTCATCGCGGTGTGCGTGAAACGGCACCTCGGCATTGCTGAGTAGTGTTTCCGCCACGATTCTCTCGCCTGCAAGACGGCGACCAAACTGCACAAATGCACGTGTATGTGTACCGTGACAGGCCTGGTCCCCAGGACTCAGACGAAGAATTCAGTCGGTTGTGAGTCGGTACAGGTGCCTGGGAACGTGAACACAGAAACACACACAAACATGATGCGATGAGTGATTCTGACTTGTTCTGAGAGGAGGAGCACAGGGCAAGGAAAGGCACAGACAGCAAACGCACTTGCTCGACTGCTCTGAACCAAGTACTGCACTTTCTATTGACTCTCGCTCAGTGCGCGAAAAAGCCCAGATGAATGGCATCTATGCTGTACGGAATCTACACGTCGTGTGACAGTCTGAAAATGTCTCAATGACAACCACTCAAATGATGCCGCCATATGGCATCTCGAGATCTCTTTTAAGAGTACTGTAGAAGTACATTCACGAGATGCGGATAGGTATGTAGCTGTAGCATGTAGCACCATGGCGTAGCAAAGATCATGAAAAGAATATCATGGCGGCGGCGGGAGGCCCGTATTGCCAACTCTGAATCAGCGCAGAAATGCAAGGAATCCGATCTAGCGTGCGCACAAGCGCAGGACATTAGCACCAGTGCTGCAGATGGCAATGGCGCTTGTCAACAGGACGATGGCACGACTGGCAGCAGCAGAGCAACTGGAGACGGACGCGCAGCGCACAAACCCAAGAGGGTACAGAATGACGGTTGGTCAAATTCCGATCAAACAGGCGAAGGGGAGCACACGGGCGAGCAAAGTGCAGTCAAGCGCTCTAGAAGAGGTCATAACTGTTACAGTCTGGAACAGCAACTTCTGATGCTAGACGACGAAGCTGGAGGTGGAGGCAGTGCGGACCCGGAGTACAAATGCAACTTATGCGACCTCGTGGTGAAGAAGGGCATGTCGCTGCTCTCGTTACAGCAGAGGTTAAACGCCCACATCGCGGCGAAGCACCAGCGCGAACACCACAGTGGGACAGCAACAACGTTCCTGGAGCGCTCCGACCTCAGCACCTCGCACTTGCAAACCATCTACACCGAGTGTGCCTTGTGCAAAAACCTGTTTCATGCCAACAAGACATTCAGGGTGGACAGCAGCGATCCCAGCGCGGGCAAGCGCTGCCGCAACTGCAGGCCTATCACTTCACCCGCTGCAGTGGCGGCAACATTGTCAACAACAGCATCAGCAGCACCGCTAGCACCTGATGCATCGACGGCAACAGCTACCAGGTCGCTGCCACAGCAGCAACCGGCGTGCATACCCATCGGCAACCCCTACGCAGAGGGACCAGCGCACGCGCAGCAGGCACCTGCTGCTCAGGCTGGTGGCAGCAGCTCCTCCGGCAGCTCAACGAGGCCGGAACGCGGGGGCAGCAGTGCTACACGAGGGGGTCGGGGTTGCAGTGGAGGGCACGGACGTGGCAATGGAGGACGCGTTCGCAGCGGCAGCAATGATGCAGACATCAGCAGTAGCAGAGCGACTAGCGGCAGCAGAACCGGAGGCGGCAGCAGCAGCGGTGCCGGCGGCGGCAGTGCAGCCGGTACTAAGGACAGCGGCGCTGGCAACGGCCGCAGCAGTGATGCCAGCAGCCGCAGCGGCGGTGCTTGCAACAGCGGCAGTGGCGCGCGAACTCAAAACGGCCGCGGCGGCTGTGGCAGCGGTCGCAGCAGCGACAGCGGTGCACGAGGCTGTGGTCGTGGTGGCCGCGGCGGCGGCGGAGGGGGCCCCCGAGCGGCAGGTGCGGCGACAGCAGCGCCTGCAGGCGCAGCAGGTGGGGCAGGTGGGCTCTTCACGTGGACCATCTCAACCCCCGCAGTCGCAGCAGTGCTTGACAGCATCAGCCTCGATGAGCTGTGCAAGCTGCAGTTCGCGACAACTAGAAGCCTTGCTAGACCACGCAATCGCCGCTATGTGGGAGCTGCACTGGAGAACGCAGCAACACATCTGTTGGCACACACAATGACGATGTTCGTCAATGCGGCGCGGGAGCCAGATTCCACAGGCCCTGGGCGGGTGCAGCGACTGCAAAGATCCACGATTCTACACCACCTCATGCCATCACTCATCACCTCCACCGATGGCGCACCTGGCATCTCTCGCTCCGACAGAATCAGAATGTTGGCACGCGGTGAGCTTGACCGGTTGGTGCCAGCGCTCCTCGCACACGCGCGTGCGCACCGGCGCTGGCGCGCGCGCCAGCAAACGGAGGCAGCGATCAACGCCTACGTCCTACAGTGCATGGGCACACGGGGGGGGCTACAGCAGGCAGCGCGTTTCCTTCAGCCCAAAACGGTGGCGATACCTGATGATGACTGCTTTGCCGCCATGCAGTCCAAACACCCCCCCGCTGCGCCAGGGGAACAACTCCATGAGCTATCCGGCATGGTTGATCAGCTTGTGGCGAAAGCAGCCGACATGCCAGCAGAACTCAGCCTGTTACAGGGGGAGGGACTTGAGCCAGAGACGGTTGCCAAGCTCATCCAGCGAGCAAGCCCTTACAGTGGAGCAGGCCCATCGGGGCTGCGCTACAGCCACCTGCAGGATGCGCTACGCACAAGCTGGGGACGGCATGAGTTTGCTGCTGTCCTCACACGGTGGCTTCAGACCGTTATGCGGGAGGCTGCGCGGCTGCCGGATGCCTTCTGGCAGTTGCGTGGCGCGGGGCGCCTGACGCCACTTGCAGAACAACAGGAAGATGGTACAGCTAAGCAGCGGCCCATCGTTTGCGGCGAGGTGCTGCAGCGACTATGCACTTCGGTGTACGTGGCAGACCGCAAAGACTTCCTGGCGGAGCTCCTTGAGCCAGACGGGCAGTATGGGGTAGCCGTCTCAGCAGGAGCGGAGAAAGCGGCCATGGCCGGCAAACTCGCGTATGAGCTTGGTCACTGGCAGTTCATGCTGGACCTCGAGAATGCCTTCAACATGGTGTTCGTCCTGGCGGCAGCGGAATGGGTAGCAGCACAGCTGCCGGACTTCCTCGACTACTTCATCGGCACATACGTTCGCACTCGGCCACGCCTGCTGTTCCAGCACGTCGACGGATCCACGCGCATCATCATGTCTCAGCGCGGGTTTAAGCAGGGGGACCCTGCGGCACCGATGCTCTTCTGCGGCGCCATTGCTCAGTGCTTGAAACGGTTCAATGAGGCGGCGGCCGTGCAGCGCGCGCGGAGGCGGATGGGCGCCTACATGGACGATGCCAACGTCCGAACAGGCGCTTGCACGCTGACTCAGGATGACATACAGGCGGTGGCGCAGCTCAAACAACACTTTGCGGAGGTGGGGCTGGAGCTAAACCTCACCAAGTCATGCGCGCTGCCTGGCAGGGGGCATGTGGTGACAGACCACAAGCGGCAACTGCTGCAGCAGCTGGGCGTTCAGCTAGTGGGGGATACGGATGAAAATTAGAACCGCGGAGCTGTGTTGCTGGGGGTGCCGGTGGGCCACAGCAGCTTTGTGGACGCATGGCTGCGCAGGGAAGCGGGTGCAGGCGGGGCAGGGGCTCGATTTGCAGAGCAATGCGCGCGCCTGACATCTCCGAGGGCTATGTTCAGGTTACTGCGCTACTGCGTGGTGCCTCGCATGACGTACTGCCTGCGCACCAGTCCCACTACGCAGACAGCGCCAGCCGCCAAGGAGTGGGATCGGGTCACGCAGTGGGTGCTTGAGCACTCCATGGGCCTGCAGCCACCAGGCCAGACCTGGCGCCAGTTTGAGCAAAGTGGGGCCCACTTCCATCTGGCAGCGCACGGCCGAGCCTTACAGCAAGCGCGACTCCCAACACGGCATGGCGGCCTTGGCATTACCAGCGCCTGCGACATCGCTGATGCTGCATATGTGGCGGGCACGTTGCAAGCGCTGCAACCAGCACTCTCTGGATGGGCGGGGGTGCTGCAGCAGGCGGCTCCTCAAGCGGCTGCAGACAACGCTGCTGAGGATGCGGCAACACAAGCGGCACCGGCAGCAGCGGCAGCAGCACCAGCACCAGCAGCATCAGCAGCGGCAACTGTTACAGCGGCAGCGGCGGTTGCCAGTGGAGGCGCGACCGCTCCGGCAGCGGCAACTGCATCAGCGGCAGGCCGCGCTTATGGCGCAGCCATTCCGGCAACACACAACACAGCTGCCGCTGGATCAGGGGCCGCGGCGGCAGCACAGGCGGCACCAGCGGCAGCAGCAGCGGCGGCGCACGGCGCAGCTACTCCGGCGGCAGCAGCAGCGGCGGCAGCAGCAGCTGCTCCAGCATCAGAGGCTGCTGCAGCAGCGGCAGCACATGTTGCACCTCAAGTGGCCTCGGCGGCATCACTAACTGCAGCATCAACAGCAGCTGCTGCGGGCATAGGCAACACAGCTGCTCCAGGCCCTACTAGCCTAAGGGCTGCTGCAGCACCTGCAACAGGAGCAGCGTCGGCAGGCGGCGGCGCAACCGTGCCGGCTGCGACAGCGGCAATGGCGGTGGCAGCGGCCAATGCGGCAGGTGCTGCACCAACACCTGCGGCAGCAGCAACACCACTGGCAGCAGCAGCAACGGCAGGCGGCGCAGCTGCAGCACCAGCGCACGCAGCAGCGGCAGCCGTCAATGCAGGCGCTGCGTGCTCCACACCAGCAATGCTACAAGGCACAGCAGCAGCAGAGGTGGCGCGCCTGCCCCTCATGCGGACGATCGCCACAGCTGCCGCATCCCTACGTGCAGCAACAGGTAACAAGCTGGAACATATACTGCCACCAGCGCTAACGCCAATGCAGCAGCAATGTGGTGACGCTGGGTTGTGTCACCTGTTTCAACGGTCTGTTCTTCAAGGGCCGTTCCGAGACGGTTCTTGACAGTTACAAAAGTTGTATTGGCGATCACTTCGGAGTGAGCGATAGCCTGATAACACACACACACTTGCTCGAGTGCTGCTGTGAGTGTCAGTGTGCTGTCTGCTCTGTTTGTCAGTGCTCACGTGCAGTGCAAGCACATCATTTGGTTCCGGTACAAAACGACGCAGTATTGAGGCCTGGCTGTTACATCAGCGAGCCATGAACCGAGAGCGCCAACAACACACGCGCATGTCTAGCGCCCAAGGAGCTTCGCCACTCCTGGGACAACTTTCGGCGGAAAGAAACGCGAAGTCCACTGCGCGTGGCGTCACGAGCAGCATGTCGGCCGGGCATGGCCCATCTGCTGCTCCCGCTGTGGCGGATATTCCGCTGCAGCCCGTTAGTCAGAGGCGAGAGCCCGTGGACGTGGTCGGACCGCCTGCTATGCCCCAGCAGGACGTCGCCACGTACCAGGGGCGTGCTCCCTCTGCAATCCACCCGAGCTCAGCAGCTGGTGACAGCCAATCGCCAGCAGCGGCACCGGCGGGTCCCTTCATCGCTAGTGATGACCTCGGCTTGGCCGCTGAGGCATCCAGCAGCGGTGACAACTCTTCTGCCTGCGGCTTCGCCGTGGGCACTGGCATCATCCATACGCCCCGCCGTGGTCCCGCAAGCGCTCATTCTGCCGGCAGCGGCAGCGTGCACGGCTTTTCCGGCCTTGCAGAGCACCACGGCCCCGCCGCCAGCCCGTGCAGCGCTGGGCACACGGCTGTTGACGGCAGGGAGGGTGGAGAGCAGCTGCTTTCGCAGGAGCTACAGCAGCTGCTTGAGGCGGGCGCCCCGGAGCACATGCGTGCCCCGCTGAGCGTGGCCGTTGGCATGGCTGTTGAACTGCAAAACAGCTACGCCAAGGTCACAGCACAGCTGAGTGCGCATGAGCAAGTGCTGCTGGCGCAGGAGGCAGCGCAGGAGGAGTTTGCTGTGGAGGTGCGCAACGAGCTGCGCGAGTTCAACCGGCGCCTTGACCACGCAAAGTGGTTTGGAGAGGAGAACAAGACACGTGCCAAGGGCGCAGAGCGGCTGGCAGAACTTGTTCAGGAGGAAGTCTACCAGCACGTCATCCCGCATGTGCAGCAGCTGCAGCAGCGGCTGGAGGAGGTCGCACAAGGCGCTGCGTCCGACGCGCAGACGGCGACGGATGGCATCATGAGCCTCACCGCCCGCGTCGACGCCCTGATGGCGTGCGTGGATGGCCTTCGCGAGGCTCGCGCTACCCGATTCTACACGCCTGCTTCGGCTCTGCAGACGCCCGCCCATGCTGAGCTCAGCGAACACAACCTTCGTGCGCTTGGCGGCGGGTCGGCTGGTCCCAGCCGCCGCGCCGTTGACGTACGCTCACTGCTCAGTTCCCACACAGTCTCTGAGACTCTTCCACCGCGCCCCCCTGCGCCCCTGGCAGCGCAGCTTCCTTCGCCCGCGCGCTCCGCCATGGGCGCGCCGGCACAGGCCCTCTCAGGCCGCGCGCCGTCATCGTCACTCGCGGCCACCGTCCCCGCCCACGCGCCCCTGCCTCAGCCGGATCGCTACCGCTCTATGCTCGCCGAACCTGAGCCTCAGGTGGCCCTCTGCGGCGCCGAGCTCAACTTAGTGTCGCAGCGCAGCGGCGCGCTGGACGTGCTGAAGCCTGACGCGCGCGCGCAGCTCGACGGCGCGGCACGCCAGGCCAGCCAGTCGCGCACTTACGTGCTTGCACAGGCGCAGCTGACGCAGGTGCACTTAGAGGAGCGGACCAAGGCACAGGCGCTGGCGGCGGCAGCTCAACGCGAGCACGACCGCGCTCAGCGGGAGCTTGCGGAGCGGCGCCAGCAGGACATGCAGCGCCGCTGGCGGGAGGAGATGGACGTGCGAGCAGCACTGCGGCAGGGCGCCATGGATGCACGCGAGCACGCACCGGATGCTCAGGAGCGCACGATGGACGAGGCGCCGTCGCAGGCGCGCGCCGACGCCGACTCCGACGCCGATAGCTACAGTGTCGCTAGCTACATGCGCAGTAGCCACGCTGGCGGCGCGCGCGGCGGCGGCGGCGGCGGCGGCGGCGGCGGCGGCGGCGGGAGCGGCGGCGGCGGAGGCGGCGGCGGCGGCGGCGGTGGCGACTCCAGCGCCGACAGCAACGGCGCAACCGGCACCCTCACTGGCGCCGCAACGCCGGCAGCAGCAGCCGCGCGCGCGGCATCGACTAACTTAAAGGACATGTCCGGCTTCGACGAAGAGGGATACGCGCTCATGCGCTTCTCCGTCACGCTCGACGAGAAGCAGTACGTGAAGACCAAGGTCGACACGGACAGCGTCACAGCACTCACTCTTCTCAAGAGGCAGCTTCCAGCCAAGTTCAAGGCTGCCGCCACCGCCCTCCGCCAGAAAAAGCTCTGGCCGAACCTGCTCAACGCGGACGACTTTGGCTGCGAGTGGTTCGAGCAGGCCGTCTATGGCATCTGCAACTGCATCGCGACCGGCGGCGGCAACCACCATCGCCTGGCGCAGCTGCAACGGCAAGCGCTTGCCTGGGTGGAGCAAGGCAACGCGCTCGCGCCCCCAAAGCGCGACGGCGCGCTGCTCGAGTGGCTCTTTCACCGCATCGCCACCTTTCTTGAGATTGAGGAGCCCACCACCGTCGCAGCTAACCTCATGAGCTGGTCACTGCGTGGAGGCCTCTCCCTCAAGGACTTCATCATCGAGTTTGCGGACGCCAAGACCATCGCGACCTCCCTCGACCCCTCGCTGGACGTCATTGTGCTGTCAGCGCTCCTCCAGCTGCTTCGTCGGCACTACCCCAACCTCTCAGCACTGTTCAACCCTATCAGCGAAGCCCCCGGGCAACACACCTCAGACGAGCTGCTGGCAATCCTTGCCAAGGAGGCTGCCGGCGGTGCGCTGCACACCTCGCAGCCCCCTGAACCCCGGTACCCGGTCTTCCCTACAGACCTTGCCTCATACAAAAAGGGGTTTGGAAGCGGCAGCGGCGGTGTCGGCGGCGGCGGCGGCAGCGCGGGCAAGCAGCTGTCTAGCGGCCGCCCTGGTCGGGATGGCGGCGCTGCGGCAGCGCTCAGCAAGGAGCAGCGCGTAGCCGAACAAGTGCAGCAGCGCCTGCGCGCACAGACAGCCTATGCCATATATGAATTCCACACCGCACCGCAGGGCCGCGCATGCTTCAACTGCGGCAGCCCCGACCACGGCTTCGTCAGGTGCGGTGCTGACTTCAACAGCGCAAATTGGGAGGCAGCTGTCAGGAGGCTACCTTGGGTCCAGAAGTTCAAGCCGAGCAGTGACGAGGACTTCAAGCAGCTGTGCGCGCGCGCGGCGGAAGGCATCAGCAAAGGGGAGAGGGGCAAGTCGGCACTGGCAGCGCACAACCGCCGCGGCGGCGGCGGCGCGAGCCGCGGCCATGGCGGCCGCAACACCTAGGGGTGCGACCCCACGCCAGCCCTCGGCGTGGGGGGAGCACTTGGGGGTTCTAGTGTCGCGGGGGGCGGGAGTGACGCCCCGCCCCGGACGACAGTCAGCGCGCTTGACGCGCCCGCGGTTGCAGCAGCTGCTCAACAGCAGCAGCAGCAGCAACCGCTCGTGGTTGCAGCGGCGGCTTCACAGCTGCGGCAGCAACCGCACCATCTCTCCACAACAGCGGCGCCGGCGAGCGCCGCCTCAGCCGCGGCGACAGCGGCGCCTGCACCGGCGGGCGCCGCCTCAGCTGCGGCGGGCACAGCTTCTGTGGTGGCGCCGCCACCAATCGCGACGTCTGCAGCAGCTGCGCTACAACACGCTGCGACGGCAGCAGCGCTCAAAGGCGCTGCGCCGCTCGCGACGCATTCTTCTGCTGTGACGGCGCCGGCGAGCGCCGCACACGCAGCAGTAGCGCAACGGCCCGGGAGCGCTGTGGCACCAGCAGCGCCCGCGGTACCATCCTCTCTGCGTGCAGGTAACAGCTTGCGTCCCATCGCCTTGCCCTTCGTACCAGCATCGTCACCAGTGGCTCAGCAGCGCCCGTGGCACCGCCGCGCGGCGCAGCAAGACCTTAAGACGGCTGGATTCGCGACCCCCTACAGTCATTCCGCGGCTGCTACGGCGACGCGCGGGACAGCTGCGGTTCAGCGCGGCACGCCGGCGCGGCGCGCTTCAGCGACCAGCGCCGGCGCAGGGGACGTGCGCGATCAAGGGGGGGTGGGGGCTGCCTCAGTAACTGCGGCAGCAACACCAACGACGGGGGCTGCCTCAGCAACTGCGGCAGCAATACCAACAACGGCGGCGCCCGCGATGGCGCACGCTGCATCTACTTCAGCATTGGCTCCAGAGTCCACGTCGGCACCATCTACTTCAGCACCACCCACTTCAAGGGTAGCCGCGCGCGACGCCGTCAGCGCCACCCTCATCAAAGGCGCGCTGGTGACTTACTTGAAGCAGGGTGCAGCAGAGGGCGAGCCTGCCAAGATCCTTGCGGTGCACACCGAAGCTGACGAAGACCCATACTACACCGTGCTGCTGCTGCGCTCCTGCCAGGAGCGGCAGACCGACGCTGCACACTTGCGCCTCTGCCAGCACGCTGCGCCATCAGCGACGGCAGCTGCTGCTGCTGCTGCTGCTGCGGCGGCGGCGGCGGCGCCGGCAGCGCCGGCACAGGCAGCAGCGGCGGCGGCACCGGTGCCGGCAGCGCCGGCAGCACCGGCAGCAGCAGCGGCGGCTGCGGCGACGCCAACGGCAACACACTCAACTGGCACCGATCGCTGCGGCAGCAGCCACGCCTCGGCGCACGCGCAATGGGCAGACTTCAAGGCATGCGCAGCGCAGCGACAAGCGCAGCAGCAGGAGACCAAGGCACGCTCTCAGCGCCAGCTGCAGGCGAGCGTTGACGACAACGAGTGGGCCGGCCTGGTCACACCAACGTTGCATCATAGTGGGGGTTCCACTACGCTGGCCGATGTGGCGGAGGACGGCTTGGACAGCTTGGGGCGTGACGAGGCAGCAGTGGACGCGGCGCGTGTGACGGCATACATCAATGGCCTCATCTCAGCGCTCTACACGCCAGAGAGTCGTACGCGCGGCCCCGGTGCCAGCGATGCTGCCATCTTCCAGTACTATGCTGAGGTGGTAGCGTTGGAGGCGCAGCTACTTCCGCTGACCCAGCAGGTCGAGCCAGGCAAGCTGCGCGGTTCTGTGCATGCTGACGTGCACTCCCTTTTCCGGTGCAAGCTGCGCTCCGCCCGCGCCACGCGCTGCTCATTCATCAAGCGCAGTCTGTGGGACTCTGGTGCGTCCGTCACTGCTATTTCACAGCGCTGCTATGAGCGCCTCGTGGCTAGTGGTGCCATTGACAGCGCTGACGTCCAGAAGCTAACTGCCCCTCGAAGCATTGCCGGTATTGACACGAGCGCTGCCCCGCAGAAGGTCACCACCATTGTGGCTCTGCACTTTGGCGCATTCGGCGCGCATGGCCTTTCCGCACCCGTCATGGCGCTCGTGGTGCCGCATTTGCCGTACGACTTTATTCTGGGGCGCGACTTCATCAACCGTCACCCCTGGACTGCGGTCAACACACCCTTGTACGGCAGTAGCATCAACGACTCCGAACCACCTGGTAGCACCGAGTACAGGTTCAGCAGCGCCCCTCCACCTGCCCAGCCCACACGTAGTGACTCAGCGGCCTCCCCATCTCCCTCAACCCCGTGCTACGCGTACGACACGGACAAGCAGTGGGTCGCTGTGGTGCGCGTGGACGCGAATTCACCGGAGACACCTTCAGAGTCCACCTTTCCTGTGTGGATTCAGGTTATGGAGGCAGACGGCGTGACACCAGTGCAGGCCTCGGCGGAGCAGATGGTGCAGGTTCTGGTGACAGCGGCACACGCAGGTACTATTGCCAGCACAGAGCTCGCTACGGGCACCTTTGCCAAACCAGTGCTACTGCAGCAACGCGCCAACGCTTCCCTCAACCTGCCACGTGGCACAGTGCTCGGCAAGGCGATCCCGCTACGCAGTGTACCGGCCAGCAGCATGCAGCGCGAGCACGGCGAGCGCCCGCGCGCGGTCGAGATCTACTGCGGCGCCGGCGGTATGGCTGAAGGTCTACGCGACTACACCGACATCGCGCTCGCCATCGACCACGAGCAGCGCGCACTAGACATCTATGCCGCAAACCATCCCGGCACGCAAACCTTGCGACGCGACATGGCGCTGTCGGAAACGCGGCGCGAACTCATCGCGGCTATGCGGCGCCTGCAGGCGCAGGTACTCTTCGGCGGACCACCATGCACGCGCTACTCGTATGCAGGCACGCGGCTGACTGCACTTGGCATCCAACACCTATATTACATGCTGGAGATTGCCATGGGCGCGGACTGCTGCCGCCTGCTTCTGCTAGAGAACGTTCCCGGCTTGCAGAGCGCGCCGGAGCTCGCAGAGTTCTTGCGCTGCGCTCGCCACGGTGGTTTCACGCTACAGGAGGCATTGTACGTACGCGGCGATGACGCGCACCTCGCGCAAACGCGCCACCGCGTGTTCTATGTGCTAGCGCGGCCCGGCAGCGGCGAGCACGACAGCGCGCGCATGCGCGCGTCCATGGCGCACGCGCGCGAGCTGCTGGCCTTCGCCAAGGCTGGAGCCGCGTACGAGTCAGTGCGTGAGGTCACCGGGGACGTTCCCGACAGCAGCGGTCAGCAGCGGCAGTTCTTCACGTCAGTTGGCCGCAACCGTCTCTCCAAGCAGATCTACAGCATGGACGGACCAGCGCCGACTACGCGCGGCAGCACTTACCGCCGCGACCCCAAGCCCACTGGTGTACAGTGCACCATGCGTCCTATGGATGCCACTCAAGACCCGGCCGAGTTTGCGCGCTCTGAGCATCTGCCGTGGTCAGCACTGCGCGCAATTCACAGCTTTCCTGCCACGTACAAGTGGGACGCGCCGGAGGCCGGCGACATTGCCGCATATGCGCAGTACCTTGCCAATGCGGTGGCGCCGCGCATGGCAGAGCTGGTTGGCGACATTTTGCAGCAGAGTGGCGTCTTCCATGATGCTGCAGAACAAGCGGCGCGACCCCTGCCACCCGAGATTCAGACGCTGATCAACACCGGCACGCACGTCGCTTTCGGCACGTACGGCGTCAAGCTCGCAGCTGCAGCAAGGCAGCGCATGCGCGACATGGCGGCAGGTGCCGCTGCGTCGGCATTGCCTCGCGCGCCCGACAAGTTGCGCGCAGCAGCAGCAGCAGCGCCAGCAGCAGCGGCAGTGGCGGCAGCGGCGCCTGCGCCGGAGGCAGCAGTGGCGGTACCGACGCCTACTTGTTCGCACCACGCGCGCGTGGCTCCTGCCGCGGCGGCACCTGTGATGACGCCGGCTTGGACTTCAACGCACGGCGCGCGCGCCGCGGCCTCGGCGGCCGCGGCGGCGCCGGCGACAACATCATCATCTGCGCGCAGCACTGAGACGGTGGTCCCCGCCGCAGCAGCAGCTGCACATGCCCCGTCATTGCCCACTTCAACGCGCGCTGCAGCGCCTGCCGCGGAGGCGGCACATGGCACCTTTTCGGGGGGGGGTGAAGGTGGTGGCAATGCGCTCAGCGGCATCTTTTCGCTGGACATGCGCACGGAGGAGTGGCGCCACACTAGCGACGCGGACACTGACGCGGACGCTGGAGCGGCTCCCATGGACACGGCGGCGGTGCGCGAGGCGCTGCAGCAGCAGCTGGGTGAGTCAATCTCCTTTGAGCCAGAGCAGGGGGATGCAAAAGTACATATACCTGATAGTGGTGGCGTTGCTTTGGGGACTTATGCTCACGTAGACCCCAAGGTGAACGCAGCACTAGACAAGGCTCGCGCGTGCTTGCCAGCTCATATGTTGGCAGTGCGCGTGGACCTTGAGGGGTGGAATGCGGACCAAGTGGCGCGGCTGTGCTTCATGTTGGCAGAATACGCCAGCAAAACCTTCTCTAAGGATAAGTGGGATGTAGGGTTCTGTGATGCCCTGCCTTTCCGCCTTGACTTAAAGGAGGGCACTATGCCGTGCCACGACCGCCCCTACAGGTACTCCCCTGCAATGACGGCACTTATCAAGGTTGAGATTGACAAGCTGCTTGCGGCCGGCATCATACGGCCCTCTTTGTCCAACTGGGCGTCCCCTGTAGTGGCAGTGCTCAAGCCAGACGGCACAGCACGAATCACTGTTAACTACAAGAAGCTCAACGCCCAGACTATAGTGCCTCAGATCCCCATCCCCAACATTGAAGACTTGCTCAACAGTCTTGGTGGATCCTCTGTCTTCAGCACTATGGACATCACAAGCGGCTACTTCACCTCTGCCATCAGCCCTGATGCCATCCCCCTCACCGCTATGGTGACCTCGTTCGGCCTCTATGAGTGGTTGCGCTGCCCCCAGGGCGCTGCCGGTGCGCCTGGACATTTTACACGCCTCATGCAGACAGTGCTCGCGGGCCTTAATCGCGTGCAGCCCTACATTGATGACGTCATAGTGTCCAGCTCATCCATTGATCAGCACCTCAGCGACCTTAAGGGTGTCTTTGCCCGTTTTGATCAGCACGGTATGAAGTTAGCCCCTGCCAAGCTCCACATAGGCTGCAAACACGTCAAGTTTCTGGGCCACATCGTCGGCGTAGATGGCATTAGGCCAGATCCTTCTAAGGTTCAAGCCCTGCTCGAAATGCCTGAGCCCAGCAACCTCTCGCAGCTACGTGCGTGGCTAGGCCTCGCCAACTACTATCGCCGCTTTGTGCGCAGCATGGCTCAGCTAGTGGCTCCTCTCACCGCTCTAATGGCGAAAGGCGCGGAGTTCAACATCAGCAGCGAGCAGCGGCGCGCCATGCGCGCCGTCAACGAGGCTTTGGCGCTGCATACCGTCATGCGCTACCCCGACTACGCTGCTGCCGCCAGCGGCGCGCGCCCCTTCATCCTCGCCACCGACGCCTGCAAGGAGGGCTTCGGCGCTGTGCTGTCACAGGCTGACGCCAACGGCGTCGAGCAGCCCATCGCCTTCACCTCCCGCGCGACGCTGCCCAATGAGCGCAACTGGTCTACCACGGACTTGGAGGCCGGCGCCATCGTCAACGGCATCAAGAAGTTCCGCCACATGCTATGGGGCACCCCCTTCACGCTCTACACCGACCACCGCGCCCTGCAGTACATGGAGTCTATCCGTGAGCACACCGCGCGCGGCGGGTGCTGGGCAGAGTTCCTCTCAGCGTTCAACATCAATGTGGTGTTCAAGAAGGGCAGCGCTCACGGCAACGCCGACGGCCCAAGCCGCAATCCACTTCCCGCAACTGCCGCGGACGCCGCCGAGGCGACGCGCGAGCGGCTCCTGCACGCATACGGCCTGGAGGCCGTTGATGCCCACCGCCTTGAGGCGCTCGCAACCGGCGAGTACTTGGAGGTTTGCATGCTCATTGTTGACGCATTGCAAGGGGGCGGCATGGCGGAGATAGCTGCTATGTCGGAGACGGCGGGCGTGGCTCCGGGGGCGTGCGATGCGTTTGCCCACCATGAGGAGCTGGGGCGGCTTACCCCCGGTGACTGGCAGTGTGAGCAGTGCGCGGATAAGCAGCTCGGCTCGCTACACGCCTTCTTGGCGGACGGCGCGCTGCCTCACGACGCGGCGCTTGTTACGCAGGTGAAGCAGTGGGCGCAGCACTGCACTCTGCGCGCTTGTGGCAGCAGTCAGCTTCTAGTGCGCAACCCCCCTGACACCCCCAACGTCACGCAGATTGTTGTGCCCCGTTCCTTGCGCGCCCTTGTCCTAGATGCCTTTCACGGTAGTGCATGGGCAGGCCATCAGGGCGTTAAGCGCACTTTAGAGCGTGTTCGTGCTCATTGCTGGTGGCCCAGTTGGACGCGCACAGTCAGCTACTGGGTTAGTCATTGCTGGCCTTGCCAGGCGTACAAGAACACTGGTAAACTCTCGCGCCACCCCCTCGTTTGGCGCGAGAGACCCCCCTCCCCCTTTCACACCATTGCTATTGACCATTTCGGCCCGCTGCCCCTCAGTAACCGCGGCCACGCCTACATCCTTGTAGTCATGGACTTATATAGTGGCTGGGTGTGGTGTTATCCTATCACCCCAGACAACTTCAACTCTGTTGGCACGGCTCACATCTTAGTCAACCAGCACAGCACACTCCATGGCACACCTGCCAAACTCCTGAGCGATAGAGGCAGCATTTTCATGTCGGCCCTTGCACGCGCATTCTATCAGCAGATGGGTACGCGCAAACTGAGCACTACCGCATATCACCCTGAGTGTAACGGCAAGTGCGAACGGTTCATGCAGGAGCTGGCACAAATGTTGGCAATGACAGTCAATAATGCAGCGGGGGATTGGCCAGACTGGCTGCCTCATATTGCTTTTGCGCACAACACGGCACACAACTGCGCAACCGGCGCGACTCCATACCTACTTGCCACCGGTCGGGAGGCCCACTACGCCTTACATCTCCTTCTAGGCAGGTTGCAGAAGCCCATAGCGCCCCCAGGCACGAGCCCCTCCGTAGCTGAGCTTGTACAGGAGCTTACGCAGCGCCAGCGCGCCGCACACGATGTTGCTGCGCAGCGACACGCGCTGCGTCGCGCCCGTGTGCTGCGGGACAACGAGGCGCTCGCGCGCGCCTTTGGCTTGCGCACACACTATGCGGCAGGCGTGCGCGTGTGGTACTACCATGCGCCGCGCACGCATGCTGCCGCCGGCGACATCGACCTCAACCCGACTTCACCTACGTTCGGCACGCCACTTCGGACGCTGTTCAGCAAGAAGCTGCTCGACCGCTGGCAGGGCCCCTATAGGGTCCTCGCCGTTGGCCCAAGCGTCTTCGGCGACAAGCCGGTGCAGTCCGGTGTACTGGTCATCGACATGAAGGAGGGCCCCACGCGCGTCACGCGCCACCTGGTCAAGCTGTGCCGTGACCCCACTGACGACAGCGAGGGGCCGCCCGGGACACTGCCGGCCGGTTTTGCCCGCTACCTGCTCGCCAAGCATTGGCATGGCCGATCGCCCGGCTCACTCACTGCCGATGATGTAACCGCCGACCCTGAGCGTCACGGCGTGGAGGCCGTGATGCGCCATCGCCTTGTTGCGGAGGCGCGCGGCCGCGGGCAGCGCCTGCAGTACCTCGTGCGCTGGGAGGGCAACGTTGCCAACTCTTGGGAGGACGCATTCAACATGGACGCGTGCCCTACGGCGCTGCACGAGTACTGGACTACGCTGAGCCGCGCCGCCGACTTACGCGATGACTTCGCGATCGACGGCGCCGGCACGGAGGTCGTCAGAGGGAGCTGCGCAAGGCGGAGAAGCAGCGCGGCATCGGAGGCGTCTTAGCTGTGTGTGGGCGGGGGTCATACGAGCTCGCGCCCGGTGCGCATGTTGTCATGTCGGCACCCAGTAGCAGCATATTGCTGAGCACTGCTGTCAGGGGTATGCAGATCATGGTAGCCTATCAAATGACTACTTCTGACGGCGCAGTGTACACACAGTGGCATGAGGGTGAGGTCGTGGGCGTAGTCCAATCCGCTAGCCGCACACGCAAGCAGGCACCGCGTCTCAGGGTGTTCTGGGTTGCTGAGGGCAAGTACTCGGTACTGCCGCTTAGTGCTGACACGTATGGCACCGCGCCTACGTCACCGCAGGGCACGTGGTTTCTGTGTGGCAGCAGGGCGCAGGTCAATGCGCTTGAGGGCAACGAGGGGGTAGTAGTGTAATGTTCAACTTTGCATGTGATAGTCGTGCATAGCATATGTGCGCTGGGTGAGAGACAGTTAGCATATGGGCTGTGTGCAAGTCTTGCACTTGTGTTGTGTTGTGGATACACATAGTGAAGTCATGGTTGCTTCCCTGTCGTCGGGCTTAGCAAAGCCCTAGGGGGGGTGACTGTGGTGACACTGGGTTGTGTCACCTGTTTCAACGGTCTGTTCTTCAAGGGCCGTTCCGAGACAGTTCTTGACAGTTGCAAAAGTTGAGGTTGGCGATCACTTCGGAGTGAGCGATAGCCTGATAACACACACACACTTGCTCGAGTGCTGCTGTGAGTGTCAGTGTGCTGTCTGCTCTGTTTGTCAGTGCTCACGTGCAGTGCAAGCACATCAGCAACCACCTACGCAGCAGCCGCCGCTGCGGCCGACAGCAGGTGGTGGCACTGGTGCGGATGCTGCTTGCGTACTTGACGCCAGTGCTCTGCAGTTGCAGTGTAGCCTGAAGCGCCCCAATCAGAGTGCGCTTGCAGATGCCGTCACTACCGAGCTTGCAGATAAGGTGGAGGCGGACCTGCAACAGCTGCCGCAGGGCACGCAACGCACGCAAGCACTTGCTCGATTCCGGTCGCAGCGCCACATGCACTCGATCGGCATGGCATTCCTCAACGAGCCCATGTACTCCACAACGGCTTCGTTCGATGGCCTATCCTGGCAGCTGGCCGTCAAACGCGCCATCGGAGTAGAGGAGCAGACGGCAGGCTGCAAGCTTTGCAGGAAGTCGCCGGGCGGCACCCTGCATGCACGGCTGTGTCAAGCGCCACGCGTCAAGGCGCACGACACCATCGTCCACAATAGCGTCAAGAGGGCCACGCAGCGCATCCTGCGGCAATACCTCAAAACGGGACTGGGGGACGAGGACTACACGCCGTTTCTGGGGTCCGCCGGGCCGCCGGGGAGTCGCAGGATGGACATCGTGCTGCCTGCCGACGCCTTCCCGGTGACCGGCTACGACAACCCGACACGCCAACTACCGCTCATGGTGGACGTTACCTGCTTCGAGGCACAGGTGGCGTCGCGGGCGGCGAAGACTGCAGCAGACCCCGAGCGATGCTGCCGCGACCAAGAGGCCGCCAAGACTACCCACTATTCTGGTCATTATGATCAGAATTGCTACAAACGTGCCACTTTGGCAATAGGGTCATTTGGCAGCATCGGGGAGCAGGGGCGGAAGCTGCTGGAGGCTGTGACGACGGAGTATGCCAGCAGGATGTCAGTGCCCGGAGGAGCGCGCCCTAAAGCTCTCAAGGGCATCGCCCTGGCGCGCTTACGCTCGGCACTGTCGGCAGCGCTCCACATGGCGTACTCTGGCCGTGTCATGACACACATGGCAGAATCCAGGGGGGGGGGGCACATGGAGGAGGACGTAGGGGAGGACCCCGAGATGCCATTTGGCGGCGGCGGCGTTTGAGTGGTTGTCGTTGCGACACTTTCAGACTGTCATTCGACATGTAGATTCCTTACAGCTAGATGCCAATCATCTGGGCTTTTTCGCGCCCTGAGCGAGAATTAATAAAAAGTACATGAATTGTGTTGTCTTTGTGCACTGCAAGTGAAACTGGCGGGGGCAAGACATTTGTCGACAAAGCGCGCGCAACAGACGCTGCCAGACCCCGAACTGCGTTTAAACACAGGTACAGGGCATATGCCATTTGATGTCATACTTCAAGACTGAAGGTTGCATGTGGTGTTGGAATATCGTGCATCCTAGCATGGCACACGGTCACAGCTTGAATGTCGCACGCATCATGTTGGGAATTCACCTCCCATGTCCACACAATCACACAAAGCGTGCGCGCACACAATCACATGTCCTTACTGGACCAGACCAGTACAACACAAGTACAGCATTTTGAATCTGTACAGCAAACAGGGGGAAACAGGGGAGTACGTATTATCACACTATGCCGGTGTCGGTATGCACACAGCCCCAAGGGATACGCGGACTACAGCCCCAACGCGCCTTCGAAGTCCAGTCAACTGGTAACTGTAATCTATGACAATCATACAGCAAGGGGAAGGTGGTGCTGCTGCCGCTGCTGTTGTTGTCCTGCTGAGCTGTGCTGTCACCACCACCTCTCCGCCGCAGCTGCGTGAGCCGCCGGCCAGAGAAGGGGGGTAACACGTGCACATCGCAGCAGCCTCCTCGCGTGCGCTGAAGCAACAACAGCATCACTGCACAGACACTACGGCTGCCGCTTGCTGTGGTGCGCTACGTCTGGAAGAGGGATGGCACTGCAGCAGCGGCGGCGGCTGTGCTTTGGTCATGCGACCTGCGCCGCCGTTGCAAGCCGCCGCTTCTACGCCACGCGCCAGCTGTCGTACGTGCCCCCCTAGCAACTGCCGCCGCGCAACCTGAGCCGTGCTGCACTCGCTGAGACGCGCTGCCCAGGTCCTGCTGCTGCTGAGCGTTGCTGCCACCGCGCGGCCATGCTGCCTGAGCGGTGCTGCTGCCTGCGCCGTGCGGCTTGAGTGGTGGTGTCGCGTGTCACGTAAGCTAAGTATACCGCAGGGAGGGGGAACGGTGCGACCTCCAACACACACCCCAACGCACCCCGAACGTCACCCAGATAGCACCGACCGCCGTCAAAATTGGTAAGTACGTGCCTACAGAGCAATTTACTAGGACGGGGGCGCCACCGGCGATGGGCGCCGCTGCTGCTGCTGCGCCGCTGCCGCCGCTGCTGTGCGAACGCTGCGACCAGCAGGCGGCAGCGCAGCGGTGCGCTGCTGATGTGCGCTCGGCGGCGGCAGCTGCCCTCCCCCCCCCCACACACACTGAGAAGGGAGAGGTGGCGGCGCGCCGGTGGTGGGAGGCCGGGGGGCAGAGGTGCTCGCCAATGTAGTGCACGGCGCCACGGCTGCGCGCAGCGTGTGGCAGCGGCGGCGTCACCAGGCTCACAGCAACGCGCCATGCTGCGTCGGCGGCCGCTGCTGCTGCGGCAGCGACGGCGGCGGCGGCAGCATGTGGAGCACGCCCGCAGAGACCGCTGCAGCAGCTGCGGCGGAGGCGCGTGGCTACAAGAGTGCCGGCGCCAGGCTGATGGCGAAGAAGCGCGGCCGCAGCAGCTCGTCGCGCACGAGGGCAATGCTCAGCACGCCGCCGGGCTGGCCGTCGCGCAGCTTGCACGGCATGTCGACGTGCGCGCCGCGCTGCTGCGCGGCGGCGGCGGCGGCGCCCGCGACGGTGAGCATGCCGGAGATGAGCGCGAACGACTGCTGCAGGAACGCGTCGGCGACGAGGTTGAAGACCGTGAGCGCGAGCAGCTCCTCGCGCCGGTACCCCGTGAACGCGCACATGCGCGCGTTGCAGTCCACAATGTTGCCGTTGACGCTCCCCACCGCGAGCGGTATCGCCGCGTTGTGGAAGATGAGCTGGTAGTCCATGCCCACGGACGCCGCCGCCGCCGCTGCCGCCGCCGCCGCCGCCAGCTGCTGCTGCTGCAGCGTGCGCCCCCCGGCCGCGGCGGCGGCGCCGGCGGTGGCGGCAGCGGCTGGCTGCGCCGCCTGCGCGCTGCTGCTGCCGCTCAGCCCTTGCACAAGCTGCAGCAGGTGATTTCGTTCGCCCTCAAGGAGCGCCTGCCGCCGCTGCAGCGCGCATATGAGCTGCGTCGCCTCCTGCAGTATGTTGGACTTGCTCGACTTGACCATGACGCCGGACTGGCGCAGCAGCGCGCGCAGCTCGTCGATCTTTTGCGAGATCTGCGTACGCGCGAATGACGTGGGGGGGGAGGCGGGGGTCAGCGCCGCGAATGGCGACCGCATCAAGGTGTGGAGATGGTGTTAGGATCGGAGAGCTGCGGCAAAGATCTGACTGCAGGCAGCCAGCAGACAGACAGTGCTCACAACATCCTTCCTGCCATCCTGTCCCGAAGGCCAGGAAGTTGCTGCCAGACGGAGGATCGCATTTGAGCTTTGCTAGGTTGAAAACGCATGAACACGGTCAGGTTGGATTGTCAACGATGTCTGTGCTACTTCCGCACGACTCATTACTGTTGGCTGCGGCGCAGATGCGACGTGAGCATGCACACACAAAAATGGCTGCCGCACAAGCCAGATCAACAGCTCCGGGCATGACATGGTGCTGTCATGGCAGCACGGCGAAGCGGGAGCAGCCGTGCTGTTGCGCTTCGGCAGGTCAAGGCGCTATGTGTGCAGCACAAGGGCAGGGTGCTAGAGCACGATGGCTTGCAGTCGGCATAGTGCGGCAACGAGGACATGTAAGTGGCGTGTGCGTGCGTGCGGGGACGACGACACAGACTTTAGAGCACATCAAGGGTCTCTGTGATCAGGGACGCACATAGATGCGCTGATCTGCACCATGGAGGCGATGTTGGCGGCGTACAGGTAGTCACAAAACTTGGGTCAATGTAGCCATCCTGGGCGTGCCATGGCTCTGAGGGCGCTGGGTCAGTAAGCTACGCTCTCAACAGTACCTCCAATCCATTGAGCTTGTGACGACGCTGGATATGAGACTGGCCCGTGCATGATGTGCTATGTGCCGCTGTACGCAGATGTCCTCTGGCAGACTGCAAAGTGTACTAGGCACTAAGACTTGAGCGTCGGTTGTGAACGCAGCAAACTTACAGCAGCATATCCTCACCTTCAAGCTCCGTCTTTGCTCCCGAGCATTGCGCTCTAGTCGCCGTTTGTCCACCACGGGTTTTGGCCCCCCCCGGTGCGAATCGCTCGACGCCCGCGTCGTCCGGTGCCCGCCCGGATCGTGAGAGATCGACACCGAAGTGCTTGTGGTCTCAGACGGGCATGTTGTGGCCTCGCTCCTCGGCCCTCTATGAGAGGGACTGCTAAGGCGACCACAGTGAACGCCGGGACCGCTCCTCAGCGTCATACCGTGCGCCCCCAACCCCTCTTGCCCCCCTTGTCGCTGCTGCGGCTGCTGCTGCTGCTGCTGCGATCGCGCATCCGAGGCCGCCTTGCTGTCAGCTGCAGCATGATGTTGCTGCTGAGCCGCCGCCTCCGCGCTCTCCCTCGCCCTCCTGCTCTCCTCCCCCTCCACTTCCTTAGCCTCAGGTTTGACTATGTCCCTGTCGACCTTGGGTTGAGGCACAAGCTCGCGTGACAGCCGTCGCGGGCCCTTCGCCCCTGCGGTGGCAGACAGGTTGGAGGTGGACGTGGCGTCCCCGCTGCGCCTGTCCTGGTCTGTCGCATAGTCGTCCTCGGAGTCACTGTTATCGTCCATGCCCTGTATCGCATCGAGCCTGTCGAGGCACGCCGCATCGAGCTCGTCCTGCTCCGCCCCATAGGCCCCCAGATTTTCGAATGTAAATGGCAGCCATTCTGTCGTGCCAGGGAGGTCCAGGGGCGAGTCTAGCTCGCCCACGACATCCCCAGCCCTCCCAGATGCTCTCACTGCCTCCTTTGCCTGACTCTCTCCTGCACTCATTCAAGAAGCACGCTCGCTGCTGCGGCAATTGCTGCTGGCCCTGTAGGGCACCCCTTGTCAAAGGCCGCCACTGTGCCTGCCCCTGCTGTGCACCTGTTGACAGCCACACCCGGTGACTGAGCTCTTGAGCGTCACTCGTTGGTTGCCGCTGCGCTCCACCCCAGAGTTGTTCTTGCGTGGACTCTGCACAAGACACCACCACGTCGGCATTGTATCCTGTGACTTCTATGTGACAACGAACAGGTGGACCTTTCGACCCCCACAGAACCTCCCATGTGCTCAACTAGCACGGAAACCTTGTCACCTGAGCTACTCAAGCGTTGCATTCTGGAAGCTTGTTTCGGCTTCTTTTGTTCTGGCTCGCCTTCATCTGGAAGGCAGCTGAAAGCAGCTCCTCGAGTGGGCTCGATACATACTCGCGAAGGAAGGAATCACGACAGCTGCTCGTCAGGCGAGGGACACGTGATCGAGAACAGATAGGTGCCAGCGCATATGGTAGCTAACTGGGCTTGAGGTACTATAGCAGTTGCTAACCCGGTAGCACGTCTTCCTCTCATGAAGCATCACATTCTGAGGTCCAATCATCAATGAAGACATGATGCTTTAGCTGTCACAGTATTTGTTTGTTGCCACCACCACCACCACCACCAAAGCTAGCAATAGTATCACTGCAGCTCCAAGGGCCATTTGCAGAGCCCCAGGTCATGAAGTAGTGCTCGTATACTTGAAGTAGTTTGGACGGTGTTGAGACAATGCGCGCGCCCGAAGCCTGAGATGTGGTACAATACAATGTACAAAGATGTGGTACAATGTGTGTTGCTTTCCTTGGTACCTTGTTGCCCCTCAAGCGGAAGTAAATAAAGTACATTTGTCGAGGCAGTTCAGAGGGCGCCCTTCTCAACCGGCCTCCGAGTACTACTTAATCACACCGCTCACGCCGTTGCATACTCTCTGGCAAAGCTGCGCATCAAGCTACAGCTGGCCCATAGGGCAACAGCGCATACGTGCTGTCCTCAAATGTCATAGATGGCTTCGCACTTGCCTACTGCAATTTAGGGCTGATTCACGAATGGCACTTGCCTACTGCACTTGAGCTGATGCACGAATGGCAAAGGCGACTACGAGTGCACTAGGACGGCATCAAAACCATAACGCAGTCATCGCGAACACCTGCCTGGACCGTCCACGCTGCTTGGTGTCAGTGAAGGCGCATTGCACCCTCTCGCAACTTGAGAAAGCTTTCATCGAGCATGCTCGCTTGCGATTGGGCGACCCAGCTGAGCTTCAGCCTCAAGTCAGGTGGGGGCATCGTTGGCCGCCTCTGCTGCTGTGGTTCACTCGTATCAACGTAAAAGCGCCGCTGCCTATGCCTGCCCCGGAGGGATCCCATGGGTGCTGGGCGATATTTCAGGCAAGATTCTTAGTTTGGAGCTCGCTGAGACGCATTCGCGCCTGGCCGTTGTTCGCTGGCGCAGGATGCTAGCAAGACGGTGCCTCCGTGCATCACGCTTGCTCGTCATGCGGCTGGTGGTGAGCGGTCGCCGCGGTGCATTGTCTTGCATTGTCTCGCATTTGAGCCGGGTCCCGGGCCCTTCCTCAAGTTCTCGGCTCTCCAGATTTTTTGATTGACCTGTTTCAGCGGCAGCCCATCTCGCTGGTTCTCTTTGATGGGAGCTGACCCGGTATACACAACGTTGAGTTTCTCTCAGTGGCGCGTGGCTGACAAGACTGGACAGCATTGAGAGCTGCTGCTGCTGTGCGTGAACACACTGATCACGATGCTGGACGCCGTTGACGTTCTGACCACCTGCCACTATGATCAACTCAGAGGCTCACAGCTGCGACAGCACCAGCAGTAGATATCAACCTCCTCTTCTCACGGTGACAACTTGTCTCATACTGTTGCCAAGTGGCTAACCTTACTTTCAGTAACTTCAAGCTGGCCTGTCTTCAAGTTGATGTTGAATGAAGGTGCTAGGAGTGAGTTGGATTAATTCTCGCTCAGGGCGCGAAAAAGCTTAGATGAATGGCATCTAACTTGAAGCTTGCTGTACGGAATCTACATGTCGCGTGACAGTCTGAGAGTGTCTCAATGACAACCACTCAAACGCCGCCGCCGCCAAATGGCCTCTCGTGATCCTCCCCTACGTCCTCCTCCATGCACGTGCCCCCCCCCCCCCCCTGGATTCTGCCATGTGTGTCATGACACGGCCAGAGTACGCCATGTGGAGCGCTGCCGACAGTGTCGAGCGTAAGCGCGCCAGGGCGGTGCCCTTAAGAACTTTAGGGCGCGCTCCTCCGGGCACTGACGTCCTGCTGGCATACTCCGTCGCCACAGCCTCAGGCTCCAGCAGCTTCCGCCCCTGCTCCCCGATGCTGCCGAATGACCCGATTGCCAAAGTGGCAAGTTTGTAGCAATTCTGATCACAATGACCAGAATAGTGGGTGCTTGTACTTCTCAGCAAGGTTGAGGAGTGCACCTGCAGGTGCTACTGGTTCGCATGCCTTCAGAGTCAGGGTAATTAATGCCCGGCTCACATGCAGCTAACGTTCAACTTCCCAAGCCTGAGCCACTTAGCATTGATGACAGTCGTTCGATACATACAAACCTCTGGGCATACACGCGTACGCACCAGCTGTCCCACTTCAGCGTCATCACCTAATAGTATGCATGATCTATGGGAGACCCTAGGTTTGCAGTTTGCTGCTGCTGCTGCTCCTATCATTGCTTTTGGCCAGCTTGAAGCGCGGCTGAATGAAATGACATGCATCTAAATCAGTTGATTCATTCAGCCAGTGCCCTGTACAATGTATAACATATGCATAAAATATATAGGGCACATCACAATCGTACTGACACATGCAGCGGTTGACGGCAATCAAATGCAGATCAGCGCACTGCCACTGTTTCTGAAATGCATGCAAAACAAGCCAAGGGCTTGACATATGTACCACTGCATTGTCGGATTTGACCATACGCCTCAAATGTGTCATTGTCCCCACCCTCTCATTACCAGTATTGTACGGTAACCGTGGGTTCGACTCATGACATGTGCCTGCACTGCGACACACAATGTGCCGCGCCATAGCCCATGCTTGACAGTGATGTAAGTCTCAGTGAGGACACTGAAAAGCACTCAGCTGCCATAACTGACCAAGTAACGCCCCCCCCTTGGGCCAGCAGATCTAAGCCTCTGCACACCTTGCCATGCATGCCATGTGGACCTTCAATTTACAAAGTGGAGGGGTGTGGGGGCTGCTTCATCTCGAATGGCCAACATCAAGAGGAGGTACGTACAACCCGCCGGCGTGGAGGGCGTTTGCATGGGGCCCCGGGCACGCGCGCCACCTGTGAATGCCGCTGCGCCTTGTTGCATCACTGGGGCGGAATGCGCTCCTGTATCAAAGGCTGCCAGTGTCGCTGTTGCAGGCGCTGGGGCTGGCAGCTGCGCCTACTGTCATGATTGCTGCTGGTGCTGCTGCCGCAGCGACCGCTGGGGCAGTTGCGGCGCCTGCCGCTTGGTTGCTGCTGCCGCCATTGTCGTCCCGGTAGCACCGCCGTCATGTCAGCCGCATTTCCCTGCTGCCGCTTCCGCTGTTGCACTCACTGACTGTCTGGCAGCTGCAGCTCCTGGGGCAGCTGTGTTGCCTGCGCCCGCAACAGCGCTGCTGTTTACCAAGTTCAACCGACGCAACTCTGCCAAGCGCTGCCGCTGCGAGACTGAGTGCTGCTGCCTCCGAGAGGCTGTTGCTGTTGCAACATGCTAAGCTGCAGCTGTTACCGCCGAATTGATTGCGCTATGTGCTGCCGCTGCCGTGTGCTGCAGCTGCTGTTGGTGCTACTGCAGACATGGCCCACTGGCCCAGGTGCAGCTGCACTATATACTATGCGGTCACTGCCGCACTTGAAGTTGCTGTTGTGTTGGGAGAGCACTTGCGGCAGCTGCCCCACACTGTGCAGCTGCGCAATGGCACCTGTCACAGTGACTGGTGCTGCTCACTCAGGCTGACAGCTAGCAGCCATGGCAGTGCACTGCCGCCGCTGGCGTAGCTACGCCGGGCCCCATCGCCGCGGCCACTGTGCAGATGCTGCTTCGACTCTGAAAATGGCTGCACCATCAACGGCTCTGCAGGTGCTGGAGCGGCTGCGCCGCCTACAGCGTGTCATGTGTATGCGAAAGGCCAACAGCTCAATGGCAACTTGAAAAGAGCATCGATATTGAGAGCTCCAATTGCAGACAATTATTGGATGTGGTGGCCAGCGCCGTGTGCTGGGCGCCATAAACCTGCCTGTGGTGCCGCTGCCATGATGCTGCAAGAAGAAGGTGGCAGCTGAGGTGCGTTGCTGAGGTTTGGGGTTAGAATTAGGGCTACGGGTGGGGATAGGATTGAAGTTAGGGTTACAGAGAGCTTTGGGGTGAGAGGGTGGTACCTGCATGTCCCTACAACCTGAACATCGCTGTACAGTAATGCCGTTTGATGCACCTACTTTATCAGCTTCCACCATCTGGCACACTTTGTGAAGTATGATTACATGATCCACGCTGTCTGTGATTACCGTAGTATGTTGGCTCAATTTGCAATTGTCCCAACATCAAGCACCATGTAGCACCTGTTTTTGTACATGCAGTGCATGCATGTTTGCAAACAATGCCAGAGGTCACTATTCATGGATGTTCGTATGTGAAGAAGGTTGGGTTTTCCAACCATGTGGTACCGGATGAAGAGCCAGTACATTTTGGGTGTGTTGCATGGCTGTGGCACGTGCATGCATACTATTAGTAATTCTGATTGGCGGCGACGTATTTTGAGACTTGCGATGGTGCTATTTTTGCTGGTCTCATTCCCACTGTGTTGTTTGCCTGGGTTTGCCTGGCGCGTTACACAAGAACGGACAAATTGCACTGGTGTACCCCGGACTATGATGGACCAATTGGCCAGTGTGTCCCAGACTCTTGCGGAACATGCCTTGCAGGCAAGCCTTGAATTGGCTGCTGCGCTTTACGCAGGGTAGTTCATCAATGCACATCGCGGCAGGTGTTGATATGGCAGGTGATTATATCTAATCACGTCCGTCACTCCACAGCTGTAGCCACATGGCTCCCTGAAGTGCAGTTGATGTTTAACTCCAACTTCAAGTTGAGTCAAAAACCTCCACATATGTGAAATGGCATATTGCGCGTGGCATGAGTGTGGTGAATGAGGTTGGTAGTCACACACAGTGCCCTCGCGCTACAGCAGCATCTCTGCCGATAGTCATTCAAAGTTTGAGCACTCTGATTGTCAGACTTCACACCGTAAATTGCTATATTGCTAATGTTGAGGTAGTAGTCCCAGCTCAACTTGAAGTCGGTGTCATTTTGTCATCAGCGTCCAGCGGCAGCTGCGCCATGTGTCACCGAAATGGCTGCGCCATTAGCAGCCGGCACTGAAGCGGCTGTGCCACCTGCAGCCACAGTGCACCGCTGCTAGTCCTGTAATGGTCGCCGCCGCAGGGGCAACAGCGCTGCCTGCCGCTGATGCAGTTGCCGCTGCCGGAGCAGCCGCACCTCCAATTGTTAAACGCGGCGCCACTGCGGCAGCCACTGCTGCCGCTGCAGCATGCTGCTGCCGCTGGAGCTGGCGCCACTGGCGTTGCCGCATCCTCAGCACCGTTGCATGCCTGCAATATGTACTTTTTATTAATTCTCGCTCAGGGCGCGAAATATATGTACTACTAGTATGTCGTCACTGTGCCTGCCCCTGCTGTGCACCTGTTGACAGCCACACCCGGTGACTGAGCTCTTGAGCATCACTCCTTGGTTGCCGCTGCGCGCCACCCCAGAGTTGTTCTTGCGTGGACTCTGCACAAGACACCACCACGTCGGCATCGTATCCTGTGACTTCTATGTGACAACGAACAGGTGGACCTTTCGACCCCCATAGAACCTCCCATGTGCTCAATAATAGCCCTGCGGGCTGGGGGAGAGTCCTAGGGACGCAAGCAGATCGAGTGTACTATTGTGCTACAAAAAGCGACAAGAGCATTGGGTTTGCTCACAAGCTGTGGAATTTGATGTCAGGGTGGTTGTACGTATGGACTTGTATTTATAAAGGCCCAAGGGAGGCCGGGTTGCCTATGCAATCGAAAAGCTTGCGTTGTACTGCAAACATGTTGGAAAGCTAGCCAATGGCATGCAGACAGGCACACCGTTGTCAATGCACAGCAGCAGTGGAAGCGGCACAGGAGGCGGCACAAGTGACAATGTGTGCAATCAAAGAAGTAATATCTTACAAATGCCCAAAAGCTGGTTGCAAAACAACACGGGAGCATAAACTTTCCTAAACTCTGCTTCAATGCACACTGCAGATGTGTATGTTGGCAAGCATGGCTAAGCAGGAGTTCAGCACACAATGTAACATTGTATGTCATGGTTGTTGATACCACATTATGTAGCTTGAAGCGCATACACTGACCAGAGGAATGCACTTAAGTTGCTCCATGCAGGCTTCATGGCAGTATTAAAAGTGTGCTATTACGTCCTGCTGTGCCAGCTTGGTCTGCGCCTCAGCTGCTCTCATACCACATGATGCTGTTGACACCAGTGCGTTGTTGGAATCACCTGGCCTGATAAAGAATGCATGACCATGGCACCTGCCTTCAAAGCAACTTTCAAATTGCCACGACGTTGGCAGTGGTATCCTTGTTACCCTTTGCGACATACTGGGAGGGTGGCACTCAGTGCTAGTTCAAGCAGATCTGCAAGCCTCAGAGATGGACATGTCTTCGGGTGTAACCGGCCTAAGCCAGTCACCATTGCAAACACTTGGCAAGGATCGGGCATGGTTGTTCAATGCTCACGAGTCGCCAAGTCCACCGATCGCAGCCTACTGCGTGCTCACTGCATACATGACCCAGTGTGACAGCATGCACTGGCACTGCCCGTTACTGGCAGCTCTGCATCGCATGTTGCACATGTCTTCAGCTGCAGCCAATCCAAGCCAGTCGCCGTTGCGAAGAGTTGGCAAGTCCTATCCATAAATGCTCATTGCTGAAGGACTGCCAGGTCAATCGACCGAAGCCTGCTGCGTGCTCACCGCCCGGTCTGACAGCATGCAGCTCTGCAAGCCTCAAAGTTGTGATTGACTTGTGGCTCCAGCTTCAGCCAGCCAGGCCGGCTTGCCGTTAAGAACAGTTGGCAAGCACCAGCTATGGACGTTCATTGCGCATGGGTCGCCAAGTCAACCACAATTTGCTGCATATCTGCATGTCACCTTAATCACCAGTATAGTGCACGTCCTGCTAGTCAAGTAGCATCACCATGTTTTTGCCAGCCCAACTTCGCAACAGCCACTGAGACTGAACCCCGAACCTTGCATTCACACCGTTACCGTTGCTTAAGACACGCTCGTCGATAAAGCCTGTTCCACAGCTGCACTGGGGCGTATGCTGCAGACACGCATGGTAAGGTGAGCCTAGTCATGCTCAGCAGGTGTCGAAATGGGACCACAAGCTACTAGTACCAGGTGCTGATTGCAGCTCCAGTGCGGCTGCTTCTCCCGCCATCACCAGAGGTTCAATTCGCCGTCGTCAACACGCCAGCACTTGCTGCCCACGTGGCTCAGCACTGCTCACCGTGCAGCAAGGGCTGTTGCTGCACCTCACTCTGCACCTGTTCTCGCGTGTGCTGCGTTGGGGTGCCTCGCTCAGGCAGGCTCCACTGCCACCGTCCTCCGCGTCGGAGTCCGCGAGCTGTACCGCACCGGCTGCTTCATCTTCGTGCTGTACGCGCCTAGTCTTTGAGCTAGCCTTACCACTTGCTTCTGTCTCATGACCATCTCCTCCGCCGCACGGTGCGTGCTTCTTCGAGGCAGCCAGCGTGATGCATGATCATGGATCGTGAAAATCGGCGACTATCATCCGTTGCCCCTCGGAGCGGAGCGCGTCACGCTGCTTGTTTGACCCTCGCGGTGTCTCGCCTGGCTGTTACTTCGCTGGCCGTCTCCGCTTGTCTACGGGCTGTTGCGCCAGATCTGTCTGCGCTGCGTCTGGTTGCTTGGCTCAGTTTCTGCTGCTCTCGAAGCTGTCATGCGAGCCCGATTGGCTTCTCTGCACATCGACATTATGGCCACCGTGGCTCATCAACTTGCACTAGCGTCTCTGTTGCACCGCGGCTCCACCAGTCTTCACTATTCGCTTCCTCTCACGAACTCGCAGTTATAGCAGTTACGTGTATCGGGCCGACATTTCGAGTTTTCGGTGGACAGACAAACTTTTTTATTCAATAAAAACTTATTTTGAGGCTTTGTAATTATCCCACTGCGAGACAGGTTGGCGATGAAACATACCTATTGCATGATCATTATACCTAACAGTATGGGATGTACCATGCAACAAACAAAATGCAAAACAGGCTTCTGGTTCAGGAGTTATTGCGATTTTGGGTGTTTTGCACGATGTGCAAACGGAGACCTAGTGACTTCGTCCCTAGGAACTAGCACGGAAACCTTGTCACCTGAGCTACTCAAGCGTTGCATTCTGGAAGCTTGTTTCGGCTTCTTTTGTTCTGGCTCGCCTTCATCTGGAAGGCAGCTGAAAGCAGCTCCTCGAGTGGGCTCAATACATACTTGCAAAGGATGGAATCACGACAGCTGCTCGTCAGGCGAGGGACACGTGATCAAGAACAGATAGGTGCCAGCGCATATGGTAGCTAACTGGGCTTGAGGTACCATAGCAGTTGCTAACCCGGTAGCACATACTTGGCATGTTTACGTCTTCCTCTCATGAAGCATCGCATTCTGAGGTCCAATCATCAATGAAGACATGATGCTTTAGCTGTCACAGTATTTGTTTGTTGCCACCACCACCACCACCACCAAAGCTAGCAATAGTATCACTTGTGGTGCCACTGGATTGGTGCCACCTGGTTCAACTTGTCTCTTCTTCAAGTTTGGGACAGTTCCAAGACAGTTCTTGGATTGGCGGTTACAGTTGGTTGATTTGGGTGATCTCTTCTGTCACTGCAGAGTGAGCGATAGCCTGATAACACACACACTTGCTTTAGAGGTGCTGTGAGGTGTCAGTGTGCTGTCTGCTCTGTTCGTCATTGACCGTGTAGTGCAACCACGTTAGTTGGTTCCCGGTACGAAAGCGGCCTTCCATTAGACCGTCAGTTACTGCTGTAGCGACAGCATGCCGATTAACAGAGAGCGCCCGCATGGCACGCGCACGTCTCTTGCCGACCGAGGTTCGCCACTCCTAGGCAATTGGTCCGCCGAGAAGGCGAAGACTGAGACCACTGCGCGTGAAGTCGACAATGGAGAGGCCGGGCACCGCCTCTTCGCTGTCCCTGCTGTGGCGGAGGATCCGCTGCAGCCAGTTAGCCACGGCGACGAGACAACGACCGCAACTGTGCCGCCTGCTGTGCTCCGGCAGGACGCCCTTGTTGGCCTGGGTCTCTCTCCTCGTGCAACCTACGTCGGTGCAGCAGCAGACGATCGCCAGTTGTCTGCAACTAGCACATCGGCGAGGAGCTCCATCGCCAGTGGTGGTCTCGGCTTGGCCGCTGGGGCGCCCCGTAGCGAGGAGCATATATCTGTCCATGGCGAGGCCGTGGGCATCGGCAACACCATCAACGACGCCCTGGAAACCGCCAGCGTCGATACCGGCGGCAGCAGCTGCTTCCGCGATCACCGTCATGATGGTTACATTTCCACACCCGACGGCCTGCGGGAAAGGGGGGGTGAGGAGCAGCTGGACTATAACCAGCAAATCAGGGAGATGCTGAGAGCCGGCTTTACTCTCGCCCCGCTTAGCATGGCCGTCAGCCTGATCGGCGACCTGCAGCACAGGTACGCCACAGCAACAGACCAGATCATCGGCCTACAGGACATTGTAGGTGAGCAGGAGCGCGTGCACGCACAGTTTGCAGCAGCTTTACGTAATGAGATGGATAACTTCCAGAGGCGTCTGGAATTGGCTGAATCTAGGGCCAAAAGCAACGGAACGCGCGCAGATAATGCAGAGCTGGTGGTTGAGGTCCTGCAGCAGCAACTCAATGAGGTGATGAAGACCGGCAAGGGCAACCACCAGCTTGCGATGAACTGTGTTGAGAACCTCACACGCCGTACAGACGGGCTGACGGCGGCGGTAGATGAGCTACGCCAGGCGCGGGCGCCTCGCTCTTCCACACCCGCGTCGGAGTCCACACACCGCAGCGTGCTTGAGCAGCCTGAGTCTACCTCGCGCGCTGAGCTCAGTGAGCGAAACTTGCGCACTTTTGGCGAGGGTGGCGCTATCCGTCAGGACGTTGACCTACGCTCCATGCGCAGCGCCCGTTCCGCGCTTCTGCCTCGGCCTCCGGCTCTACCTGCGGCGTCGCTTGCTTCACCGGCGCCCTCTGTTGCGGCTATTGCGCCCGCGCGAGCGCTCTCGGCCGGCGCACCATCATCATCGCTCGCGGCAACCATACCCGTCAATGCGCCCGCACCACAGCCAGCTGCCTACAAATCCATGTTCGCCGCACCAGAGCCATATGTGCCCCTTCGCGGCACTGACCTTGACTCGGCATCGCAGCAGCGTGACCAGATGGACATGCTGAAGTCGGATGCGCGCGCGCAGCTGGAGGGCGCGGCGCGCCAGGCACGCCACCCAACTACATACACGATTACGCATACGCAGACCACACAGGGCCGCCTAGCGGAGCAGATGCATGCAGAGGCGCTGGCAGTGGCGGCGCAGCGTGAGCGTGACGTGAAAGCAGAGGCGTTGGCAGCGGCGGCGCGTCGCGAGCGCGAGCGGGCTCAACAGGAGCAGACTCTGAACCAGCAGCAGGTGCTTCGTAGCGAGCAGTCACAGTTTGGCGCGCAGGCTGCGCTGTGGCAGCGCGAAAGGGATGCGCAGCAGCGTGCATTGGACGCGCAACAGGCTGAGCTACGCGCTGAATGGCGCGCTCTGGACGCGGCCAAGTCTGAGCGGCCGCACGCGCGCAACAGTTGCGCCGGCGGCGGCGGCACTTCCAGTCTAGGTGGTGTGCGCCGCGGCGGCGATGGCATTGGCGGCAACGGCGGCGATGGTGGTGGCGGCGATGGTGGTGATGACGGTGGTTCCAGCAGCGGCGCCCCGAGCAGTGGTGGCGACGGCGCGCGCCGCGCCTCCATGGCCGCAGCAGCACCAGCAGCAGTGGCGGCAGCAGGGGCGGGAGACCTGTCAGGCTTCGACTCAGAGGGGTATGCAAACATGCGGTTTGCGGTCACACTGGACGAGAAGCACTTCCCTAAGACCAAGGTCGACCAGGGAAACATTTCTGCTCTCACCTCTCTGCAGCGGCAGCTTCCTGGCAAGTTTCGGTCGGCGGCGCTCGCTCTGCGGCAGAAGCAGAGGCCGCTGTGGCCTGCCCTGTGCAATGCAGACGACTTTGGCTGCGAGTGGTATGTCACCGCGGTCTACAGCATCGTAAACTGCATAGCCGACGGCGGCGGCGATCACCCACGGCTCAACATGCTGGCCCGTCAGGCAGCCTCGTGGGAGATGCAGGGCAGTGAGCAGGGCCTGCGCGACGGCGCGCTACTCTCATGGCTCTTCACCAAAATCGCCAAGTTCCTGGAGATTGAGGAGCCCACCGCGGTGGCTGCCAACCTGATGAACTGGTCACTGCGTCAAGGGCTGGCGCTCAAATACTTCATCGTGGAGTTTTCAGACGCCGCCCAGATCGCCACATCGCTGGACAAGTCTCTTGACCACATCGTGGTCACCGCACTGCAGCGGATCATACGCCACCACTATCCCTACATCTCAGGGCCCTACAAGCAGGCCATCCTAGAGCCCACGGCACGCTCGGCGGATCTACTTGCGATCCTGGCGGAGGAGGCACAGGGCGCTGACCACTACTCTACGGCGCCCCTGGAAGACCGCCCTGTCTATCCCACAAACCTGGTCTCCTACGGCAAAGGGCTCAACCGAGGCGGCGGCGGCGGCGGCGGTGCAGGCAGGTCATTGCCTAGCAAGCCAAACCGCGACAACATCGCCGCTGCTGCTGAGAAGGAGGCGCGCAGGGCGGCCGCGCACGAGGAGCAGCAGCGCTGCCAAGTGCAGTACGCGATCTACGAGATCTGCAACACTCTCCCGGGACGTACCCGCGCATGCTTCAACTACGGCAGCACTGAGCACGTGTTCGCGCGGTGCGACGCCGACTACAGCGCTGAGAACTGGGACGCAGCGGTCCAGCGGCAGCCGTGGGTGGTCAAGTTCCGGCCGAGCAGCGCTGAAGACTTCAAGCAGCTATGCGCGCGGGCGGTACAGGGTGCAGAACGGGGGGAACGCGGCAGGTCGGCGCAGGCGGCATTCAGCAGGCGTGGCAACGGCGGAGGACGCGGTGGTTGCCGCGGCGGCTACAGTGGTGGCGGCGCTAGCCGCGGCGGCGGCGGGCGCAACACCTAGGGGTGCGACCCCACGCCAGCCCTCGGCGTGGGGAGAGCACTTGGGGGTCCTAGTGTTACGGGGGGCGGGAGTGACGCCCCGCCCCGGACGGCAGTCAGCGCGCACGGCGCGCCCGCGGTTGCAGCAGCTGGTCAACAGCAGCAGCAGCAGCAGCCGCTCGTGGTTGCAGCGGCAGCATCACAGCTGCGGCAACAACCGCCTTATCTCCCTACGACAGCGGCGCCGGCAGGCGCCGCCTCAGCTGCGGCGGCGGCGGCGCCTGCGGCCGCCGCCCCAGCGGCGGCGGGCATAGCTTCTACGGTGGCGCCACCGCTCGCAACATCTGTAGCAGCTGCGCTCCAAGGCGCTGCGACGGCAGCGGCGCTCGCAGGCGCCGCGCCGCTCGCGGCGCATTCTACTGCGGTGAAGGCGCCGGTGAGCGCCGCACACACACTGTCAGCAGCAGCGCCACGGAGCGCTGCGGCGCCAGCGGCGCCCAAGGTACCATCTTCTCTGCGTGCAGGTAGCAACTTGCGCCCCGCCGCCTCGCCCTTCATACCTGCATCGTCATCAGGGGCTCAGCAGCGCGCGTGGCACCGCCGCGCGGCGCAGCAAGACCTCAAGACGGCTGGCTTCGCGACCCCCTACAGTAACTCCGCGACGGCTACGGCGGCGCGCGGGACAGCTGCGTTTCAGCGCGGCACGCCGGCGCGGCGCGCATCAGCGACCTGCGCTGGCTCAGGGGACGTTCGCGATCAAGGGGGGGTGGGGGCTGCCCCATCAACTGCGGCAGCAATATCAACGACGGCGGCGCCCGCGATGGCGCACGCTGCATCTACTTCAGCTTCACCACGACCTGCATCAACTTCAACCTCATCACGACCTGCATCAACTTCAACCTCATCACCTTCTGCTCCAAGCCCAGCAGCACCTACTTCAAGGTCAGCCGCATGCGGCGACGGCAGCGCTACCTTCACCAAAGGCGCGCTGGTGACATATCTGAAGCAGGGTGCAGCGGAGGGCGAGCCTGCCAAGATCCTTGCTGTGCACACCCAAGCCGGTGAAGACCCATACTACACCGTGCTACTGCTGCGCTCATGTCAAGAACGGCAGACCGACGCTGCACATTTGCGCCTCTGCCAGCATGCTGCGCCATCAGCGACGGCAGCTGCTGCTGCGGCGGCGGCGGCGGCGCCGGCGCCGGCAGCGCCGGCAGCACCGGCAGCAGCAGCGGCGGCTGCGGCGGCGGCGGCGCCAAAGGAGACACCCTCAACTGGCGCCACCGGCAGCAGCAACGCCTCGGCGCGCGCGCAATGGGCAGACTTCAAGGCGTGCGCAGCGCAGCGACACGCGCAGCAGAAGGAGACCAAGGCACGCTCCCAGCGTCAGCTACAGGCGAGCATTGACGAGGACGAGTGGGCCGGCCTGGCCACTCCGACGTTGCATCATAGTGGGGGTTCCACTACGCTGGCCGATGTTGCGGAAGACGGCTTGGACAGCGTGGGGCGAGAAGAGGCAGCGGTGGACGCAGCGCGCGTCGCGGTGTATGTCAACGGCCTCATCTCAGCGCTCTACACGCCAGAGAGCCGCACGCACGGGCCTGGTGTCAGCGACGCTGCCATCTTCCAGTACTACGCGGAGGTGGTGGCATTGGAGGCGCAGCTACTTCCGCTGGCACAACAGGTTGAGTCAGGCAAGCTGCGCGGCTCTGTGCATGCTGACTTGAACTCCCTCTTCAGGTGTAGGCTGCGCTCAGCCCGCGCGCAGCGGTCGTCTTTCATCAAGCGTAGCCTGTGGGACTCTGGTGCGTCAGTAACTGCCATCTCACAGCGCTGTTATGAGCGTCTACTAGCTGGTGGGGCCATTGACAGTGCCGACGTCCAGAAGCTGACTGCAGCGCGCAGCATTGCCGGTATCGACACCAGTGCTGCCCCGCAGAAGGTCACCATCATTGTGGCCCTACAGTTCGGCGCAGTCGGCACGCATGGCCTTTCAGCTCCCGTCATGGCGCTTGTGGTACCGCACCTGCCGTACGACTTCATTCTGGGGCGTGACTTCATCAACCGTCACCCCTGGACTGCCGCCAACACACCTTTGTACGGCTTTGGCAGCGACGAGTCCCCACCACCTGGCAGCACTGAGTACAAGTTCGGCAGCGCTCATCCACAGGCCCAGCCCACACAAAGCGACTCTGCAGCCTACTCATCTCCTACGCCCCCGTGCTACGCATACGACACTGACAAGCAGTGGGTGGCAGTAGTGCGTGTGGACGCGCATTCACCGGAGACACCTGCTGAGTCCGCCACACCAGTGTGGATTCAGGTCATGGAGGCAGACGGCGTAACACCAGTGCAAGCCCCGGCGGAGCAGATGGTACAGGTCCTGGTGTCAGCAGCCCATGCAGATACTGTCGCCAGCACGGAGCTAGCTACGGGCACCTTTGCCAAGCCAGTGCTCCTGCAGCAGCGCGCCAACGTTCCATTCAGCCTGCCACGTGGCACAGTGCTCGGCAAGGCGATTCCACTTCGCAGTGTACCTGCCGACGACATGCACCGTGAGCATGCCGACCGCCCCCGCGCCGTGGAGGTATACTGCGGCGCCGGCGGTATGGCGGAGGGCCTCCGCCACTACGCTGACATCGCCCTCGCCATCGACCACGAACAGCGCGCACTGGACATCTACAGCGCTAATCACCCCGGTACGCAGACGCTGCGGCGCGACATGGCGCTGCCAGAGACGCGGCGCGAGCTGATCACTGCCATGCAGCGCCTACAGGCGCAGGTGCTCTTTGGCAGCCCACCATGCACCCGCTACTCGTATGCCGGCACGCGGCTAACGGCACTTGGCATCCAGCACTTGTACTACATGTTGGAGGTTGCCATGGGCGCAGACTGCTGCCGGTTGCTTCTGCTGGAGAACGTGCCCGGCTTGCAGAGCGCGCCCGAGCTCACGGAGTTCTTGCGGTGCGCTCACCACGGCGGCTTTACGCTACAGGAGGCGCTGTACATTCGTGGGGACGACGCGCACCTTGCACAAACGCGCCATCGCGTGTTCTATGTGCTAGCGCGGCCCGGCAGCGGCGAGCATGACAGCGCGCGCATGCGCGCGTCCATGGCGCACGCGCGCGAGCTATTGGCCTTTGCCAAGGCCGGAGCCGCGTACGAGTCAGTGCGTGAGGTCACCGGCGACGTACCCGACAGCAGCGGTCAGCAGCGGCAGCTCTTCACGTCAGTTGGCCGCAACCGTCTCTCCAAGCAGGTCTACAGCATGGACGGACCAGCGCCGACTACGCGCGGCAGCACCTACCGTCGCGACCCCAAGCCAACTGGTGTACAGTGCACCATGCGTCCAAAGGATGCCACTCAAGACCCGGCCGAGTTTGCGCGCGCTGAGCATCTGCCGTGGTCAGCACTGCGCGCAATTCACAGCTTTCCTGCCACCTACAAGTGGGACGCGCCGGAGGCCGGCGACGTCGCCGCATATGCGCAGTACCTTGCCAATGCGGTGGCGCCGCGCATGGCGGAGCTGGTTGGCGACATCCTGCAGCAGAGCGGCGTCTTCCATGACGCTGCAGAGCAAGCGGCGCGGACCCTGCCACCTGAGATTCAGACGCTGATCAACACCGGCACGCACGTCGCTTTCGGCACGTACGGCGTCAAGCTCGCAGCTGCAGCAAGGCAGCGCATGCGCGACATGGCGGCAGGTGCTGCCGCGTCGGCATTGCCTCGCGCGCCCGACAAGGTGCGCGCAGCAGCAGCGCAGTCCGCGGCAGCAGCGGCGGCGGCGACGGCGCCGCCAGCAGCAGCAGCAGCAGCGGCGGCGGCGGCGGCGGCAGCGGCGCCTGCGCCGGATGCAGCAGCGGCGGTACCGACGCCTACTTGTTCGCAGCACGCGCGCGCGGCTCCTGCCGCGGCGGCACGTGTGATGGCATCAGCTTGCACTTCAACGCACGGCGCGCGCGCCGCGGCCTCGGCGGCCGCGGTGGCGCCGGCGACAACATCATCACCTGCGCGCAGCACTGAGGCGGCGGCTCCCGCCGCAGCAGCAGCTGTGCATGCCCCGTCATTGCCTACTTTAACGCGCGCTGCGGCGGCGGAGCCCGCCGCAGCGGCGGGAAATGGCACTTCTTCGGGGGGGGGTGAAGGTGGTGGCAATGCGCTCAGCGGCATCTTTTCGCTGGACATGCGCACGGAGGAGTGGAGCCGCACTAGAGACGCGAACACTGACGCGGACGCTGGAGCGGCTCCCATGGACGCGGCAGCGGTGCGCGAGGCGCTGCAGCAGCAGCTGGGTGAGTCGATCTCCTTTGAGCCAGAGCAGGGGGATGCAAAAGTACATATACCTGATAGTGGTGGCGTTGCTTTGGGGACTTATGCTCACATAGACCCCAAGGTGAATGCAGCACTAGACAAGGCTCGCGAGTGCTTGCCAGCTCATATGTTGGCAGTGCGCGTGGACCTTGAGGGGTGGAATGCGGACCAAGTGGCGCGGCTGTGCTTCATGTTGGCAGAATACGCCAGCAAAACCTTCTCTAAGGATAAGTGGGATGTAGGGTTCTGTGATGCCCTGCCTTTCCGCCTTGACTTAAAGGAGGGCACTATGCCGTGCCACGACCGCCCCTACAGGTACTCCCCTGCGATGACGGCACTCATCAAAGTTGAGATTGACAAGCTGCTTGCGGCTGGCATCATACGGCCCTCTCTGTCCAACTGGGCATCCCCTGTAGTGGCAGTGCTCAAGCCAGACGGCACAGCACGCATCACTGTTAACTACAAGAAGCTCAACGCCCAGACAATAGTGCCACAGATACCCATCCCCAACATTGAGGATTTGCTCAACAGTCTTGGTGGGTCCTCTGTCTTCAGCACCATGGACATCACGAGCGGCTACTTCACCTCTGCCATCAGCCCTGACGCCATCCCCCTCACCGCTATGGTGACCTCGTTCGGCCTCTATGAGTGGCTACGTTGCCCCCAGGGTGCTGCCGGTGCGCCTGGACATTTCACACGCCTCATGCAGACAGTGCTCGCGGGCCTTAATCGCGTACAGCCCTACATTGATGACGTCATAGTGTCCAGCACATCCATCGATCAGCACCTCAGCGACCTTAAGGGTGTCTTTGCCCGTTTTGAGCAGCACGGTATGAAGTTGGCCCCCGCCAAGCTCCACGTAGGCTGCAAGCACGTCAAGTTTCTGGGCCACATTGTCGGCGTAGATGGCATCAGGCCTGATCCTTCTAAAGTCCAAGCCCTGCTAGAAATGCCTGAGCCCAGTAACCTCTCGCAGCTGCGCGCGTGGCTAGGCCTCGCCAACTACTACCGCCGCTTTGTGCGCGGCATGGCTCAGCTAGTGGCCCCTCTCACTGCTCTAATGGCGAAAGGCGCGGAGTTCAACATCGACAGCCAGCAGCGGCGCGCCATGCGCGCTGTCAACGAGGCATTGGCGCTGCACACCGTCATGCGCTACCCCGACTACACTGCTGCCGCCAGCGGCGCGCGCCCCTTCATCCTCGCCACCGACGCCTGCAAGGAGGGCTTCGGCGCTGTGCTGTCACAGGCTGACGTCGATGGCGTCGAGCAGCCCATCGCCTTCACCTCGCGCGCGACGCTGCCCAACGAGCGCAACTGGTCTACCACGGACTTGGAGGCTGGCGCGATCGTCAACGGCATCAAGAAGTTCCGCCACATGCTGTGGGGTACCCCCTTCACGCTCTACACCGACCACCGCGCACTGCAGTACATGGAGTCCATCCGTGAGCGCACCGCGCGCGGCGGGCGCTGGGCCGAGTTCCTCTCAGCCTTCGACATCAACGTGGTGTTCAAGAAGGGCAGCGCTCACGGCAACGCCGACGGTCCGAGCCGCAACCCACTCCCCGCAACTGCCGCGGACGCCGCCGAGGCGACGCGCGAGCGGCTCCTGCACGCGTACGGCCTGGAGGCCGTCGACGCCCACCGCCTTGAGGCACTCGCAACCGGCGAGTACTTGGAGGTTTGCATGCTCATTGTTGACGCATTGCAAGGGGGCGGCGTGGGGGAGCTTGCTGCTATGTCGGAGACGGCGGGCGTGGCTCCGGGCGCGTGCGATGCATTTGCCCAGCACGAGGAGCTCGGGCGGCTTACCCCCGGTGACTGGCAGCGTGAGCAGTGCGCGGATGAGCAGCTTGGCGCGTTACACGCCTTCTTGGCCGATGGCGCGCTCCCTCATGACGCGGCGCTTGCTACACAGGTGAAGCAATGGGCGCAGCACTGCACTCTGCGCGCCTGTGGAGACAGTCAGCTGCTAGTGCGCAACCCCCCTGACGCCCCCAACGTCGCGCAGATCGTCGTGCCCCGCTCCTTGCGTGCCCTTGTTCTAGATGCCTTTCACGGTAGTGCATGGGCAGGTCATCAGGGCATCAAACGCACTCTAGAGCGTGTACGTGCACATTGTTGGTGGCCTAGTTGGACGCGCACAGTCAACTACTGGGTTAGTCATTGTTGGCCTTGCCAGGCGTACAAGAACACTGGCAAACTCTCGCGCCACCCCCTCGTTTGGCGTGAGAGACCCCCCTTTCCCTTTCATACCATCGCTATCGACCATTTTGGCCCGTTGCCCCTCAGTAACAGCGGCCACGCTTACATTCTAGTAGTCATGGACTTGTATAGTGGCTGGGTGTGGTGCTATCCTATCACCCCAGACAACTTCAACTCTGTTGGCACGGCTCACATCTTAGTCAACCAGCACAGCACACTCCATGGCACACCTGCCAAACTCCTGAGCGATAGAGGCAGCATCTTCATGTCGGCCCTTGCACGCGCATTCTATCAGCAGATGGGTATGCGCAAGCTGAGCACTACCGCATATCACCCTGAGTGTAACGGCAAGTGCGAACGCTTCATGCAGGAGCTGGCACAAATGTTGGCAATGACAGTCGATAGTGCAGCGGGGGATTGGCCAGATTGGTTGCCTCATATTGCTTTTGCGCACAACACGGCACACAACCGCGCAACCGGCGCGACTCCATACCTACTTGCCACCGGTCGTGAGGCCCACTACGCCTTACATCTCCTTCTAGGCAGGTTGCAGAAGCCCATAGCGCCCCCAGGCACGAGCCCCTCCGTAGCTCACCTTGTACAGGAGCTCACGCAGCGCCAGCGTGCCGCGCACGATGTTGCTGCTCAGCGGCATGCGCTGCGTCGCGACCGTGTGCTGCGGGACAACGAGGCGCTCGCGCGCGCTTTCGGCTTGCGCACACACTACGCGGCAGGCGAGCGCGTGTGGTACTACCATGCGCCGCGCACGCATGCTGCCGCCGGCGACATCGACCTCGACCGGACTTCACCTACGTTCGGCACGCCACTTCGGACGCTGTTCAGCAAGAAGCTGCTCGATCGCTGGCAGGGCCCCTATCGTGTCCTCGCCGTCGGTCCAAGCGTCTTCGGCGGCAAGCCGGTGCAATCCGGTGTGCTGGTCATCGACATGAAGGAGGGCCCCACGCGCGTCACGCGCCACCTTGTCAAGCTGTGCCGTGACCCCACCAACGACAGCGAGGGACCGCCCGGCACACTGCCAGCCGGCTTTGCCCGCTACCTGCTTGCCAAGCATTGGCACGGCCGATCGCCCGGCTCACTCACTGCCGATGACGTCATCGCCGACCCTGAGCGTCACGGAGTGGAGGCAGTGCTGCGCCATCGCCTTGTTGCGGAGGCGCGCAGCCGCGGGCAGCGCCTACAGTACCTCGTACGCTGGGAGGGCGACGTTGCCAATTCTTGGGAGGACGCGTTCAACATGGACGCGTGCCCTGCGGCGTTGCACGAGTACTGGACTTCGTTGAGCCGCGCCGCCGACCTGCGCGATGACTTCGCGATCGACGGCGCCGGCACGGAGGTCGTCAGGCGGGCGCTGCGCAAGGCGGAGAAACAGCGCGGCATCGGAGGCGTCTTAGCTGTGTGTGGGCGGGGGTCATACGAGCTTGCGCCCGGCGCGCATGTTGTCATGTCGGCACCCAGTAGCAAGGCATTGCTCAGCACCGCTGTCAGGGGTATGCAGATCATGGTGGTATACCAGATGACTGCTTCTGACGGTGCAGTGTATACACAGTGGCATGAGGGGGAGGTCGTGGGCATAGTGCAGTCCGCAGCCCGCGCACGCAAACAGGCACCGCGTCTTAGGGTGTTCTGGGTTGATGAGGGCAAGTACTCTTTGCTGTCACTTGACGCTGACACGTATGGCACCGAGCCTACGTCACCGCAAGGCACTTGGTTTCTGTGTGGTAGCAAGACACAGATTGCTGCGTTTGAGGGCATTGCATCGCAGTAGTATAGCATTCATGTGTGTTCTTCGTGCATAGCGCATGTGCGCTGGGTGAGAGACAGTTCACATGTTCTAGGGTGCAAGTCTTGCACTTGTGTCGTGTCGTAATCACGCATAGTGAAGTCATGGTTGCTTCTCTGTTCTCGGGCCTAGCAAAGCCCTAGGGGGGGTGACTGTGGTGCCACTGGATTGGTGCCACCTGGTTCAACTTGTCTCTTCTTCAAGTTTGGGACAGTTCCAAGACAGTTCTTGGATTGGCGGTTACAGTTGGTTGATTTGGGTGATCTCTTCTGTCACTGCAGAGTGAGCGATAGCCTGATAACACACACACTTGCTTTAGAGGTGCTGTGAGGTGTCAGTGTGCTGTCTGCTCTGTTCGTCATTGACCGTGTAGTGCAACCACGTTACACTGCAGCTCCAAGGGCCATTTGCAGAGCCCCAGGTCATGAAGTAGTGCTCGTATACTTGAAGTAGTTTGGACGGTGTTGAGACAAGGCGCGCGCCCGAAGCCTGAGATGTGGTACAATGTGTGTTGCTTTCCTTGGTACCTTGCCCCTCAAGCGGAAGTAAATAAAGTACAATCGTCGAGGCAGTTCAGAGGGCGCCCTTCTCAACCGGCCTCCGAGTACTAATTAATCACACCGCTCACGCCATTGCATACTCTCTGGCAAAGCTGCGCATCAATTTACAGCTGGCGCATAGGGCAACAGCGCATACGTGCTGTCCTCAAGTGTCATAGATGGCTTCGCACTTGCCTACTGCAACTTGCTGATTCACGAATGGCACTTGCCTACTGCACTTGAGCTGATGCACGAATGGCAAAGGCGACTACGAGTGCACTAGGACGGCATCAAAACCATAACGCAGTCATCGCGAACACCTGCCTGGGCCGTCCACGCTGCTTGGTGTCGGTGAAGGCGCCTTGCACCCTCTCGCAACTTGAGAAAGCTTTCATCGAGCATGCTCGCTTGCGATTGGGCGACCCAGCTGAGCTTCAGCCTCAAGTCAGGTGGGGGCATCGTTGGCCGCCTCTGCTGCTGTGGTTCACCCATATCAACGTAAAAGCGCCGCTGCCTATGCCTGCCCCGGAGGGACCCCATGGGTGCTGGGCGTTATTTCAGGCAAGATTCTTAGTTTGGAGCTCGCTGAGACGCATTCGCGCCTGGCCGTTGTTCGCTGGCGCAGGATGCTAGCAAGACGGTGACTCCGTGCATCACGCTTGCTCGTCATGCGGCTTGTGGTGAGCGCGGTCGCCGCGGTGCATTGTCTTGCATTGTCTCGCATTTGAGCCGGGTCCCGGGCCCTTCCTCAAGTTCTCGGCTCTCCAGATTTTTTGATTGACCTGTTTCAGCGGCAGCCCATCTCGCTTGTTCTCTTTGATGGGAGCTGACCCGGCATACACAACGTTGAGTTTCTCTCAGTGGCGCGTGGCTGACAAGACTGGACAGCATTGAGAGCTGCTGCTGCTGTGCGTGAACACACCGTCACGATGCTGGACGCCGTAGACGCCGAGCTGGCAATCACCGAGAAAGGGCGCCAGGACACACTCGGCCGCCGCCGTGGCAGCAGCGTGTTTCCCAGCAGGTGCAGATCTGTGCAGAACCTAGTGAGCGCCCACGATGCAGCACCACATGCCTCATGCAGCGGCGGCGGCGCTACAACGCGCGCGGCAGCTCTGGCGGCCGCAGCGAGCGAGAATGCTGTCTCAGACGCCATGTCCTGGATGCACGCGGACGACATGACGACCTCCGCCAACACCAACTCAAGCACTGCGGGCAGGGTCAGGTCGAAGGCCGGCGTCGTCGTTGGCGTCGCAAGGTGCGTGCCGAGTGAGGTTTGCTTGCCAGCCGTTATAATCCTTAGATGCAACTTTGACCACCTGTGACTCACGTACATCCTTGTGCCTCGTGCTGCCTGCCTCGCATGCTCTTCAACCTCCCGAAGAAGGGTGGTTGCTGGTTACGCCAAACTTATCACTCGGCGTGCTTGGTGTGGGCGTCTGTTGTGAACACAGAACCAGCATGTCGGACATCCTGGCGAGGGCCGAGCAGGAAGAGGCGGGATTGCTAGCAGAGCGCAAGCGGGCCAGGTCAGCACATTACAGCAGCATAATCTTCCTATTTCGAACTATTTTGTCTCGATCTGAGTGGTTAGTGATATGGGTGTGCCTGTACTACTCAGAAAAAGGTGTTTTTTGACTTGCATGTTGAAGTGCTCGGAATAGCGACAGCCCAGGACATGGTGTGTAGTAGGTCTACTACATGAGTGTTTGAGTGGCCTCTAGCTGCATGTGCCGCAGCTCTCGGCCCTTTTGCTGTGGGTTCGTGTCCGCCTGAGTGCGGCCTTCAAATCAGCAAAACCCATCACCTGAGATTTGCTGGAGTGTTTTGACACATGTATTGGCAGATGAGTCTGTGGCTCCGTTATTGCAGTTCATGGACGGAGTCACATGCATGCAACATGCCAGAATTACACTTTTTAAGTCTGCCGCGCTCCTTTTTGGCAGGCAGGCTCTACCTCAACTTGCAGTATCGCGACCACGCAACTCAATTGAACAGAGTGAAGTGAGCACTTCTTGCGCTTCTTCGCATGCGCTTCTATTCTACGCTGCCGCATCACGGGCCTCCATTCTATTCAAAACTCACGGCTCCTTTCTTGAAGAGCACTTACATGCATCACACGCGCTCGACATACACCGCGCTGCCGCACCACGAGCCTCTACCTTGCATACCCCTACCGTCAACGCTCGCCGCTCCCCTTTCGCACGCGCTTCCGCATCGCCGCACTGCGCTGCAACAGCATGAGCCTCTACCTCCAACACCCCTACCGTCACAGCCCACTGCTCCGCTTTCGCAGACGCTCACCGCCCCTCGTCCGCCGCAGCATGAGCCTCGAGTCCGCCGCGTGCCACAGTAACTTCAATACGCCTACCGTCAACGCTCACCGCTCCCCTTTTCGCAGACGCTCGCTGCTCCCCGCTCGCACACGCTGCAGCGCCGCCGCAGCAAGGTTTGAGTCGGCCGCGCGCCAGCACCTCAGCGCGGCCAAGGCGGCGAGCGTTGCCTCCATCTTGAACACCCGTACCGTCACCGCTCACCGCGCCTCCTGTTTCGCACGCGCTGCCACACCACGCACCTCTCCCTCAAACACCCGTACCGTCCCCGCTCACCGCTCCTCATGTTTCGCACGCGCCGCCGCAGCATGAGCCTCGAGTCGGCCGCGCGCCAGTACCTTAGCGCAATGAAGGCGGCGAGCATTGCTGCGGCGCCGCTTGCGTTCAAGCGCCTGCTGGCGCTCCTCAAGTTCAAGCTCTCGCGCGACCTGCATCTGTGGTTCTCGAGCACCAACGCGCGCCTGGCGGCGCAGGATGCTGTGCAGGTACGCGGCAGCAGCGCTCAGCACTTGAAGTTACCATTTTTTTACTGTTATTAGGTGCGTCCCGAACTACATGTGCTCAGTAGAGGTCAGGGTCCAATGAATGTGCTTAGCACTTGAAGTTGGCCGTTTTTCACGTCTTAGTGGCGTCTCAAAGTACATGTGCCGTTGCTGAGCAGAGCTCAGACCATTGTTTAAGTCACAAGTTGATGATAGATTTGATGTCTTGTGGACCCACGTCATTGCAGAAGATGCAGGGTATGCAAACTGCAAGTGTGCCCAAGTTCATGATTTATGGTTTGACGGTCAGGACAGGCTCTGAGGCCTCCTGAAGCGCACGTGCTGCTGCTTAGCAGCACCCGGATGTGAACATTTGAATCTGTCGCTCCTCGCGTTTCTGCTTCTTCAACCTCAAGTATACGTGCCAGCGCACGTTGGCATCGCTCAGCACAAGCTGCATGCGACACCAGACTGGCGCCTGGCACTGCACATGACGCGCCCCGCGCCGCCTGCGCATGTTCAACCACGGTACAACAGTATGAAGTTGGTAGGAGTTCAAGCTTTGCTCCCCTTGGTTTTGAAAAGAGCTCCTGCCTCGACACACGGGCACTGCAACGCTTGCATCGTACCGCCAGTGCCCCTCGAGACGGGTCTGCGATGGCCTCTCCACTCCTTGCACTTGCTTGCATGCGCGAGTGCCGAACGAGCTGTTCAAAACCTGGTACGGCACACGCCAGAGCAGCACCGCCCGTGCAGCAACCCCCCCCACACCCATCACCCTCCGTCATCAACATCAAACCCGCATGACGCTGCATGTCCTCCCCAGTAGCCGCCTTACCCCCCCCCCCCCCCCCCCCCCCCCGAAAACCCCCCAGACCATCACCGGAGCATCATTGCACCCTGCCCTCGCCAGCGACTGCGCGGCGCTGCGCGACCTCACCATCTCCACGGGACGCGCGCGCGCGGCGCGCGCGGCAGTTACACTTATCAACGCCGGCACAAAGGCGGTTTCGCAGCTCATGCGCGGCCCCCCGCAGCCGCGGCGCGACGCCGCCAACATCAGCGGCAGCAAGAGCAGCGGCAGCGGCGGCGGCGGCGCCGCCAGTAGTGCGCAGGTGGGTGGGCGGCTGCTGCGCTGTGCTGCGCGGTTGTTTCAGCGACCTCAACTGCTTGAGCAGCAGCACCGGGTCAGCGTCTTGGTTGCCGCAAGAACTAGGTGCCCTGCGTCGCTCTTGAGGCGGATCTTGGAGCACCATCCGGGGGGGAAGCACGTCGCCTTGCGCTTCTGCATCTGCAATCGCCTGCGATGCCTACCGGCACCACAACCTAATGCGCGCCTCTCGCAGCACGTCTCCGCAGCTCCTTTGTGCTACCTACATACCCACCTCACCGGCACCCACCCTACCCCTGGCACCGAGCCCTCATATACCGTGCGTCAGCATGCTACTCGCGCTAACCCTAACCTAACCCTAACCCTAACCCATGGGCATCGCCGCAACCTAGCCGTTTTCTTAGCCCTAACGCCTCGGTGCATGCGTCAGCAGGCTGCGAAGACGGCGCAGCTAACGCGGACGGTGCGCCAGCCGTCTGCCGCGCCCGAAGCCGCCAATACGTACCTACCGTACCCCTCTTGCACAGCCCTGGCCCTAATCTGAACCCCTCACTCCTCATGTCACGCCGCAGCAGGCTGCGAAGAAGGCGCAGCCGCCGCGGGCGGCGCGCGCGTCGTTCGCCGCCGCCGCACCCAAAGCCGCCGCCGCGCGCAGGTCTGTCGCCAAGACGGCCGCGGCGGCGGCGGCGGTGCGCCAGGCGGAGGGCAAGCGCAACCGCCTGCCGCGAGCGGCCGTGGACGAGATGCGCGCGTGGCTGAATGCCAACTGGCACGCGCCGACGCCCACGCCCGCGCAGAAGATGCACTTTGTCACGACGCTCGGCATCACCAAGACACAGGTGGAGAACTGGTGAGTGGAGCGTCGCGCGTTGCGTTGCGCGTGTGTTTTAGGAGCTGAAGTTGGAGTTGCGCCGCCGTCGACGAGACGCGCGCGTGGCTGAATGCCAACTGGCACGCGCCGACACCGACGCCCGCGCAGGAGATGCACTTTGTGAAGAGGCTCGGCATCACCAAGCCGCAGGTGGAGAACTTGTTAGTGGGGAGTCGCACGTATGCTTTTCTCTTGAAGTTGAAGTTGAATGCAGGAGATGCGTTTTGTGACGACGCTCGGCATCACCAAGACACAGGTGGAGAACTAGCGAGTGGAAGGGTCGCTCGCTTGTTGCCGGGAGACAACCACTCCCAACGCCACACAACTTGACCAGCTGAGCATGATGCCAAAAATTCCCCCCCTTCCCCCCCACCCTGTCTCTCTCAGCTGTCAGTAGCAATGCCACGCTGCTAGGGAAGCTGTACATGAAGGCATATCTGCCCACCACCCACCCCAATTCCATGCTGCTGAACGAGCTGTACAATTGAGCTGTACATGACCTCAAACCTGCCCCCCACCCTCCCGACCCCCCATCCTGTCGCAGGTTCATCAACGCACGCATGCGCATCTGGCGTCCCACCATGGCCGCCACGCAGGGCGACCGCGCGTCGATCGCTGCCACGCTTGAGCACTGCAGCGACTCCAACGTCTACAAGCAGGCGCTCATCTCCGACAGCCCCTGAAGTTGAAGTTCAGCAGCAGGGCAAACCACACGCGCAAGACCTTGGAATGCCCCCCCCCCCCCCTCCCCCCCCCGCCCCTGATGCCGCGCGTACTGCCACATAGGGATGATGAGGTCTGACAGGGGGGGGCCATTTGGAATCGGGAGGGGGAGGGGGGTGGTAGGTACTACGCTGAAGGGGTATGGTAGCTAACAGTAGCTACCTGCAACCAGCAACAGTGCTGCCGTGCGGCGGATGCCACTTTTGTGCCGCAGCCGCGTAGCGCGATGCCACGATATGCATGTGCACGTCCAACCTTCAAGTCAGTCCTTCACACTCTCGATCCGGCAAACGCCCCGCGACTCTTGGGGCGGCGCCCGCTTTTGAGCCAACGCACTCCACTCCATCACAAGGCTGGGCCGGGGGGGGGGGGGGGGGGGGGGGGGGGCGGTACCTGCTTCCCCCCCGCACATCACAAGTTGAACACCCAAGGGAGACTTCATGTTGCCGCCGTAGCGTGCTGCTGTTACACAATTACTTCTGTAGGGGAAGGGGGGGTGGGGGGCGGGGGGGCTTCATGCTACATGGTTGGCCACGTGCCCCTTCTCTGCAGAGGCGAGCGCGACACCACACATTGCCGCTTCAGCGCGATAGGTGCGAGTCAGAGCCAGAGTCGTGTAAGAGGAGCGTTCCGGGACGCACAGCGCGCGCCCAACCCCCCCGTACCGCTCTGCCGCGAGGCATGTTTGGCACTGTTCATTAGTGTTTCGTTACACTCGTGCCCGGTCCGGTGGCCGCCGGGCGCATGTTTTATCGCGCGCGCACACCACGCCTGTACCTGGGGGCAACTGCGATTTGCAATGCTCTCCGGGGGGGTTACAAAAGTTCAAGTTTGAAGTTACATGCGGCCTGCGCTCCACGCTGCCGCTGGTGTACCATTGGTGGCCCGGCCTCACACACACACACACACATTTCCCAAAGTGCCTTATTAGGTTTTTCTGCACATCAACGTCGGTGCGATCCTCCCCTTTTTCTTGCGTCAAGCGGGCTTCAGTACAGAATGTATCAGTGTGCGATGCGGGACAGTGCGCGTGTCACGACAGGTCGACTGGGTCTGCGACCGACAAAAATGTACACACACACTCACACATAGTGCTTCACTTCTGCCATTGCCATACTGTGCTTCACACTTATGCTGTATTGTCATACTGCTGCTGCGTCTGGCTCTGCCGTGTCCTGCATGCGCGGCCTGCTAGTCCAATGCACACGTTTCCACTGCAATGAATGAATTTCATGCACTTGACGTACACTGACAATGTCAGTTAGAAGTGATCGACACTGCGCATTGAGATGCTTTCAAGGTGTTCACAAAGACACATGTACATTCTGGTTGCAAGTTGGCCATCCACCACCTGGGCGTTTTGGCTCCGTGAGCGAGAATCAATAAAAAGTACTTCTACATTATGATTAGCAAATGTTCTACATGATGATTAGCAAATGTCATTCCAGGAGCATGCCAACATACGCAATGGCAGTGACTGAGCATCGATGCAGCTTGAGTGGCAAGCTCACCCCACAAGCATGAGATGGCTGTCACAACCTCCACCCACAGCACTTCCATGTCCCAAGGGCTAAACTGGTCGACAAGGCTTGCAGCTTCAGGGCGCATGCAAGTCCATGGCACTTGATCATCGCATTCCACCCTGGC